>JAMPIV010009334.1:0-15000 GCA_024509875.1 Oreohelix idahoensis | reverse complement strand
AACAAAACACACACCACACCCACCAAAACCACCCAAAAACCAACCCAAAACCCAAAACCCCCCCAACAACAAACAACAAACACAAAACAAAACAACCCCAAAAAAAAAAAACAAACACACCAAAAACCACACAAAACCCAAACCAAACCCCCCCAAATCACAACCCCCAACCAAAAAAAACCAAAAAAACCACAAAACCAACAAAACAACAAACACCCAACAAAAAAATCCAAAAAAAAAAAACCAAAACAAAAAACCAAAACAACACCCAACCAAACAACAAAAACAAACACAAACAACAAAAACCCCAAAAAAAACAACTACAAAAAAACCCCAACCCAACCCAAAACCACCCAAAAAAAACCAACCAAACAAAAAAACATAACAAAAAACCACAAAAACCCCCAACACAAAAAAAAAATCCAAACACCAAAAAAAAAACCACCCACCACCCAAAAACAACCCCCAACCCCCCACCCCACACCACAAAAACCACCCCAAACCACAAAAAAAAAACAACTAAAAAACACAACCCACCACAAAAAACAACAAAAAAATCAAACCCACAACACCCCCACCCCAACCCTAAAAAATAAAAAACACAACCAACCCAAAACACAAACCCATCAAAAAAAAAAACATAAAAAACAATTACAAAAAACAAAAATTATAAATGGTATTTATACAAACACACAATAAACAAACAATTAACAAAAAAACATTTACACAAAAAAATAAACACAACAAACAAATATAAAACAAACAAAACAAACACAATATTCAAACCAAACAAAACCCACAAACCCATTTTTTTACAAACTAAAAAACACACCTAAACCCAATAATATAAAACTCAAAAAAAACAAATTCATAAAAAACACCCACAACAAAAAAAACAACAAAACAACACTACAAAAAAAAAAATACAAAACCAAACATACTACGAAAAAAAAACAAAAACCACACCACAACAACAAAAAAACACCAAACAACCAAACCAACAACAAAAATAGACAACAACCAAAACAACACACAAAAAACCAAAAAACAACAACATAACACCCAATCCACAACAAAACAACCAAAAACCAACACAAAACAAAATAAACAAAACAACAACCAACACACCCCACAATCCAAACAAACAAACCCTACAAACAAAATACAAAAAAAACAACAACAACCAAAACAACACCAAAACCATCCAAAAACCCACCCCATCACCCACACAACACAAACACCCCACCAACATAAAAAACAAACTACAAAAACAATACACAAAAACAAACAAAAACAAAAAAAAATACCCACACAACCCAAAAAACAAAATAATAATCCACAACTACACCAAAAAAAACAAAAACAACAAACTAAATTCCGGCCACAACCACTAATATAATTCCTTAGACTAATACTAATACAACCCAATAAAAACAAATACTCCACATCTCCCAAAATTACCATAAAACATGCCCATAACACTATCAAACATATTAACTCAACAACATTTCCCATAATCCCAAAAAAACTTGACCGCCACCCTCCCTCCACCCATCAAAAAAAAAATACTTATAAAATTAATCAGCATAAAAACACACATATGTTCGAAACAACATCAAAAAATACCAAACTCTCTCACTATCCTCAAAAGTTAAACCCATTATAATGCTTCCTAACCCATACACTCAGTCCATATAATAACATACCATATATTACACATACCAACATAACCCCTGAAAAACAAACAAACATACAAACAAATAAAAACATTACCCATTCTAACCCTTTATGTCTCAAAGCGTAAACTACTAACACACCCCAACCACCACCCCACCCAATAACTGTATATCAGGTAAAAAATACAATTGACCCCAAAAAAACTTTTAAAACATCGTTTCCCCACACTCAACCCGCGTCCCTAATCCACAAAACCAACCCCACAATAAATAAAAAAACAACTCACAACCAACAATACAGGACCCTACATTTAAACAAAGATAGAACACACCAATACAGCCAAAACTAACCCAGAACACCACAAAACCAAACAAAAAACGCTAACCAAAAAACTACAAATTTAACACAAAACAACCAACAAAACCACAATTTGCCACCTGGGAACAACAAACAAATCATTACGATCCAAACCACACCACCCCAAACCAAATCACCCCAGAAAATAATCACTTCAACCATCAAACCACAAAAAGTCGCCCCCTCCATAAAAAAAACAAACTAGGGAACAAAACCACAAAAAACCAACCAAACCCAAAAAAAGAAAACCCAAACACAAAACCACAAAAACAAAAACATACCCAAAACCCAACCAACACACCCCAACCAAACCCCATCCCCCCCAAATGTGGGATGCAAAAAACACACCAAACCCAAACCACTAAAGACCACACCCACACCACAAAACATAAAACCAAACAACACCCAACCCACACAGTTACCACATCAAAACTACCACCTAATTGTGGACCACAAACAAAAACACCGCCTCAAATAAAACTACCAACACCCCAAACGATCATTACCACACAAACTCCCCCTCCCGCAACATAAAAAAAA
This sequence comes from Oreohelix idahoensis, assembly GCA_024509875.1. Taxonomy (NCBI): domain Eukaryota; kingdom Metazoa; phylum Mollusca; class Gastropoda; order Stylommatophora; family Oreohelicidae; genus Oreohelix; species Oreohelix idahoensis. The sequence continues at coordinate 12,426 of JAMPIV010009334.1, read as the reverse complement.
CTCCACCCCAAAACAAACAAAAAAACATCATATCTACAAAAAAACACCAACCACAACCCAAAAACCAAACCTAACAAACCCCAAATAACCCCAACTTGTTAATCAAAAAAAACTTCCCAAAAAAATCAGAAAACCCAAAACACATCCACAACAAAAAAAAACTTACCTCAAGGAAGGTCCCCAACCAACTCACCAAAAAACGTAGTGACGCAAAAATCAAACACAACCCTCACCCACCCAACCAACACAAACAACAGGTGTAGTAAGAAACATAATAATAAAGTGATACCACCAAAAAAAACCCAACCCAACCAAAAACACAACCCAACCCAAACCTAAAAAAACCAACCCCCACCATAAGGTAAAACACATTGTTGATGAGGGTCAAACCCTGGGAAAACAAGGACATGAGATGTGCCAAAAAAACATAGAAAGGTCCAAAATATTTACAAACTGCTGGGAACCAACGATCGAAAAGTAGCAAACAAGGAGTTGAAGTGATTTTTGAAATCGGCAAGTAGGCAAAACCAATCCGTTTAGCGTGGGACTTTGATCGTGGTGTTTTTGAGTGGATGGTGTGGACCAGTAACCCCACCACCAAAATGAACAAAAAAACACAACCTGAAAACAAATTCATAAACAATACTTAAAATCATAGATAAAAGTTGATTCAAACTAGTACACCCCAAAGTAGTTAAACCAACTCAAAAAACCAACATGGTTTCTGATTGAACCAATACCCCAGAAACTGCTGTGACAACCAACTCCAAAACTTGGTTGTGTACACAAAACACCAATAACAGCCACTCAAAACACAAATCAATGAAAAAAACAAAAAACAACACTTGTCAAAACACCACTAAAAATTTGTGATATCGGTGTACACCAAACAGCAACAATCAAACACGGGTCCTAAAATTACATCACTCCAACAATATATTAAAAAAATACAAACACACACACCCATACAAATATAAAATAATATTGGCCACCATACCAATCCCAACAAAACCATAGTCCTCTGTACAAATCGCACACAACATTTTTACACAAAATCAAACAAACACATCCCAACAATAAAATAGTAAAGATAAAAATAAACATGTAAATACCAATCCAAACAAACCACAAATACCTAACAAAAATAAACCTTTTCACCATAACACACACCAAAACCAATAGGTCCACCAACCATCCAGTCCACCGGTCAATCCATACTACTGACCATAACTGCTGTCTAACGAATGACAACACAAATACAGTAGTTCTCTTTGAACCTTATCACTTTCTCCCCAAGTTACGGACCCGTGAACTATGTGGAAAAACCAAAATCCAAACAAAATCCCCCCCAACCACCAACCAAACAACTCACCCCTAAATCAAACCCCACTTCACCCCAATCACCCCACACAACAAAAAAACACATCGAACACACACCCTATAAATGTCCAAACCACTAAAAAAAAAACATTCCCATAAGCCATAATAATCAAAAATAAAAAAAAACACAAAATAATCAAAACCAAACCCAAAAAAAGAAAAAACACCCGAAACCCCCAAACAAGAGAGTATAAAACCCCCCCCCCAAAAACAAAATAATCCTTACCAAAAACAACCCCAAAAAACATCAAAAAACCAAATATAAAAACCAACAAAACATAAAAAACCCAATAAACCAAATAAAACCCCCCCACAACAACAAATCTAACAAAAACCACAAAAAACCACTCAATAACCAACAACAAAAAAACTCCAAACCACACGACTAAAAACACACAAACAACCAATAAAAAGGACAACGAAAACCTAACCCCCAAATAAAAAAATAAACAAACCAAGAACAACTAATAACCTACCCTCTACAACCCAAACAAAAATAGAAAAAAAGAAAAACCAACACACACCCCAAAAACACACACAAAACCCCAAAAAAAACAAACATATACAAACCCAAAACAACAACAACACACAAACCCAACCCCCACAAACCCCCCAACCAAAAAAAACACACAAAAAAAACACAAAACACAAAAACACCCCAACCAAAAACAAAAAAAAAAAAAAACAAAAAACCAAACCCAAACCAAAAAACCCAACCCAAACCCCAACCCCCAACCACCACCACCCACCAACAAACCAAACACAAACCCCCAAAAAAAACCACAACAACAAAACAAAAAACCCCCCACCCAACAAAACACCCAACCCCCCAAAAACCAAACAACAAAACCCAACCAACAAAAAACCAACCCCCCCCCACAAAAACAAAAAACTCAAAAAACCCCCCCCCCAAAAAAAAAAAACACAACAACCCCCCCCCACCAACCCCCAAAAACAAACAAAAAAAACCCAAAAAACAAAAAAAAACACCAACACCCAAAAAAAACCCAACCAAAAACCACACAACAAACCCACAAAAAACCCCCCAACCCCACAACCCAACCACCCCCCCCCAACAAAAAAAACACACAAAAACCACACCCCAAAAAAAAAAACCCCCCCACCCCAAAACACCACCCAACACACCCCCAAACCCCCCCCCAAAAAACCCAAAAAAAAACCCCCAAAAACACAAAAAAACCACAACAAAAAAAACCCCCCAAAAAACCCAACAACCCCCCCCCAAAACCCCAAAAACCCACAAAAAAACAAAAAACACACAAAAACCACCAAACACCACCAAAAACCAAAACCCCAACCCCCCCCAAACCCACACAACCCAAACCCCCCCCCCAAAAAAAACCCCCCAAACCAACACCCAAAAAATAAAAAAAACCCAAACACCAAAAACCCCCCCCCCCCCCCCCCCAAAAAAAAACCCCAAACAACACCCAAAAAACCCCAAAACCCACCCAAAACCCCAACCAAAACCCCCCCAAAAAAAAAAAACACCCCCCCCCCCCAAACAACCCCCAAAAACACCCCCCCCCCCCAAACCCCACACAAAAAAAAAACCACCAAAAAACAAACAAACCCCAAAAACCCCCACCCCCCCCCCCAAAAAAAAAAAAAACCCAAAACCCAAAAAAAAAAACCCAAAAACCCACCCCCCCAAACCAAACCAAACCCCACACACCCACCACCCCCAAAAAACAACCCCCAAAAAACCCCCAAAAACACCCCCCCCCCCCCCAAACCACACCCCCCACCCCCCACACCCACAAACAAAAAAAACCCCCCCACCAACCCACAAACCCCCAACCACCAACCCAAACCCACCAAAAAAAAAAAACCACCAACACCCCAAACCCCAACCTACAAAAAAAACACCCCCCCCAAAAACCCCAAAACCCCCAACCAACCCCCACCAACCCACAACCAACCCCCCCCCCCACCCACAAAAAAACACACCCAAACCACACACCCACCCCCCAAAAAAAAAACCACCAACCAACAACCCCAACCCCACCCCCAACCACAAAAAAACCCCCAAAAAACCAACAACCCACAAACCCCAACCAAAAAACCCCCAACAAACACCCACCCCCCAACAACCCCCAACCCACCCCAAACCAAACCAAAAAAACCCCAAAACCCCAAAACCCCCCCCACAAAAAAACCCCCCCCCCCCAACCCAACAACCCCCCAACCACACAAACCCCCCCCCCCCAAAAACCCCCAAAAAAACACCCCACCCAAAAATACCCCCACACCCAAAACCAACAAACCCCAACCCCCCCCCCCCCCCACCCAAACCACCCAAACCAACCCAAACCCCCCCCAAACCCAAACAACCCCAAACAAAAAAAAAAAAACCCAAACCACCACCCCCCCAACCCAACCCCCCAACAACCCCAACAACCCAAAAACCAACCCCAACCCACCAACCCCACCCCCCCCAAAAAACACAACCAAAACCCACCACCAAAACCCCCCCACACCCCCCCCCCCCAAAAAAAACCAAACCAACCCCCCAAAAACAAAACCCACCCCAACAACTAAAAAACCAAACCAAACCCCCAACCCCCAAAACAAACCCCAAAAAACCCCCACCCCAAAAAAAAAAAAAAAACCCCAAACAAATCCAAAAAAAAAAAACCAAAAAACCACAAACAACCCAAAAAACCAAAAAAAACCCAACAAAAACCACCCCCAACACCCCCCAACCAAAACCCAAACCCCCCCCCCCCCCACCCCAACCAAACCCCCCCCAAACCAAACCAAAACCCAACCCCAAACCCCCCAAAACCCCCCACCCCCCAAAACCCACCCACCCAACCAAAACCCCCAACCCCCCCCCCCCCCAACAACCCCCCCAAACCCCCCAAACACCCCCCCCCCCCACCCCACCACCCAAAACCCCCCCCAACACCCCCCCCAACCAACAACCCCCCCACACCCAACAAACACACCAACCCCCACCCCCCCAACCCCCACACCAAACCCCCCCCCCAACAACCCCAACCCAACCCCCCCCCAAACCACCCCCAAAAACCCAACCCCCACACACCACAACCCCCCCCCACCCAAACCCCAAAACCCCCCACCACAAAACAAACCCCCCCACAACCCCCCCCCCCCCAACAACCACAAACCCACCCCCCACCACAACCACCCACACCAAAACCCAAAAACACCCCACCACCAACCCCCACCACACCCCCACCACCCAAACCAAACCCCACCCCCAACCAACACCCCCCCCCCAACACACACCCCCACCAACCCCATCAAAAACCACCCCCCCCCCAAAAAACCCCCCAAACCACAAAAAACAACCCCCACCAACCCCACCCAACCCACAAAACCCCAACCAACCCACACCACCCCCCCCCCCCCAACCCCAACAAAAACAACACCCAACAACACAACCCCCCCCCCACCCCCACCCAAACCCACCCCACCCCAAACCACACCACCCAAACCCCCAACCACCAACAACAAAAAAAAAACCAACACCAAACACCCAAACACACACCCAAAACCCCCAACACCCCCCCAACCACCCCCAAAACCACACCAACCAAAAACCACAAACCCCCCCCCAACCCCCACCCCCCCCACCCCCCCCCCCCCCCCAACACCAACCCCCACCCCCAAACAACCACCCCAAACACCAACCACCACACCCCCCCCCCCCAAAAAACACACAAAACAACCCCCCCACCACCCCCCACCAACCCCCCCCACCCACCCAACCCAAACCCAACCCACACCCCCAACCACACCAACCAACAAACAAACCCAACACCCCACCCACCCCCCCCCCCCCCCACACACCCCCACAAACCACCACCCACCCAAAAAACCCCAACACCACCACCCCCCAAACCCACACAACCCCCACCCCCCCCCCCACCCCCACCCACCCCCCCCAACCCCCCCACCACCACCCCACCAAACCAAAACCCCCCACCCCAACCACCCCCCCCCCCCCCCCAACCCCAACACAACCACAACCCCCACCCCCCACCCCACCCCCACCAACCCCCACCAACACCCCCCCCCCCCCCCACCCCCAACCCCCCCACCCCCAACCCAAACCAACCCCCCAACCCCCCCCACAACCAACCCCACAAACACCCACCCACACCCCCCCCCACCCCCCCCCCCCACACCCACAACACACCCAAACACCCACCACACACCCACCCACCCCCACAAAACCCACCAACCCCCCAACCCCCCACCAAAAACCCACCCACACCCCCCCCCCCCAACCCACACCACCACCCCACACACCCCCCCACCAACCCACCCCACCCAACACCCACCACCCACCCCCACACCACACCACCCCACACCCACCCCCCAAACCCCCCCCCAACCCCCCACCCCACCACCCCCCCCCCACACCACCACCCCCCCCACCACAACCCAACAAACCCAAACCCACCCCAAACACAACCAACCCCCAACACACCCCCACCACACCCCCCCCACCACCCCACCCCCCCACACACCCCCCAAACACCACCCACCCCCCACAACACACAACCAACACCCCCCCACCCCCCCCCCCACCCCCAAACCCCCCCCCACCCCACCCCCCACAACAACCAAACCCCCAAAAACACACCCCCCCCCCCCACCACAACCAAAACCCCCCCAACACCCAACCCACCACCAAACAAACAACAAAAAAACCCACAAACCCACCAACCACACCAACAACCAACCCCCCCCCCCCCAAACCCACCACCCACAACACCCACAAACCACCAAAAAAACAAAACCACCAACAACCACACCACCAACCACAACCACCACCACACCACCACACACACACAAACACCACAACACCAACCACCCACCACCACCCAACCACAACCACACACAAACCACCACCCACCACCACCACCCACCACACCACACCACCCCAAACAACCCCAACACCCAACCACCACACCCCCACAACCCCCAAAACCCCAAAAAACCCCCCCCCCCCCCAAACCACCCCCCAAAACCCACCACCCCCACAAACCCCCACCCCCACCCACCCAAACACTCAACCCACACCACCCCCCCCCCAAACAACCCACCCACCCAAAAAACCACAACACCCCAAACACCCACCCACAAACCCACCACCCCCCCCAAAACCCCACCCCCACACAACCCCAACACCCACACACCCCCCCCACCCACCCCCCCACACACACCCCCACACACACACCCACCACACCCACCCCCACAACCACCCCCCCCCCCCCAACCACTAACCAACAACCACACACCACCAAAAACAACCAACAACCCAAACCAACAACCACAACACACACCCCCAACACCCAACACCAAAAACCACCCACCCCAACACCCAACCCACAACCCACCCCACCAACACCCCCACCCCCCCCCCCCACACACCAACCCAACCCCCCCCCCCCCCAAACAACCCCACCACCCACCCAACCCAACCCACCCACAACAAAACCCCCCCCAACAAAACAACCCCCCCACCCCCCAAAAACCAACCCAACACCCACCAAACCCAACAAAAAAACCACACCCACCACACAACCACCCCCCCAACACCCCAACACACCCCCAACCCCAAACACACCCACAAACAACCCAAACAACACCCCACCAACCACCCCCCACCACCCCAACCCACCAACCCCCCCAAACACACCACAACCACACAAAAACACACCCCCACCCCCCCCACCCCCACACACACCCACCCAAACCCACCCCACCCCCCCCCAACCCCCCAACACCCCCCAACCCACAACCCCCCCCCCAACAAACACAACCCAAACAAACCACACCAACCCCCACACCACAACACCAAACACCCACCCCCCCCAAACCAAAAAACCACCCCAACAACAACAAAAACCCCCCCACCAAACAACACCCCCCCAAACCCAACCCCCAAACAAACACAAAAAAACCAACAACCCACCCCCAAAAAAACACCACACCAAACCACAACAACCCCCACCCCCCCACACCACCCCCCCCCCCCCCCCACACCCCCCACACCCCCCCAACCCCCACCACCCCCCCCCCACCCCCCCCCACACACCACCCACCCCCCCAACCACACCACCCCACACCCCAAAAAACAAACCACAAAACCCCCCAAACCCCCAACAACAACACCCACCACACCAAAACCACACCACCCACCCCCACACAAACCAAACCACAACCCACCCCCCCCCACAAAACCCCCACACACAACACCCCACACCCACAACCCCAACCCAACACCAACCCACCCACAAAACAACCACCCCCCAAACAACACACCCACAACCAAACAACAACCAACAAACACCCACACCCCACCCCCAACCACCAAACACCCCCCCCCCCAAAAACAAACACCCAACCCCCAACAACACAACAACCCCAACAACCACAACAACACCCACAACACCCCCCCCCCCCCCAACCCCCAACACCCCCTACACCCCCACCCACACACCACACACAAAACCACACCCCCCAACCAACACCCCACCCACCCCCCCCCCCAACACACCCAAAACCCAAAACCCACACACCACAAACCACCCAAACCCACACCCACAAACCCCAACCCTAACCCCCAACCCCAACCCCCCACCCCACCCCCACCCCCAACCCCCACCCCCAACCCCCCACCCCCACCCCCCACCCCCCCCCCCCACCCCCCACACACCCCACAACCCACAACCAACAACCCCAACACCCCCAACACCACCCCCACAACCCACCACCACAACCACAAACCCCAACACCCACCCCCCACCACCAACACACCCCACCCCCCCCCCCCCCCCACCCCACACAAACCCCACACAACACAAAACCAACAACCCCCCACCCAACAAACCAACCACAACACACACCACACCACCCACACCCCCCCACCACCCCACAAACCCACCCCACCCCACCCCCCCACACACCCCCCCCCCACACCACACCCCCAACCACACACCCCACCACACACCCCCCCACCCCCCCCCCCCCACCCCACACCCCCCCCAAAACCAACCAACCACCACCCCCCACCCCACACCCCACAACCCCAACCACCCCCCCCAAAACACCCAAACCCCCCCCCCCCCCCCCACAACCACCCAAACACCAAACACCCCCACCAACCACCCCCCCACCCCCCCCCCCCCCAAAAAACCCCAACCACACCCCCACAACACACCCAAACACCCCACACCCCCCCCACCACCCCCCCCCCCCCCCCACCACCACAACCACCAACCCCACCCCCCCACCCCCCCAACCCCCATACCACCCCCCCACCCCACAAAACACAACACACCCCCCCAACCACAACAACCCCAACAACCAACAACCCACAAACAACACACAAACCCCCCAACAACCACCACCCCAACACCCAACCAACCACCACCACCACCAACAACCCCCCACCCCCCCCCCCACCCCCCCCCCCACACACACACCCACACACCCCCACACACACACCCCCCACCCAAACCCCCAACACCCCACCCAACACCCCAACACCCACCCACCACAACCACAACCACACACAACAACAAAACCACCCACACCCCACCCACCAACCACCCACCAACACACCCCCCCACCCCAACACACCCCCCCCCCCCACCACCAACCAACCACACCCACCCCCCCCCCCACACCCCAACCCACCCCCACACCCACCCAAAAAAAACACCCCAACAACAACCCCCCACCACCCAACCACACCAAACCAACACCAACACCCACCCAAACCCAAACCCACACCACCCAACCCAACAAAACAAACCACACCCACCCAACCAAAAACAAACAACACAAACCCCCCCCCCCCCACAACCACAAACAAAAACAAACCACAACACAACACCCACCCCCCCCCCAAACCCCAAAACCCCACCACCCCCCCAAACACCACCCACACCCCCACCCCCCAAAAACCCCACCCCACACACCACAACCCCACACACACCCCCCACCCAACCCACAACCACCCCCCCACACCACCACCCCAAACCCCCACCACAACCACACCCCAAAACCCCCACCCCACACACCAACCCACAACCCCCCCACCACCCCCCACCCCCCCCCCCCCCAAACCCCCCACCCCAACCACCCCAAACCCCCCCCCACAAAACCCCACCCCAAAACCCCCAAAACCCCCCACAACCCCCAACACCCCCCCACACACCAACCCCAACACCCACCACACCCACACAACAAACAAACCCAACAACAAACCACACCAACCCACCCCCACAAACACCCACCCAACCAACACCACAACCCACCAACCACACCCCACCAAACCCCCCAACCCACCACCCCACCCAAAACACACCACCACCCCCCCCCACAACACCCCCCCACACACAACCCCACCCCCACCACCCAAACACCACCCCCACCCCCCCCCCCCCCCCACACAACCCACCCACACCCCACCCACCCACACAAACCCCCCAACACACCCCACCCCAACACACCCCAACCACCCCCCCCACCACCCACCACCCAACCACCACCACCCCAACCCACCACCAACCCCCCCCACCCACCAAAACCCACCACAACACCACCACACCCCCACACACCCCACCCCCCCCCCCACACCCCCCACCAAACCCACCCCCAAACCCCACCAAACCCACCAAAACCCCACCAACCCACAAACCCCCCAACCAACCCCCCCAACACCCCCCCCAACCCACCCACAAAAAACACACCCCCCACAAAACACCACCACCAACCCCCACCCACCAACAACCCAAACACCCAACACCACACCAAACCAACAAACACACAAAAACACCCACACCCCAACAACCCCAAAACACACCACCACAACCCCAAAAACCCCCACACCACACCACCAACCACCCCCACCCAACCCCCCCCCCCCCCCACCACCACCACCCACCCCACCCACCCCCCCCCCCCCCCCCCCCACCCACCACACAAAACAAACCCAACCCCACCCCCCACCCCAACCACACCCACCAACCACAACACCCCAAACCAACACCCACACACCCCACACACACAAAACCCAAACCACCACCCCCCCACCACCCCCCCAAACACCACACCCAAACAACCCCCCAAACACCCCCACCAACAACCCCCCCCCCCCCCCCCAACCAAACCCCACACACCCCACACCCCCACCACCCACCCCCACCCCCCCCCCACCCCCCCCCCCCCCTCCCCAGCCCCCCCCCCCCCCCCCCCCCCCCCCCCCCCCCCCCCCCCCCCCCCCCCCCCCCCCCCCCCCCCCCCCCCCCCCCCTCCCCCCCCCCCCCCCCCCCCCCCCACCACCCCACCACACCACACACAAACCACACCCCCCCCCCAACACACACCCCCACCAAAACACAACCACCACACAACAACAAACCAACCCACCACCACCCACCCAAAAAAACACAACCCCACACCCAACCCCCACCCCACCCCCACCACCCCCCCCACCACCCCTCCCCACACCAAAACACCCCACACCCCCCCCCACCACACACACCCCCCACACCCCCACCACAACACAACAACACCCCCCACAACCCCAACCCACAACCCAACCCCCCCACCCCAACACCCCCCCCCCCCCACCCCCACAACCCACACACAAAAAAAAACCCCCAAACCAACAACACAAAACACACCACACCCCCAAAACCCAAAAACACAAAACCCCAACCACAACACCAAACACACCCCCCCCCCCACAACACCCCCAACACACAACAACCACCCACCCCCCACCCACCCCCCCAAACACCCCCCACCCCCACACCCCCACCCCCACCCCCCCCCACCCCACCAACAAAACAACACCCACCACCCCCCCCCCCCCCCAACACACCCAAAACCCAACCACCCCCCCCCCCACCCACCCACCCCCCCACCCCCCCCAACACCAAACAAAACCACCACACCCACCCCCACCCACCACAACCCAACCCAAAACAAAAACCCACCCCCCCCCAACACACCACCCAAACCCAACCCCCCAACCCAAACCCCAACCCCCAACCCCAAAAACCAACCAACACACACCAACACACCCCCACAACCCAATCCCCCAACCCCCCCAACCCCCCCCACCCCCCCACCCACCCCCACACCAACCCCCCACAAAACCCACACAACCCCACACAAACCCACCAACAAACCACACCCCCCACCCACCAACACCAACCCACCCCCCCAACCCCCACCCAACCCCACCTCCCCCACCCCCCACCCCACACCCAACACAAACAACCCCCCCAACACAACACCCCAAACCACCCCACCCCCACCCACAAACCCACCACCCCACACACCAAACCCACCACCCCCCAACCAAACAAAACCCCACCCACCACCACCCCCCAACCCCCAACCACCCAAACACACAAACAAACCCCCAAACCACCCACACCCCCCACAACACCAAACCCCCCACACCAACCAAAAAAAACACCCAACAAACAACCCCACCCAAACAACCAAACCCCCCACCCCCACACACCCCCCCCCAACCAAACCAACACCACCCACCCCCCCACCACCACCCCCCCACACCAACCACACACCCACCCCAACCACCCCACCCCCCCACCACACACCCAAACACCACAAAACCCACACAACCAACCCCCAAAAACACCACAAACACACACACCAACACCCCCCACCCCAACCACACCAAACCACCCCAAACCCCAAAACAACCCCCCACCCCACACCCCCCACCCCCAACCACCCCCCCCCCAAACACCCCACCCACCACCCCCAACCACACCACCCACCCCCACCCCCCCCCACACAAACCCCAACCCACACCACCCCCACACCACCCCAACCCCCCAACACACCCACCACACCCCCACCCCCACACCACACCCACACCAACAACCCCCCCCCCACCAACAACACCCCAAACCCCACACCCCACACAAAAACCAACACCCCAAACCCCACCCCAAACCCCCCCCCCCCCCCCCCCACACACACAACCCACCACCACCC
>JAMPIV010009333.1:0-114039 GCA_024509875.1 Oreohelix idahoensis | reverse complement strand
CAAAAATCGTTTTAAATATGGACCTCTTAACTTGGATTTCTAGCGTCGCCAGTGTGTCTAGCGCCTTAAGGCTGCTCAAGGCTGAGTGTACCGCCCAGCCAAGAGAAAAGCGTTACGCTGCACACAATGGACAACTCTCCCTCAATCCGGGAAGGAGGGGGGAGAGCGGCGGGGTGTTTTATTTCAGAATCCAAAAGAGCCCGAAATTTTGAACCACTATAAACCCCTTGCAATATGAAGTTTCTGGAAGTGAATTTAATTTGTGAATGCATGGGTAAAAAATTACTAGTGAATGCGCGCAAGTTTTTCTTTTCTCTATATACCATGTACTTTTATTATAAATTGTTTGGAAAATGTACATGCTTTTTATTTTTTGTTTTTTTTTTTTAAATTGAGATGGGAACAAATTTACATGAATGTACAGAAACGGGGAAAAAATATGTTCTCCGCCCCCTTTGTTTAGAACAATGCATCAGATGTCATCAAAAATGTATTAGACGTTTTGAATATGAACATGATCAGCTTTGTATGGTACTAACAATGTAAATGTATGTATCAAAATTAGGTGGGAAACCCCCTCTCAATACCAACGACCCTTTTTAATTTGGTCTTTCAATGGTTCCTCTCCTCCCCCGCTACGCCTCCTGAAAGCTTAACGCATCCTTTGTGTACGTAAACCAGCTGATACCGGCTTACTCTAGAAACACAGTCCCACCTCGCCCCGGCGACAGTTTCAAGGTTTCTTACGTTCTAAGCCTCCTCTTCGACTCTTAGGTTATATACACGTGTGTATCTGCGCTGGTTCAGCTCCTTAACACGACTACAACCCAATCTCAAACCTTTTCAGCTGTTGAAATTATATTGTTTTGAACGTAAAAAATGAATTTTTGCACGAATATAAATATGTTTTCAACCCTGGGATTCACACCCCCCCCCCATTTCACCTTGGAATTATTAATAGACACAGTCTAATTCACATGAATGTACAGAAATTTCCAACTTTAGTATTTTACCTTCCACACCTTGTATTTACAGTTTATGAATGTATTTTGTTGTATGTTGTAAATTGAACTTGTTTTAGACTCACTGTCTTCCTTTTCGTGACAGTGTGTGCTGAGCCCTCGCAGCTACTCAGCGTTGTGCAACACATACTGACCACCCTCTTTAAACTTGGTCTTTCAAGCTCCCCTCTTTCCCTGGGCCGCCTATCGAGCCTTTAAACCAGATTGTACTGGCTTACCTTCCGAACGCAGTCTTACATTTCCTTTTATTAGGGTGCGTGTGCGACCTTCATTTATTCCACTTCTATTCCATGTATGGCACACTAAGAAGCATTTCCTGATATAAGTACATAAAGAAATGTAATGAAAAAAAAACAAAAAAACAATGTTACATCAGAGCTGAAAATGTTGGTCATCAATCTCTTGAACATACTACATTACAGAACATGCCATGTAAAACTGTCTACCAGGGTTGTGGTGTCGATCAAAAAATTCTAAGACTCAGACTACTGAAATGTTGGAAGTCAGACTCTCGACATCGGCTACAGTTTTGTTACTATTCATGTGACAAAAAATGGTGTTCTTATATGGAGTTATATGTCTAAGTAGTAGTTTCGTGTTACTAGTCATGTGACATAAAATGGTGTTCTTATATGGTGTTATATGTATAAGTAGCTGTTTGTGTTACTAGTCATGTGACATAAAATAGTGTTCTTATATGGAGTTATATGTATAAGTAGTTGTTTGTGTTACTAGTCATGTGACATAAAATGGTGTTCTTATATGGAGTTATATGTATAATTAGTTGTTTGTGTTACTAGTCATGTGACATAAAATGGTGTTTTTATATGGAGTAATACGTGTAAGTAGTTGTTTGTGTTACTAGTCATGAGACATAAAATGGTGTTCTTATATGGAGTTATATGTATAAGTAGTTGTTTGTGTTACTAGCCATGAGACATAAAATAGTGTTCTTATATGGAGTTATATGTATAAGTAGTTGTTTGTGTTACTAGTCATGTGACATAAAATGGTGTTCTTATATGGAGTTATATGTATAAGTAGTTGTTTGTGTTACTAGTCATGAGACATAAAATGGTGTTCTTATATGGAGTTATATGTATAAGTAGTTGTTTGTGTTACTAGTCATGTGACATAAAATGGTGTTCTTATATGGCGTTTTATGTATAAGTAGTTGTTTGTGTTACTAGTCATGTGACATAAAATGGTATTCTTATATGGAGTTATATGTATAAGTAGTTAATTGTGTTACTAGTCACGTGACATAAAATGGTGTTCTTATATGGAGTTATATGTATAAGTAGTTGTTTGTGTTACTAGTCATGTGACATAAAATGGTGTTCTTATATGGAGTTATATGTATAAGTAGTTGTTTGTGTTACTAGTCATGTGACATAAAATGGTGTTCTTATATGGCGTTATATGTATAAGTAGTTGTTTGTGTTACTAGTCATGTGACATAAAATGGAGTTCTTATATGGAGTTATATGTATAATTAGTTGTTTGTGTTACTAGTCATGTGACATTAAATGGTGTTCTTATATGGAGTTATATGTATAAGTAGTTGTTTGTGTTACTAGTCATGTGACATTAAATGGTGTTCTTATATGGAGTTATATGTATAAGTAGTTGTTTGTGTTACTAGTCATGAGACATAAAATTGTGTTCTTATATGGAGTTATATGTATAAGTACTTGTTTGTGTTACTAGTTGTTACTATGATAGGAAACTCTTTACAGAGCGATACAACAGGAGGCAATCTGATCATCAGAAGAAGTCCCCCCATCGGACAAGTGTTTCGGCCCAGTATACTCCTTTACACTCTAAGGGGGGCGGGCCCACTTGGGTCATGACTCCCAAGCGTCTCAGCCTCCTGTTGTCTTGTATCGAAAATGAACCCATTTCACTTATGGTAGCAACTTTAATCCACAACTCCGCCAGCCGTGGAGGCAATTGTGAAAGTAACAAAGAGAAGACAAATTATTCCGTTCGTTCCGTCGCACACACTGAGACACCATCGCGAAGCCGCCGAGCCTAGCCACTGAAATTCTGACTCTGACACCTCCTATAATATACATCGCCTGTTGCCCCTCAGTCACAGCCCGCTCACTAGTACACCACAAAACTCAGCGTTTTGTGGACTTAGAAAAATTCCTGGTGTTTTCTGTACCGCAGCGTTTATTGTCACGATTTCCATTGCCCATTGCGGTTGTTCCACAGCCAGCCTGATGCCTTTTCGGCAGTTTCACTAAGCCTCTTCAGTGCCCTTGTTCTCGACTGTCCCTTCAGCCCCAACAGTTTCAATAGATCATACACTGATGCAGCCACAAGCCCTCTTGCGCCCACTTCAACAGCCATGACCCTTGCAGTGAACCCATCGTGTCTCAGATCCGCGGCCAGATCACTATACTTGGCCGCTTTGAACGAATGTTGCTCGTCTAATCTGGATTCAAATGGCACGGTCAGTTCAATCAGTATGACCTGAAGCGTTGCTGAAGAATGAAGCACTATATCCGGCCGTCTCCGCGATTTTCTGATACTCTCTGGATATGCCCCTCGTCCAGGTAGGTCTACCGCCATCTCCCAGTCATTTGCACAATCAAGAAGAGATGGTAAACTGCTACCAGGTTTACTCGGTTTGGGGTGTGCTGACTTTCCTGCCCTCAGAAAGTATGTATTTGCGGTGCTCGGCCTGGGTTTGCTATTCGCCTTCATCCTTGCCAGATCTATTGTCGCAGCAAGCTCATTTAGCACTTTGTTATGGCGCCAAGTGTATCGCCCTTGCCCTAATGACACCTTACACGCTGAGAGCACGTGTTCGAGTGTCTGCCTCCCCTGGCACAGGGGGCACTGCTCATCATCCGACTTTCCCCATTTCACAAGGTTGGTGGCCGACGGCAGCAGGTCATACATTGATCTAACAACGAAGCTGAGCCTAAGAGGTGCCATATGCCATATATCATTCCATGTCAAGGACCTCTGCAGGGCTCCTTCCCATGTAGTCCATTGGCCTTGTTGGACCTGCTGCACTGCTTTTTGCAACCTCTTATCATTCTCAGCTCTCGTATCTCCTGAACTACCATGTCTCTGCGCTCCCTGCTTGATGCCTTGGACCACCAGCGGATGTCTCCATGACCAAATCCCCGTCTATTCGTTTGTGTGTATCCGATTACCTCCCTCAGTTTGAGTGACTCTTGGGCAGCATCAACAGCTTCTTCCACTCTCCACTTCCTTCCCGTTTTCAGTGTGGGCTGAATGGACTTAACCACGTCATCAGCTGACTCGCGTAGCATCATTGCAAGCCTTGCCTTTCCAACTTTGTACTCTTCAACAACTGACTTGAAAGGAAGCAGAAGTTTTGACTTTTTGCAGTACAGTGCTACATCTGACAGACCTGGTGGTACCCCTAGCCACTTTCTCATGAACTTGTTGACCTTCTGCTCTATAGCTTCCACTGTACTTGTGCTTATTTCATATATAAGCAGTGGCCACAGCAACTTCGGTATCAACATGAACTGGAGGCACCACAGTTTGAACTTTCCCAGGAGTCTGCTTTGGTCTATGATCTGTAGCCCTCTGTCTGCCATTTCTATTGTCTGTTGCACTGCCTTCGAGTCTTTTAATGAGGCATCGTACACCCTGCCAAGACTTTTAACAGGTTCCTCAATGACAGTAGGGATTCTTTGGTTGGAAACCATGAATATGTCCTCTGCTATCTTCCCTTTCCTGACTGATAGGCTTCTCGACTTCTTGGGTTTGAAGCTCATTCTGCACCAGCTGACTAGTTCATCCAGGCGTGCTAACATCCTCCGGGCCTGATGTTCATCTGATGTCAGAATTGTTGTGTCATCCATGAATGCTTTGAGCGGTGGCATGTGACACATTCCACCGAGCTTTGGACCTATAGCCATTCCTTCAGCCGCATTGAGGATTACCTGCATAGCCATCACGAATAGTATCGGAGAGATGGTACATCCCATCGCAATTCCAACTTCAAGGCCAATCCACTTCGTTGTGTACTCTCTGGTTGAAAATCTGACAGCAAACCCTGCGAAATACAGCTTCAGCATTGCTGCAATCTCTTGTGGAACATGATACATTTCTAGGGCCTGCCACAACATCTGGTGTGGAACGGATCCATAAGCATTCGCTAGATCCAACCAGATTACATGGAGGTTTGTTCTGTCAGACTTTGCCTTTTGGATTGCTTCCCAGATCATTGTGGCATGCTCTAGACATCCTGGTGTACCTGGGATACCTCCTTTCTGAATGGTAGTGTCAATGTACCCATTTGCCAGGAGGTATGTAGTGAGTCTTTTCGCCATCACTGAGAAGAATATCTTCCCTTCCACATTGAGTAGTGAGATTGGCCTGAACTGACTGATGTCTGTGGAATTTTGCTCCTTCGGGATGTAGACTCCGTTCGCCTTTCTCCATTCCTTGCTTACAAGCTGGGTTTTCCACGCATTCTTCAGTAAACGGAGCAGTCGTTTGAGCACTTCAGGGCATCTCTTATACACCACATATGGAACACCATTAGGACCTGGAGCTGACTTGCACCGAGCTTTCTGGACAATGCTTTCTACCTCTTGCACCGTTGGGGGCTTGGTGTTAAATTCAGCTCCTGGCTTACTCGGCCATTTAAGGCCTGCCATGCTGCTGAGCGGCTCATCTTTGCGACCATCTGAATATGTCATTCTAAGGTGTTCTTCCAGGTCTTCTTTCTTGATGTTTAGCGTACCCGACCGTGGCTGCTCAAACAGTTCTTTGGCAAACTTGAAGGGCTCCCTGAAGAATCTTTCCCTATCCCTTCGAGTCTTCCTTCTCTTCCTGCACAACCTTTCTGCTCTACAAAGGGCATTATGTTGGCCTTTCAGGTGCTCCCAAACCTGTCGTAACCCTTCCTTCTCTGTGGCAACTGCGTTCTTGAAAAGTTTTCGGGCATGCTTCTTCTGTTTCCTGATTTCTTCTATTTTAATTTGTCTTCTACTTTTTCGTGGTGGGTTACTTTCCCTTGCCTCCCTCACTCCGAACACTTTGCGACAGTGCAGATATATTATGTCGCCGAAGATTTCCAGCTTCTTCTCCAAAGTTATCTGCTTCAGGTTGTTATCCAACTCTTTTGCCAAGGCTTCGTCCAGCTGTTCCCAAAGCCCTTTTGCACTGGCAGGTGGAAACTTGATTGCATCTCTCTTCCCGTCCAAGAAGTGTGTGAGATCATCATCAGGCAGATCAACTTGAATGTACTCAGCACTGTGGATTGACTCCTGGCTGCGTTCTTCTAACGTCTTATCCGTCGAGACAGAGCGCTGTTGATCTCCCCCAGATGACCTCCCACACCCCTTTTTCGTTCGGTGGATTTTCATTCCTCTCTGAGTAGAGAATTCCCTACCACAGGCACATGGAAATTCCAGCCGTTGTTCAGAGCTCGAAGTCCGTGTAACGGGTCTGGTCGATTCCAATGAGGCGCCTGTGGATTCATCATTCTCCCCCCCTTTCGGTGAATCCTGGGGGCATCTATCATTTTTGGGTCCTGTAGCAATTGAATACAGCTTACGGGGTGCTAACCCGGTCAGCCGGTTTCTAGTCTTTCCCAGTGTCATCTGTCTTTCCAGAAGTCAATCGGTCTTTTCCCGATCGTCACTGGTTTGACCATGTAACTATGATAGGAAACTCTTTACAGAGCGATACAACAGGAGGCAATCTGATCATCAGAAGAAGTCCCCCCATCGGACAAGTGTTTCGGCCCAGTATACTCCTTTACACTCTAAGGGGGGCGGGCCCACTTGGGTCATGACTCCCAAGCGTCTCAGCCTCCTGTTGTCTTGTATCGAAAATGAACCCATTTCACTTATGGTAGCAACTTTAATCCACAACTCCGCCAGCCGTGGAGGCAATTGTGAAAGTAACAAAGAGAAGACAAATTATTCCGTTCGTTCCGTCGCACACACTGAGACACCATCGCGAAGCCGCCGAGCCTAGCCACTGAAATTCTGACTCTGACACCTCCTATAATATACATCGCCTGTTGCCCCTCAGTCACAGCCCGCTCACTAGTACACCACAAAACTCAGCGTTTTGTGGACTTAGAAAAATTCCTGGTGTTTTCTGTACCGCAGCGTTTATTGTCACGATTTCCATTGCCCATTGCGGTTGTTCCACAGCCAGCCTGATGCCTTTTCGGCAGTTTCACTAAGCCTCTTCAGTGCCCTTGTTCTCGCCTGTCCCTTCAGCCCCAACAGTTTCAATAGATCATACATTGATGCAGCCACAAGCCCTCTTGCGCCCACTTCAACAGCCATGACCCTTGTAGTGAACCCCTCGTGTCTCAGATCCACGGCCAGATCACTATATTTGGCCGCTTTGAACGAATGTTGCTCGTCTAATCTGGATTCAAATGGCACGGTCAGTTCAATCAGTATGACCTGAAGCGTTGAAGAAGAATGAAGCACTATATCCGGCCGTCTCCGCGATTTTCTGATACTCTCTGGATATGCCCCTCGTCCAGGTAGGTCTACCGCCATCTCCCAGTCATTTGCACAATCAAGAAGAGATGGTAAACTGCTACCTGGTTTACTCGGTTTGGGGTGTGCTGACTTTCCTGCCCTCAGAAAGTATGTATTTGCGGTGCTCGGCCTGGGTTTGCTGTTCGCCTTCATCCTTGCTAGATCTATTGTCGCAGCAAGCTCATTTAGCACTTTGTTATGGCGCCAGGTGTATCGCCCTTGCCCTAATGACACCTTACACGCTGAGAGCACGTGATGTATGTAGTTATTATAATATTTATTTGTCTGAGGGAAAGTATTTGGTTTTAGAATCAGGATGCTTTCCTGGCCAAAGATATATCACCCATGATTGATTGATACTTTTGTTATATGGGTTATCTCCTTTGGATATCGAATTTGGCGTATGAATCTAGATTTTGTTCGTCTGTTCCTTGGTGGGCCAGAAACAGATTGTTCTTGCTTAGGTTTATGCAGGAATGTTTATAGTCCGTGTCTATGTTTACTCCTTGTCTATTTAAGACGATTCGGTCTTATATCGTGATATCTTTGTATGTCTAAGTGGGACTATTTTTCATTGTACTGAACTTTGGGGTCAGGCAGTTTCTGCGCATGCCGAGATGAAAGAGGGTCTTCGGGGATGATGGAGCCTGGTGAAGGCCATGTCGGAGACGAGTCCTCAGTTTGTTGATCACTGTGATTTGTTATGGGGAAGAAGATAATTTATGATATGATTATTAAGTCTATGAGTTCCCCAGTGTTTATTCTATAACGCCAGGAGAGGGCGTATGTGTTCTGCTAGTGTATTTCCCATGCCAAGGTAAAATAACTTTTGCTGAACTTTTTCTTCTTCCTAGGCTTAGATAGGCAGACGTCTACATGATGATTATCTATATCAATATGTCGGGATGACATGTTACCTAGCAGCACTGAATATGATTGTATGCAGCAGTTATGATGAAAGAATATGCTGATTCTTGTAGAAATATTTGTGTTCATGAACAAAGCTTATATTGAAGCTTTACTATGCATCTGTATAGTGAGCGATGCTTAAGGAAACCAGAATCCATTTTGGATTCTATTTTTTGTCGATCATCGATCAGAGAACAGGGATGCCCCTTATTATCAGGTGATGATTAAGAGATCACAGTTATAAAGAAAACCCAATACTGGTGGGTTAACATTGTCTTCAGAAATATTTGCTGGACTTTACCTAAATGAATATTTGCTAGAAAAGAGGTTCTGTCTAGGAGTCATGCTTGAACATTATTTATTAACTGACATGATCGGTCAGTAAGGCATGATGGTTATATTTATAAACAGTGGAAATCTAAGTGCTTGTCTACGGACGTTCCATTGTAATGTTCTTCAACATGAATGCCAACTTAAGATTGTAGACCATTGATCAACTGTATGATGATATATGTCGACCAGTTTTCCTGTAACTATAACCGTACTGTCCAAGTGTGTGCGTCCAATTAAACAGTATGAAACGACCACAGTAGTCTGCATCATTAACTTCTAACTACGTGTGAGTGATTGTTTGATCTTCTAGTCAACTCTTCAGAACAATCCATGCATTCGCGTATTGTCACTCACATTAACACTCATAGTCAACATTACATCCTTGTCGGGGCCTCATTACGTTTTGGACAAGGTGACCTGTATGCCCAACACTGTGCCGGGTTTCGAGTTGACCATCTACACTAATACCAGCTTTAAAGATCATTGTGACTGGACGAGCGATATAACACAAGAAAAAGCACTTATCACTAGTCATGTGACATAAAATGGTGTTCTTATATGGAGTTATATGTATAAGTAGTTGTTTGTGTTACTAGTCATGTGACATTAAATGGTGTTCTTATATGGAGTTATATGTATAAGTAGTTGTTTGTGTTACTAGTCATGAGACATAAAATGGTGTTCTCATATGGAGTTATATGTATAAGTAGTTGTTTGTGTTACTAGTCATGAGACATAAAAAGGTGTTCTTATATGGAGTTATATGTATAAGTAGTTGTTTGAGTTACTAGTCATGAGACATAAAATTGTGTTCTTATATGGAGTTATATGTATAAGTAGTTGTTTGTGTTACTAGTCATGTGACATAAAAAGGTGTTCTTATATGGAGTTATATGTATAATTAGTTGTTTCTGTTACTAGTCGTGTGACATAAAATGGTGTTCTTATATGGAGTAATACGTATAAGTAGTTGTTTGTATTACTAGTCATGAGACATAAAATGGCGTTCTTATATGGAGTTATATGTATAAGTAGTTGTTTGTGTTACTAGCCATGAGACATAAAATAGTGTTCTTATATGGAGTTATATGTATAAGTAGTTGTTTGTGTTACTAGTCATGTGACATAAAATGGTGTTCTTATATGGAGTTATATGTATAAGTAGTTGTTTGTGTTACTTGTCATGAGACATAAAATGGTGTTCTTATATGGAGTTATATGTATAAGTAGTTGTTTGTGTTACTAGTTATGTGATATAAAATGGTGTTCTTATATGGCGTTTTATGTATAAGTAGTTGTTTGTGTTACTAGTCATGTGACATAAAATGGTATTCTTATATGGAGTTATATGTATAAGTAGTTAATTGTGTTACTAGTCACGTGACATAAAATGGTGTTCTTATATGGAGTTATATGTATAAGTAGTTGTTTGTGTTACTAGTCATGTGACATAAAATGGAGTTCTTATATTGAGTTATATGTATAAGTAGTTGTTTGTGTTACTAGTCATGTGACATTAAATGGTGTTCTTATATGGAGTTATATGTATAAGTAGTATTTTGTGTTACTAGTCATGTGACATTAAATGGTGTTCTTATATGGAGTTATATGTATAAGTAGTTGTTTGTGTTACTAGTCATGAGACATAAAATTGTGTTCTTATATGGAGTTATATGTATAAGTACTTGTTTGTGTTACTAGTTGTTACCAACAGATTACTGGTGGCAATGTATGTAGTTATTATAATATTTATTTGTCTGAGGGAAAGTATTTGGTTTTAGAATCAGGATGCTTTCCTGGCCAAAGATATATCACCCATGATTGATTGATACTTTTGTTATATGGGTTATCTCCCCTGGATATCGAATTTGGCGTATGAATCTAGATTTTGTTCGTCTGTTCCTTGGTGGGCCAGAAACAGATTGTTCTTGCTTAGGTTTATGCAGGAATGTTTATGGTCCGTGTCTATGTTTACTCCTTGTCTATTTAAGACGATTCGGTCTTATATCATGATATCTTTGTATGTCTAAGTGGGACTATTTTTCATTGTACTGAACTTTGGTGTCAGGCAGTTTCTGCTCATGCGGAGACGAAAGAGGGTCTTCGGTGATGATGGAGCCTGGTGAAGGCCATGTCGGAGACGAGTCCTCAGTTTGTTGATCACTGTGATTTGTTATGGGGAAGAAGATAATTTCTGATATGATTATTAAGTCTATGAGTTCCCCAGTGTTTATTCTATAACGCCAGGAGAGGGCGTATGTGTTCTGCTAGTGCATTTCCCATGCAAAGGTAAAATAACCTTTGCTGAACTTTTTCTTCTTCCTAGGCTTAGATGGGCAGACGTCTACATGATGATTATCTATATCAATATGTCGGGATGACATGTTACCTAGCAGAACTGAATATGATTGTATGCAGCAGTTATAATGAAAGAATATGCTGATTCTTGTAGAAACATTTGTGTTTATGAACAAAGCTTCTATTGCAGATTTGATATACATCTGTATAGTGAGCGATGTTCAAGGAAACCAGAATCCATTTTGGATTCTATTTTTTGTCGATCATCGATCAGAGAACAGGGATGCCCCTTATTATCAGGTGATGATTAAGAGATCACAGTTATAAAGAAAACCCAATACTGGTGGGTTAACCTTGTCTTCAGAAATATTTGCTGGTCTTTACCTAAAGGAATCTTTACTAGAAAAGAGGTTCTGTCTAGGAGTCATGCTTGAACATTATTTATTAACTGACATGATCGGTCAGTAAGGCCTGATGGTTATATTTATAAACAGTGGAAATCTAAGTGCTTGTCTACGGACGTTCCATTGTAATGTTCTTCAACATGAATGCCAACTTAAGATTGTAGACCCTTGATCAACTGTATGATAATATATGTCGACCTGTTTTCCTGTAACTATAACCGTACTGTCCAAGTGTGTGCGTCCAATTAAACAGTATGAAACGACCACAGTAGTCTGCATCATTAACTTCTAACTACGTGTGAGTGAGTGTTTGATATCCTAGTCAACTCTTCAGAACAATCCATGCATTCGCGTATTGTCACTCACATTAACACTCATAGTCAACATTACATCCTTGTTGGGGCCTTATTACGTTTTGGACAAGGCGACATGTATGCCCAACACTGTGCCGGGTTTCGAGTTGACCATCTACACCAATACCAGCTTTAAAGATCATTGTGACTGGACGAGCGATATAACACAAGAAAAAGCACTTATCACTAGTCATGTGACATAAAATGGTGTTCTTATATGGAGTTATATGTATAAGTAGTTGTTTGTGTTACTAGTCATGTGATATTAAATGGTGTTCTTATATGGAGTTATATGTATAAGTAGTTGTTTGTGTTACTAGTCATGAGACATAAAATGGTGTTCTCATATGGAGTTATATGTATAAGTAGTTGTTTGTGTTACTAGTCATGAGACATAAAAAGGTCTTCTTATATGGAGTTATATGTATAAGTAGTTGTTTGTGTTACTAGTCATGTGACATAAAATGGTGTTCTTATATGGAGTTATATGTATAAGTAGTTCTTTGTGTTACTAGCCATGAGACATAAAATGGTGTTCTTATATGGAGTTATATGTATAAGTAGTTGTTTGTGTTACTAGTCATGAGACATAAAATGGAGTTCTTATATGGAGTCATATGTATAAGTAGTTGTTTGTGTTACTAGTCATGAGACATAAAATGGTGTTCTTATATGGAGTTATATGTATAAGTAGTTGTTTGTGTTACCAGTCATGTGACATTAAATGGTGTTCTTATATGGAGTTATATGTATAAGTAGTTGTTTGTGTTACTAGTCATGTGACATTAAATGGTGTTCTTATATGGAGTTATATGTATAAGCAGTTGTTTGTGTTACTAGTCATGAGACATAAAATTGTGTTCTTATATGGAGTTATATGTATTAGTAGTTGTTTGTATTACTAGTCATGAGACATAAAATGGTGTTCTCATATGGAGTTATATGTATAAGTAGTTGTTTGTGTTACTAGTCATGAGTCATAAAAAGGTGGCCTTATATGGAGTTGTATGTATAAGTAGTTGTTTGTGTTACTAGTCACGTGACATAAAATGGTGTTCTTATATGGAGTAATACGTATAAGTAGTTTTTTGTGTTATTAGTCATGTGACATAAAATGGTGTTCTTATACGGTGTTATATGTACAAGTAGTTGTTTGTATTACTAGTCATGAGACATAAAAAGGTGTTCTTATATGGAGTTATATGTATAAGTAGTTGTTTGTGTTACTAGTCATGTGACATAAAATGGTGTTCCTATATGGAGCTAAATGTATAAGTATTTGTTTGTCTTTCTAGTCATGAGACATAAAATGGTGTACTTATATAAAGGTATATGTAAAAGTAGTTGTTTGTGTTACTAGTCATGTGACATAAAATAGTGTTAAAAGATTAAAAAATTTTAAAGCTGCTGGAGTTGACGAAATTTCAGGGGAAATGATTAAAGCAGTTAATGACAACAACCTCTTGAGAATTTTAGATATTATAAATGAAGTATGGAGAGAAGAACAACCACCACAACAATGGAAAGACAGTATTATTGTAAAGTTACCGAAGAAAGGTGATCTATCAGACTGTAATAACTGGCGTGGTATATCTCTATTATCAGTACCTGGAAAATTATTATGTTGCATGATGTTAGAAAGACTTAAATTGCATGCTGACGAAAAGATCAGAGAAGAACAAGCGGGTTTCAGGCCGAAACGATCATGTATTGATCAAATATTCACACTAAGAACAATTATAGAAGAATCAGTGGAAAGGCAATCGCCACTTATTATCACCTTCGTCGATTTTCAAAAAGCCTTTGATAGTCTACACCGCCCATCATTGTGGAAGATACTTACAATCTATGGTTTTCCAACAAAATATGTGAATATAATCAAAGCGCTATATGACAATGCAAGATGTTGTGTTAGAACAAATAAAGGGAATACAGAATGGTTTACAGTAGAAACAGGGGTGAAACAAGGCTGTATTATGTCACCACTACTTTTTGGAATAGCTATTGATTGGGTTATGAGAAAACTATACCCACAATGAACAATTGGGTATAAAATGGACAAATGGAAAATTCCTGGGGGACCTGGATTTCGCAGATGATGTAGCATTCTTAAGTTCAACACCAAGACAATCCCAAGAAGCAATAAATAATTTGTGTCATCTCTCGGTTAAAATTGGTCTCCAAATAAATGCCTCTAAAACTAAAGCTATGAACTTTTCTAACGAGACCTTTGATATCATCTTGAACGGGGAAAAACTACAGAAAGTTGAAAGTTTCAATTATTTAGGCAGTAAAATGACTCAGGATGGTGACACAACAAGAGAAATCCATACTAGAATTGCTTTGGCAGCTAGCGCCTTCAATAGATTATCTAACATTTGGAAATTACGATCATTGAATATACATACCAAGCTTCGTCTGTTTAATTCAAATGTTATCTCAGTGTTAACATACGGCTGTGAGAGTTGGAAAATAACAAAATCATTGGAGAACAAGCTGAATACATTCGAGAACAAATGTCTTAGAAAACTCATGAACATCAGTTGGAAAGAATTCAAGACTAATCGACAAATAAGAGAAGACTCTAGGCAGAAATATGTCTCCGACTATATAAGGAAAAGACGATGGTCATATATCGGTCATGTCCTACGAATGCAAAACAACAGAATACCACTACAGGCGCTCACTTGGGTTCCTGAGGGTAAGCGGAAAAAAGGAAGACCAAAAGAAACACTCAGAAGAACAATAATAAGAGAAGGAAGAACGTTGGGCCTAAATAATGTGCAAGAGCTAAGAGGAGTGGCGTCACAACGAACAACCTGGAGAGCACTGGTTTCTGCCTTATGCGCCGTGTTTGGCGCTTAAAGAATTTATTATTATTATTATTATATGGGGTTATATGTATAAGTAGTTGTTTTTGTTACTAGTCATGTGATATAAAATGGTGTTCTTATATGGAGCTATATGTATAAGTAGTTGTTTTTGTTACTAGTCATGAGACATAAAATGGTGTTTTTATATGGAGGTATATGTAAAAGTAGTTGTTTGTGTTACTAGTCATGTGACATAAAATGGTGTTCTTATATGGAGTTTTATGTATAAGTAGTTGTTTGTGTTACTAGTCATGAGACATAAAATGGTGTTCCTATATGGAGTTATATATATAAGTAGTTGTTTGTGTTACTAGTCATGAGAAATAAAATGGTGTTCCTATATGGAGTTATATGTATAAGTAGTGGTTTGTGTTACTAGTTATGTGACATAAAATGGTGTTCTTATATTTAGTTATATGTACAAGTAGTTGTTTGTATTACTAGTCATGAGCCATAAAACGGTGTTCTTATATGGAGTTATATGTATAAGTAGTTGTTTGTGTTACTAGTCATGTGACATAAAATGGTGTTCCTATATGGAGCTATATGTATAAGTATGTGTTTGTGTTACTAGTCATGAGACATAAAATGGTGTTCTTATATGGAGTTATATGTATAAGTAGTTGTTTGTGTTACTAGTCATGTGACATAAAATGGTGTTCTTATATGGAGTTATATGTATAAGTAGTTGTTTGTGTTACTAGTCATGTGACATAAAATGGTTTTCTTATATGGAGTTATATGTATAAGTAGTTGTTTGTGTTTCTAGTCAAGTGACATATAATGGTGTTCTTATATGGATTTATATGTATAAGTAGTTGTTTGTGTTACTAGTCATGTGATATAAAATGGTGTTCCTATATGGAGTTATATGTATAAGTAGCTGTTTGTGTTACTAGTCATGTGACATAAAATAAAGGTAGGAAAAAACACAGGTGATGGAATACCACGTAATTGGCAGTGGGTTGGGGGTGGGGAAAGGGGGAGTGTAACGAGTGATCCTATGAGAGGGGCAGTAATTAGGAATCTGTTTTTGATCAAAGTAGATTATGAGTTACAATACTTGTATACCTGATTAAGCTGAGGTTTGTTTAACGTTATAATAGAAACATATCCTTTTATTTTGAGTGACAGAGTACAGGAAAGCGTGCGAACGCTTTTATCTCAAATGCTGAGATGTATTTATTCTGTACTGTTTTTGAGCTGTGTTCAAAAACAGCGGAGTCTCGTTATTGGGTTTTTTTGGCGGGACTAGAGTGTGTGATCCCGGAGAGGAGAGTAGGGATTCGGAGCGTTGGACCGGGGAGTGGTCAACGCTGTCTGTGTGTGTTTTTCGAGGATGTATGCCTATGTAGTGCTTTGAATAATGTCGACTTAATGTTTTTGCTGTGTGGACAGGATATATTATGTATTTGTGAAGCTGTGATGAAGCTATTATGAGTCCAGGATTGGGACAGGCCATATTAAGTATTTATGAAGCTGTGATGAAGCTATTATGAGTCCAGGATTGGGACAGGCCATATTAAGTATTTATGAAGCTGTGGTGAAAGCTATTATGAGTCCAGGATTGGGACAGGCCATATTAAGTATTTATGAAGCTGTGATGAAGCTATTATGAGTCCAGGATTGGGACAGGCCATATTAAGTATTTATGAAGCTGTGGTGAAGCTGGTATTATAGGCCAAGATATTATTAACTGCCAGGAGTGCAGTCTGTTGAGCGCTGGGGATAGCGTGTATTTTTCACTGTGAACTTTATATTAATGCCTACGTGTTCGTGTTGTAATTCAAACTGTACATTGATGTGATCGTGCTGTGACTTAATAAAACGTCATTAAAATTACACCAGATGTTTACGGCCAGTTCCATGACTATTATTTACGTCCCTGTGTTGTGAGTGACTGTTCTACCACACACTCACTAATACATACCTAACACAGATACGATGGCACACCTACGCCACCCATACACCTTTAACCCGATAGTTTTATCAGTGGTGGTTTCCAGTACAATTTGGAACGAACTCATTTGACAATTCGCGTGACAAGAGTTTGGGTGAACTTAACTTTATTATAATTAGCCCTTTGTGGGCGTGGCTTGTTCTGTTGTACATGGCTCGTACAACAATAGTTGGACAATATCACATTACTCAGTATCAATACTCAGTACTCAGTATCGCTTTGCCCGGAATTAACCAGAAACTAACTTGAGAGATTATTTAACAGACTGAAGGATAATATTGTTATCGATACAGTCCACATATCTGGATCATTTGATAGATTTGTTTTCGGGTTCTGACACCCGCAACAGTCGTTTTGAGAGCACTTCATACGTGACCTGAATCTCATGTGCTTCAAACCGTGACCTAGTTTGTAGGATACCTGTGTAACGCATTTGGGAAACGCCTTATTCGTGGTAACAATCAGCTTTATAGCACTGTCGGTTGACGTCCTGTGTCGTGGCTGTGGAAAACAACAACCTCTGTGGTCTACATTTCTGTCAGATGTGCAGCGAAATTATCAGAAGTTTATGAGGTGATCCAACGTCGGAAGAATAGCGTGTTCAAGATCGAGGATATGTGCAGTTGTACCAGTCATTTTGGCAAGTATACCTCAAGGCAAAAGAGGGTTTGCCTGTGTTCCTGTTACGATCATCATGTGCTCCTATGCAGTACTCGAGCACATACCTTACTGAAGCGAGGACCTGAAGGGAAGAGTCTAGTTCCAGTACCTTTCGGCAGTAGACTGTTTTAGCGTCAGAATTATGTGATATTTAAAGTCTTGACGGAGGGCAATGGAATATTAACAGATGAGTGATTTTTGTTCTGTAAAGTGTGTCGTTTCACATATGTCGTCAGGCCTTCTGAATTCTATGCATTTTGTATTCTGTTGTTGTTGTTGTTTATGTCTATAGTGACATATAAGTAGAATTTAATGCATAAGTAATTTATGGCTATTAACATATGTTGTCTTCCATGATATGGATATGACCATATAAAGGTTCTTTATACAGAAATTGATTTGACAGTAATTCGCAATGGTTGCAGTTTATTGTATGATGATTTAGCTGTCAGGAGTAGAAAGATCATTAATACATATATAGTGATCTCATTAAGTAAGTAACTATGGATGATGAAATGGATCCTGATAATATGTGGCCTTTATTGGAATATTTATTTCAAGAGGGAAAAATTTTTCAGAGATTAAAAGGACCAGAACTGGAAGCACACGTGATGGACGAATTGTTGGTCAGTGCATCGAGAGCATTAAGGGATTTTGCTGAGGATAGATTTAAGTCAATCCCTCATTTAAGAATGGCTAGGAATTTAGCAAGGTTGCTGCTGCTCGACCTTCGTGTATTTGTGTATAAGAATATTCATGTTGAACACGACTATATATTGAAGAGTATACACAACATAATTCATTGTGACATTTCTGAAAGAAAGAAGCTGGAAGATGAGAAAGTAAGAGTTAACAGACAGGAGAGAAAAGAGTACTTGAAAGGTAAAGCTGAAGAGAGTAAACTTAAGGAAAAATTAGCTAAACTTACAAGTGATTTAAATAGATCAAACCTGGAACTTGCTAGAGTGCAAGCAAGTTTGGATTCTTCACTATTGAAGATCAAAGAGTTCGAGGTCCAGATGAAAGTTAAGCATGGAGAGGTGGAAAACCTTACACAAGAGATCCAACGAAGAAAAGACATGTATGAAAAATTAAAAACGGAAACCAATGAGCAAGAAAGATTATACATAGAAATGATACATGATGTATGTTTTGATAAACTTGAAGAGAAGAATACTGTACTTCCAGGGGAAGTCGATGAGCTAGCGAATAATAATAATGGTGAGAATGAAACACAGTCAATAAAGGTAAATAAAGAGCAGGATGGAAAAGAGACATTGGTAGAGTTGACCTCTGAGAAAGAGAAGGTTGCTAAGATTGAGAAATTGCTAGCAGAAGAAAGTTGCAGAGTTTTGGCTCTTAATGATTTAAATAAGAAACTTAATGAACAGATCTCACATAGAAATGTTGAGGTTGCTCAGGTCAGGAAACGAGTGGATGGTTTACTTGACATCGTCTTGGATAAAAAAATGTGGTCTTCTGCCTATGTTGACAGTAATAGACATAAAGTTGCGAAAAGCCAGCACCATACACTTTTTGCTCATAAAGAGACCATACATGGTAAACATATATCTTTTCGAGGGAAATACAACTTTAACAGTAATAGTGGTATTAATAACTCTATTGATAGTTCTTGGCGTCAGTCTAATAAAGATTTTGGTATAGCAGCAAGTTCTGTTAATTACGAGAACAAATGTGAGAAAAAGCAGGTTAGAGCTCCTAAGATCAACCAGGTGGTTGCTGATGCAGATTCTGATAAACTTGTAACAGGGAATAGACGTAGTACTATTTTTTCCAGGAATGAAACCCACTATGTCCAGGAAAATAAGCATTCTAAAGATCCAGTTACTTGTCAAACTCAGCACAGCCAGTTTGACGGGATTGGTAAGCATATTCCTAAAGATGAAAAGGATAACAGTTGTGGTAAGAGATATAATCACAAGATTAGACAGTACCAAGGGAGTTTATCAAGTGATAATTTTGATTCTCCAAGGAATTGTAAACAGTTTAGCGGATTTCAACATTTTGATCCGAAGAATTCTATAAGTTATGGTAGAAATAACTGTAAGAAAAACTATCAATCTAGTAATGATTTTGCTACTAGAAAGCAAGTGCTGTCTAGTGGACATTTTTGTCAAAGAAGATATGTTAATAACAACAATGCTAACTTGGGTTATAGACATAATATTTGTCATAATAGAGGAATTGACAATAATATAAAGAGAGATAATAGCTATCCACATATTTCTCTACATCACCAGAGTAACTTGGCTCAGCAAAAGACTAAAGTCATTGTTTGTAAACAAGGCAACTGTAATGATAGATATTTTCGTCATAGGACAAATAACAAGCGCAAGTATGCTAACTTTGCTCAACATGAGCCCATAGTCAGTTGTAATAGAGGTAAACAAGGTAACAATAACACTGGTGTTTTAAATACTATGTCTGATAATGTTGTTCAGCACGAGAAAGTGTCTCGGTGTTGTGAATGTAACATTTTGTTTCAGCCTACGGCAGTAATGTCTTCTGTGATGTCTAGAGATTATAAAACAAGAGCTGAGGGCATTGTGAAAGGACCATTACTTTACAAGGACCAAAATAATGGGTAATTGTAATTTGACTTCTACGTTTTTTCTCATTAGATTGTACCATTCATTAAAATGGAAATTTTCATTCATATATTTTGACAGAAGCGACTTTACGATAACAGTCAAGGCTCCTGTGTCATATTAGTAGTGAGAAAAGTGGGTCAACTCAGCATCCGTGTGTGCGTTCAAGCGTAACTTGTTCTGCGTCCCACTAAACATCTGATGTTTTGCTTGCTCAGGGTCAGGACATGTTGACAGGAAAGCGAGAGATTTCCATCTGATTTTTTTTTTTACTTATGTAAACAGTAAATATTTTATTTTGTATTTGTTAGTATAATAAATGATATGTTCTTGATTTGCAATAACATGTAATTTCGTTTGAAATATTTAATGCATCATTTGATTGCCATGACTTTTTGTTTTTATTGTTAGCTATATTCCATTGTTGAACTTGCAGTGGTGTGTTTTGGTTTGTTGTTTTTGTAGCAGTTTTGTTAGGATAACTTTTTGTACATGTTGAGTTTGCAAGCCCTATGCACAAAACTCATTACTTGTAATGGTGCAATAATTACTTTTAGATAATTCATGAGCACTTGCATTTTTTCTCATATGTTTTATGTGATGTATATTTAAAAAAAAAAAAAAAAAAACTTACATTTGTTAATGTGTGTCTGTTTAGGAATAGATTGTTTATATGTCCTTCATTTTCTTAGAATCGATTTCATTGTTAGTTTATTTATTATAGCTTTGAATTGGTTGTAAAGGAAATATTTTTTATGCAACTTAGTGCTACGAAACTTTTTTGTATTTTTTTTGAAAATGTATTTTTTGAACGGTGTAATATTTTTTCTGTGCCAATGTTAATAGGTATATTATGGTTAGTAATGTGTAGTGTCATTAGTTCCTTGCAATTGTTTTTAATGTTTGATGTATTTTCTGTATTTAGCGCGTGACTGAGTCAGTGCAAATCTTTTTGATAGCGTTTTATTTTTTGTTTGTGCGATATCTTGTATAATTTATTATTAGTTATGCATAAGTTTTATAATTTGGTTAAATTACTTACTATTTTTTTTTGTCATAAGTTTTTTTTTCCCTTGTGTTGTTAGTATAGATATACTTTGTCATTTTGTGTTATAATTTTTTATCGTAATTGTATTAACTTATATTATATGATGTGTGATTTAAATAGTTATTGTAAGGTATTGTTACAATTTTTTCTACATGTGCATCTTTACTTTTCATCTGTCTTTGTTGACTATTCGTCATCTCTTTACATTTTTTCTGTTGTCTTTTCAGCATAATCTGATATGTTGTTTATACTTCCGTGTTTCATCTTTGTCTCACTTTATGCTTCGTGTATACTTTTTTCTGTTAGGCTACTTAGACTTTCATTCTTTGTATTGTTCAAGTATTGAGGTAACTTTAGATCAGGGATAGTTGTATTTGCTTTACATGATTTGACATTGTGATATTATTTGTTGTTTTTCATATGATGATTTCACATTTTACTTCTTTTCGAATTATACTTTGTTTACTTGATATTATCATTTCTATTACTATTGTTTGTTGCTTGTTTGAGCATTATTGTATATGCTTAACTTAGTTCTGTAATAGATTAATTTTGAGATACTTAGCTTGGTTTTCTAATAGATTAATTTTAATAATCATATGTTGGATGATTGTTATTTACTTTACATTTACTGCTAATATTTTGTAGATATACTATTTCTGACCTATCATAAGATGAATTTTGTAAAACATATGTTAGAATTTCATTATCTTTTAAATTTTTTCGTTTTGGGAGTTAATTTTCAAAAAATGATAGAATCATTTTTTCTCCTGGGTGTGTGGGAAACTGTAACGAGTGATCCTATGAGAGGGGCAGTAATTCGGAATATGTTTTTGATCAAAGTAGATTATGAGTTACAATACTTGTATACCTGATTAAGCTGAGGTTTGTTTAACGTTATAATAGAAACATATCCTTTTATTTTGAGTGACAGAGTACAGAAAAGCGTGTGAACGCTTTTATCTCAAATGCTGAGATGTATTTATTCTGTACTGTTTTTGAGCTGTGTTCAAAAACAGCGGAGTCTCGTTTTGGGTTTTTTGGCGGGACTAGAGTGTGTGATCCCGGAGAGGAGAGTAGGGATTCGGAGCGTTGGACCGGGGAGTGGTCAACGCTGTCTGTGTGTGTTTTTCGAGGATGTATGCCTACGTAGTGCTTTGAATAATGTCGACTTAATGTTTTTGCTGTGTGGACAGGCCATATTATGTATTTATGAAGCTGTGATGAAGCTATTATGAGTCCAGGATTGGGACAGGCCATATTATGTATTTATGAAGCTGTGGTGAAAGCTATTATGAGTCCAGGATTGGGACCGGCCATATTAAGATTTATGAAGCTGTGGTGAAAGCTATTATGAGTCTAGGATTGGGACAGGCCATATTAAGTATTTGTGAAGCTTTGAGGAAGCTATTATGAGTCCAGGATTGGGACAGGCCATATTAAGTATTTATGAAGCGGTGGTGAAAGCTATTATGAGTCCAGGATTGGGACAGGCCATATTAAGTATTTATGAAGCTGTGATGAAGCTATTATGAGTCCAGGATTGGGACGGGCCATATTATGTATTTATGAGGCCATATTAAGATTTATGAAGCTGTGGTGAAAGCTATTATGAGTCCAGGATTGGGACAGGCCATATTAAGTATTTATGAAGCTGTGATGAAGCTATTGTGAGTCCAGGATTGGGACAGGCCATATTAAGTATTTATGAAGCTGTGGTGAAGCTGGTATTATAGGCCAAGATATTATTAACTGCCAGGAGTGCAGTCTGTTGAGCGCTGGGGATAGCGTGTATTTTTCACTGTGAACTTTATATTAATGCCTACGTGTTCGTGTTGTAATTCAAACTGTATATTGATGTGATCGTGCTGTGACTTAATAAACAATAATTAAATATCACCAGTCGTTCCATACTCGATGACTCCCGTGTGCTCACCTGTTGTGTGAACGACTTTGCCAGCACACAATCACAATCACTCCACTTTGATATATAACCAACACACCCAGGTTAACTTTATCACAAGGTCAGGACACATTTACAGAGCAAGTTTAGTGAGTGTAACTTCTTTTTTTTTTAACAACTTTATTCACATTCCGTGGAAATTTACAAATACATGTGCATTGAAACATTGGCAATAATAGGTAACAAATAAACGTATAAAACAACTCCTTCACATACACATTTATACTTGCACCCATATACTATACTTTTTCAATTTCTCTTGATGAAATGGTATAGTTACATTGCTATGGAATTATGTTAAAGACTGTGACGGTATTGCCTCCCCTGCTTTGCAGTAGTGGTCCAACGGTGGCTAAAACTCAAGAGTATCTAATATTGGCTTCAAAGGTATCTACCTTCGCACAAGATTACTCTTGGCAGAGATGTAGATAGAAGGGTGATGACAATTCTATTACAAAGGGAGTCTTCACAAGATATTCAGAATAAGCGAGAACATTACTGCTTTGGCTGAGTATGTTAAACACGAGTCAGATGTGAAACAAATAGAGTTTTCTCCATGATATAAAGGTAGCCTTTTGCCTAACGCAAACAATTTGGTTAAATAAAGATAAAACAAATGTAATGAAAGATTGTCATGTTTTATTAATTATTTCTAGTTAATCTGCAAAACTGTATAAATGTAAAAGGTTCTTGTTACATTTCTTTTGTTTATATATTTTTAAAATCAATTAGAGAACTTCCACTTGATGAAGATATCAGAGTAGTGAACACATACCTGCTCTACAACTTCCTAATGGAATAAACAATATACAATTCTAGCAATTTATCTAACAGTGTTGACACATAAATATATACACCATGACGTCATCATCATCATCATCATCTTGTTTCCGTTGCCTGTGGAACATGAGGGCTAACTCTGATATTGGATCGTTGTGAGGTAACCCGCATCAAGCAGTGCTGGTTTATGTTGTAGTTTATTTGACATGATGAGGTTGATGACGTCATACACATCGTTACATAAATAAGTATATTCATTCATGTTAAAATACATATATAAAAAAAAAAATATGTACACCTAATACTCACCCCTTCGTCTATGACTGGGTATGGATGACCCGTTTGCTCAGGATGACAGATAGTGGTTACTACAGCTGGTAAGGTGCAGACTTCTAAGTTGGAGTTACTAACAATGATTAAAGCAACTAAATCCGAACTTTATTTCTAGAGGAAGATTGATGGGAACAGTGACTATGTATATACTTTCTTAACACTTTTTATTTTTAGTATCAATTACTTCCTACCCTTGAATTTTTCCTATCTCATATCCTGGCGTCTATGTGATGATAATGAAATAAAGTTCCGAGTCTTTCACATGCGAGTCTTCATAGCTAAAAATGTTACCCACGCGAAATTTACTTTCACGCTTTGTGTATTTTTAAAACAATCATCAGTACAATGGTGTCAATTTGTATAATTCGCCTACGCATCTTATCTCATTTGGAAAGACTTGCTATTGAAAAAAGGTGGATTCGCTAATTATGTGTATCGTCGGAAATGATAGCGTTATATGACCTCCCTTAATTTCACAATATTTGTTTGTCTCCTCTTTCAAACATGGGCAGAAACAACTTAGGTAATCTTAAGGTTTGTGACAGCGTTGTTATACTGTATTGGTATTATATCTCCTTTTTCGACAAATGTCCATCAAGTGTTATTACTAGCTTCCCGCTAGAGATGTAGATTCTTGTGGAAATGTGTCAGGTTGGTTCTTCTCTCGACAGATGTTGTTAAGGTGCTATAGTGGTGTACTTCTAAAGGTCTTGTAACTTTGCATTCAATTCATTCGACCAATCTGCATAACTCAGCTGAGTCATATAACAAGGTTTATTTACAAAGTACACAGAATAAACAAATGCAGCTGGAAATCAAATTAATATTCTTTGTTGCCAATGTAGTTTACTGTAGGTCTCCGTATTTACTTTTCTTCCTTCGTTTTTGTGTGTGTGTGCC
Source organism: Oreohelix idahoensis (assembly GCA_024509875.1). Classification (NCBI taxonomy): domain Eukaryota; kingdom Metazoa; phylum Mollusca; class Gastropoda; order Stylommatophora; family Oreohelicidae; genus Oreohelix; species Oreohelix idahoensis. The sequence continues at coordinate 89,088 of JAMPIV010009333.1, read as the reverse complement.
CAAGAATCTCGTGCAACTCACTATCTAGGTCACCTTGACCTTTGTTTCCCTTTGTTTTCTTCAAATCTTCAGTGCGTAGTGGCGTCTTTTATCTTCAATAATCAAAGTTACTATTTTCTTCAGATGATGAGTCCTCATATACATCTGTGACTGTTTTCTTGGTTTTCTTCCTTTCATACAAATCAATCATATCTGGGGACTGAAATAAAAATCGAGATCGTAATTACATGTGTTACATACTACTCAACACAGTCTTTCCTCCTAGTACAGAAATATAGCTACCGCTTATATTCTGTTGTGAAAAAATCGATATCATTAAAATCTAAACACAGTATCCTTCTTTCTGAAATACTTTAAGAACTTCAACTTAAAACTTGTCTCTGTGGTTCTACGAAAGTTGAGACAGCTCAAACATGGCTTCTCATCAGCTCACAAGTACAAAAACAACCTTCCCCTGAGGTCGTCTAGATAGAACTGCCATAATCATAATGTTAACTTTTTGTTAGCCCGACGGTGTTGTGGGCCCTTGTCACCTTCAATGGTTTTGATTGGTCCTACAAAAAATGCACGATTTTATCTCATTGGCACGAATAATGCTGGGGTAATAAACCTCAATGTCACATATGGGTCAAGGGGCACACAAATGTATCCCGTAGGTAGACATTTGCGTTCTATCAAAAAAAATCTAAGACCCTAAAAAAACATTATTAACCAAAATATATTAACAACAACTAAATCTTCTGCTAAATAAAATTACCTTACATATTCGCTATACGAACATGTTCGCTACACAGAAGCTCTCGTAGATATACAACGCTCTCATAGATACCAGTATATGGCGCATGTATATATACATTAATGGATACCTTCATAAAATCAATACAATATAAACAAACTAACTGTACAACAAAACCTTAACAGTAACTATAGAAGTCGAACAATTGTAACAGTCTCTTTGACTAAGGTAACATACACCTATCATATATGAACTGCTTGGTTTTAAAGGAAGTCATCAATCATGAACCCGACTACAATGTGTGAGCTAGTTACAAAACAGTAATGTTTTGGAAACTAATTATGTCTGAACTTAAAGCGTAACTGGTATACATACATTAGTAATAACTGCTTATGGCGTGGAAACAACACTGCCATAGTAAAACAAAATATTTACAATATCGACACCAGCCTGCCACCTTGATGCGTGGTTTGTCAGGATATATTGTGTCTATAACACTCTTCTGAGTGATCATATTATAATGGGATGCTACTTTTTTTTTCTTCTTGATATATCGGTTGTACAAGTACATGGATGTAGTAAAGGTTTCAAGTTTATCCAACTTGTACGTGGTTATATAATAGCATTTTATTTTCAATAAAGCGAATAATACGTACAAGTATGTTTATTGTTGTCCGTAGAAAAGCGTATATTCTTAGCCTAATGTAACTGTCTTTTTTTCCTTGTTGATGTGATCACTGGCCCAAGACAGTATACATGTTGTTAGATGTGTAGTGCGAGCGTATGATGAATTGAGTGTGGGTGCGAATGAAGGCGCGAATGTGTTTAGGCTCGTATAGATGTAGATCCTGCAACCCATACTCTCACATGCAGTAATCAAGGATGCTTTGACACTGCAGGCATGTTTCAAGACATTTATTGACGGGAACACACATAGTATCAACAGGAACAGTCAGTGTAACAAGGTCATGCTGACCTGACATCGATAGGTATACATTTGGCATTCAAAAAGGTAAACATCAGAATAGACGTGCATGGTCAATAGCAAAGTTCTTCAATAATGACAGTTCGTAGCGTCGCCCTTGGCGTCTCTGACTAAACGCGTCAGATGCCTTAGTTACTTTGACACACAGGTGCAACTTGGCACTCCCCGCCAATTGCACATATCAGGCTGTAGTATAATAGCCGAAAGCACAGGCCTCGTTCTGACGTCGGCCGTGTACTTCTGTTAAATAGGTTATCATCAACCCTGCAGTAATACTTATTGTAGATAGAATTCCGCCAATCTGCGGCTCCCACAATATATCTTCGTCACTGGATTTCTGGACAATATAAGACTAACAGTCTTGGATGGCTACCTCGAGCACAAATATATAAGTTCTGAAATGGCGGATCAGTGAGCTGCTGTTCACCCTAGGTAATCCTTTACATGTTCTGCCACCGAAAAGCGTAATAATGCATAAAGGTCGGTATTACCTGGAAAATGAATCCTCAGAACTAAACAAGGAATTCTGTCGTCATCCCGACGCACAGAGATTCACTGGGGAAAACTGCCATAGCAGTTACTTCGAAGATTCTCCCCGAAAAACAATGGACTCTTGGTCCCTTCAGAAAAACAGGACCTCCCGGCTTCCCGGAAGTATATCTCACTCCCGCTTAAAAAACCTTCCCATAGGCCTACGCCGAACTGTCAACCTCTGACCCTAAAGGTCAAACACAATGAATGAATAAACAAGGGAAGACAACCCCTAATCAACCTGACATCGCAGGTAAAGACACAATTATACTTATGATACAAACATAAGCAAATAACTTGACAGATGACTCCGTCGAAAATGACAGCAACATTACTACCACCCCCCTGTAAAAAAAAAATGCAATTTTTTTTTTTAATATGTTCATGAGCAAGATAGCACCAGTATCACTTCTGTGCTCATGCAAACAATGAACCTAATATCAGGTACAATAGAAGAGGGTACAAATCATCTCCCAACATAGGAGAAAATATTTCCTTTAAGCCAAACAAACTAAGGGATACCATTCAAGAAACCTAAGTTGCTGGCAATACCAATCATATATCAAACATTACTAAATAATATAATCATAGCAATATACAAATGTCAATGCTATTTTAGCAACATATCACTGATGGATGGACAAAATGAAATTTGTTAAATTATCTAAACATCATCCAAATACATTTGTATTACAACATATTATGATATTAAGGACAGACCTAAGTCTGAAAATATATCAGGAAAAACTAGGACACAAGATTTAACTGGAATCATGTGGGCATCTAGACAATATGTCCGCCATCACATTATCCGAACCACGGATAGCTCGCACCGTGAAATGGAAAGGCTGAAGAGCAATAGCATAACGAGTAGATCTCGAGCTCTTCAAATCCTTACTTTGCATAGCCGTAAGAGCTTTTTGGTCGGTTTCCATAAAGAAATGCGCGCCCAGAAGGAACCTTTGTAGCTTAAGAATGGACCAAACCATAGCCAACAATTCACGGTCCAAAACCGAGTAATTCCTTTCTGCCGCATTCAGCTTCCTAGAAATATACATTACAGGATGCAGAGTTCCTGAATATTCCTGCATTAGTGCCGCTCCAATGCCAGTGGAAGAGGCATCACTACGAAGGACAAAAGTCTTATCAATCGTCGGTAGTCTTAAGATAGGATGAGATGAGAACAAATTCTTAACCTGATCCAATGAAGATTGGCATTCTTGGGACCAACGCACCATATTAGGAGAACCTTTTTTCAATAACGTTGAAAGTGGTGCCATAATGGAGGACAGATTCTCAATGAATCTTCCATAGAATTGTATCAATCCCAAGAGACTACGCACTTGCTTTTTTGTCTTCGGAACCGAGATATTTAATATCTTTGAAATGTTTTGGTCCTCTGTCTTCAACAGACCATGACCAACTCGATGACCTAGGAAGGAAATTTCACTAAACCCAACAAAAGCTTTAGAGGGTTTAGCAGTCAAACTATGCTCACGTAGAGTAGATAGCAATTCCTTTAGACCCACATAGTGTTCTTCCCAAGTATCGCTGAAAAGACAGATGTCGTCTAAATATGCAATGACATCTGCACGATCTGATAGAATTCGTCGCATCATGCGCACGAAAGTCGCTGGGGCGTTCATAAGCCCGAAAGGCATAAAATTCCATTGAAACAGACCCCTAGGTGTCGAAAAAGCAGTGAGAGGTTTGGCGTGTTCCGTCAGTGGGACTTGCCAATAACCTTTCGACAAGTCTAGTTTAGTAAAGAATTTAGCTTTAGAAAGTCTAATAAGTAGATCATCTAATAACGGCATAGGTTCAGCATCGAACTTCGTAACTTGATTTAATTTGCGATAATCAACGCAAAGACGTATGTTATTGTCTTTCTTTCGAACAATAACTATCGACGAAGAATAAGCTGAAGTGGATGGTTCAATTATTTGTAGTTGAATCATTTCATCCAATTCTTTCTCGACTTGTGCTTGAAAATGAATAGGTATTGGGTATGGTCTTACTCTGATCGGATTACGATCAGTAAGTATGATGTCATGTTCTATGACATCTGTGTGTCCAGGAATGTCGGTAAGGACATCCTGATATGATTGTAACGTAGAGGATACTTGACGTTGTTCCTCAAAAGACAAGTTGGAAGAGACTGTAACGTCTCTCCACGATTCCGTTGAAGTAAGTGGAATCGCAGGAAGAGGTAAGTTCACGTCAGAAAAAATAGTTTCCTCATCCTGTATAACGGACAGGGATGAGATGTGACCATGTTGAACTGGAGAGTCGTCCGTCGCCTGGAAAATAGGCTGTAAATAGTCTGGACGTTCAATAAACTCTGTTAGCATATTTATATGGAAGGTTTTATGCCTTCCATCCACATCGACAATATAGTCGACATCAGAAATTTTCGAGACTATAGTGTATGGACCCTTCCAAGAAATGAGAAGTCTATTCTCTCTTGAGGGCAGTAAGACATATGCTTTGTCTCCAGGACAAAGTTGACGTAGGCGTCTTTTCTTATTAGCAAATCGCCTAGCTTTTTCTTTCGCAAATTCGGAAGATGAAGTTGCTAACCTGCACGATTCGATAATCTTTTCTCTAAGAGCTATAACATATTCATATGACGATTGTGTATCATCGTCAATATTATCGGAAGTTATCAAATCGTGTAACAAGGACATTGGCCCGCGCGGTTGCGCGCCAAAGACAAGTTCGAAAGGAGAAAACCCTGTATGCTCGTTGGGAACCTCTCTATAGGCAAAGAGGACTGCAGGTAAAACCCTGTCCCAATCTTCAGGATGATCCTCCGTTATCTTGCCAAGTAAGTTCTTTAGTGTCCTGTTAAGACGTTCTACCAATCCATTGGACATTGGATGATAAATACTACTGAGAGACCTTTTAATGTCTAGCGTAGCCATTACCTGAGACATAACGTCCGAAATTAACTGAGTGCCGTGATCCGACAGTATTTCTCCGGGGAATCCCAGACGAGAAAATACGAGCCAAAGAGCATCAGCGATATCGACAGTTGATATGCTCTTCAGAGGAATAGCCTCTGGCCAACGCGTGCACATGTCCACGCAAGTGAGGATAAATTGGTGTCCTCTGGCTGACTTAATTTTGAACGGACCAATGATGTCTATAGCCATTTTCTGAAACGGCCGAATCGGAATATCTGCAGCCTGAATAGGAGCAGCATGTCTCGGACCCCTAGACTTGACCTCTTGACAAATTTTGCAAGATCGGCAATAAATTCGGATGTCTTTATTCACGAATGGCCAAAAGAATGACGCAAGGACTCTAGTTTTAGTTCTGGAAAAACCCATGTGTCCCGCACACTGAGAATCGTGTGCATGCCGAAGAATTAAGGCTCTCATACACTTAGGCACAAGAATTTGCGAATGCATAGACTTGTCCGAGTGTTGTACCATTCGTACCAATATACCATTCTTCATAGTAATATACGATTTGTGATTCGTATTTTGATTGGGATCCCCTTTCTTTGCAAGAAGGAAGTATTTCTTCAAAGAAGGATCCTCTTCTTGACGTTTAACAAACGAGTCATGGGAAATCACCAAGTGCTCGTCTTGGCTATCAACTTCATTACTATTATCAGATGAAGTTGGGGGATTAAGAGCTTGAGCTCTTGTCACCACTGCATTGACCGTTTGAATGTTTTTTTCTTCCCAACTAGAAATTTGTTGCGGGGTGCATTCCTTAACCCCATGAATACGACCGATTATAAGATCCGCAATAGGATTAGGAAGAAGACATGCATGGACATCTCCTGTGAAGAAAGGAGTGTCAATCCTAATAATAGCAGTAGGATAGCTTTCCATAGTACCACCAAATGTAACACATTTGATTGTTTTTCCAGTGGCACAGCAAGGATCTATCAGAGACTCCTTAACCCCGACGGTAGTACATCCCGAATCGAAAAGTACTGAGACTAGCCTATCATTTATTAGACCTTTATGTAAGATGAGAGATCCTCTCCCATCATGCGCAACTGTAGCAGGTAGAGCAGGAAGAGGGTGACCACAACTTAGCGTAGATACAGTTGATGAGTCAAACAATGTTAAGCATTGGGGGCATTCAGTTGCTCTCCCAAAATCGAAAGCACAACCAGTGATAGCCCTAGAGTTACCACTATCATTTACTGTATTACAGGCTCCATCAAACTCTTGTTGCGCAGAGTTTGCCTGTTGGTAAGGTCTTTTCTTGTTAAACCTAGGTCTACCTCGATTATCATTTCCCCTGTAATTATTTCGACTATCATTTCCCCTGTAATTGTTATCATATTGCCTATTGTAATCATCATTCCGGTTTGAATCCCGGTTTCTAAATTCACCATCGTCATAATCTTGACGTCGAGAATGATTACCTCGAAAATTTGAATAGTTATTATTTGGATAGCCTTTGCGAAAGTGTCTCAAATTATTACCACTAAAATTACGAGAACTACCATCTTGTCTCCACTGCATAGACGAAGAACCATCATGTGTTGGATTACTCCGCTTCTGAGTGTAATTTTGATTACTTCCCCTATTCCAATTTTGTTGAGCACCCTGAAATTTTTTTTTGAAATTAGGGCCATATGGTGTTGCCGAAGCAGCTGGCAACCCTTCTTTCACTTTAGAATTGCTAACTGTAGCATGGGGATGTGCTGTGGCATACTGACAACAGTATTCCTCCATTTCTTTTAAGTTTTTAGGCTTACGCTCATGAAGGAATGCAAGAAAAGAATCATTAACAGATGACAAAACCTTATCTCGCAATAATAAGTCCATTAGACCTTCATATGTTTTCTCAATCTGAGACAACTCAACCCATCGTGTAAATGTACGACGTATCTTTGTAACAAAATCAGAGAAATCTACTCCATTTTCTGGCAACATTGTCCTAAAACGAAGACGATAGTCTTCTTGTTTTAGTTGATATTTTTTTAGTAATGCTGCCCTGACAACATCATAATTAGTCCTCTCATGTTCGTCTATTGTCATAAGAGTAGTCACTGTGTCACCTGTAAAAAATGGCATCAGTTGTTCAACATATTTTTCCTTTTTTATGTTATGCGTATCGCACAAAAATTGGAATCTATCTAGATAATCTGCTACGTCATCCTTTAAAGGATTGAAATGAGGCAATTTAATCCTACTAACAAACTCCCTTGTCGTACTCGAAGTTGTTTGCTGAGCACCCGTACTCGCCAATTTCAATTTCTCTAACTCCAAAGTTGCGAGTCTTTCCTCATGTTCCATTTTCCTAATTTCAGCCTCAGCTTGAGCTTTCCTCTCCTCTGCAGCAGCTTGAGCTTTCCTCTCCTCTGCAGCAGCTTCTTTGTCTAATCTCTTTTGTTCAGCTTCAAATCTCCTTTCCTCCACCTGCATCTGCAATTTCTTTTGTTCAGCAGCCATATCAGCTTCTCTGTCTAGCCTTTTTTGTTTCGCCGCAGCTTCTCTTTCTAATCTTTTCTCTTCAGCCTGAGCTTTTTTCTCTTCTGCAGCTAATGCTTTGTCATACTGAGCAACAGCCCATTGTTCTAACTGTTGACCAGTCTTATCAAGGGCTCTCCCTTGTGTAATAAAGTAGTCCAATGTAGACATCTTGTCTAATGAGATCAGAAACCTGAAAAAAAATTAAATAAATTACCTTATCCCACTTCAATGGGAGACAAGTCTGAAATGCTAGACTTGTATACTCACTTCACTTTATTTTACTGTCTTAGTCTTAGACAAAGACTTTGTATGTTCCTCTTGTTTATAATGTACCCAAAAAATCACTTGAGTACCTGTGGAAAAAAAAATTCCCTTATATCCCACTCACTATGGGCACAAGTCTTTTTTATAAAGAACTTGAATATGTATTTCACCTTGTCTCAATCTTTGTAGATAACAAGTCTTTTATCAAAGAACTTGTATAAATATCTTATATACTATTATTTAACAAACTCTATATGAAGAGTCTACCTTATCAATAATATCAAAACATGACCAAGTATGTGTATGTAGACTGTGCATGACAGTAATGTAGTACAACCAAAAAAAAATACAAAGACAAAAATACAAAACAATACAAATGGCAACACTGTTTTAACCAAAAATGTGTAGAGAAATACACAAGAAAGGAGAGACCTACAGAATACAAACAAAACAAATCGACAATCAAAACTGAAAAACAGACAAAATATTACAAAAACAACGTTAAGTACAATTACATCACAGCTAACATCAATAGCGACCAATTGTCACTAGCAAATTTCCAAATTAAGAAAATTTGCACCTACAGAACGCTTACAGTAAGCCTCGATCAAGTGGCATATTTACCGTAAGACCCACCAACCGAAAAACCCGCAGAAAAATACACAAAAACAGTAGAAGTAACATAAACATATAGCAATCAATTTCAATGTGTTGCAGAACAAGTTCAGTCACAGCTGAAACTAAAATAAATTCCTTGCTCCTTGCGAACACAGAAACGAAATGTCAAACGCGCACTGAACGTCAAATCCACTGTAACATAAAGTGGTATTCACGAACCAAAGTTACTATGACCTTCTCAAATTAGGGCTTGCACATTGAATGTTTACAATTTCCACGTACTGTTTACAGACACTTGACCTCCAACAATGTAGCTTGAATGCTCTGACCTAGAAAAGTCTGTTGTTGAATGAAACGTGTAACAACCAGCAGTACTGTTTACAATAGGAACCCGCCTTCTATGCAGTTATGGTCCACGTAGCAAATGCCTAGTAGTTAACTTCAGTACATGTCTTGTTATGCTTTATGTAGCATTATAATATAAATGCTCGTACTGTTTATTTGGGTCAACCGTTGATGACCTATATCTGTCCTGTTGTAGCCAAAACTTGCAAGTGTAGAATTAGCGCTGTGTGTTACGGCTGTCCCGTGTGTAGCTTAGACCCACAGATCAGAAGTGTAATGTGTACTTGTCCTTCTTGTAACTTTCTCGACAAAACTGGAGACATCATACATGTAACAGCCAACCAGGAATGTAAATTTCTGGATCCATAAATGTCAACAATAATGTCAAATGCTCGCTCTGTTCTTTTTAAACCCACAGATCTGGTCCATCAGAAATGTAAGTTTCTAGGCCACATTGGCGACAAGAAATGTATCATAAGAGCCCACGTAACTGGTCCACCAGAAATGTAACTGTCTTTTTTTCTTGTTGATGTGATCACTGGCCCAAGACAGTATACATGTTGTTAGATGTGTAGTGCGAGCGTATGATGAATTGAGTGTGGGTGCGAATGAAGACGCGAATGTGTTTAGGCTCGTATAGATGTAGATCCTGCAACCCATACTCTCACATGCAGTAATCAAGGATGCTTTGACACTGCAGGCATGTTTCAAGACATTTATTGACGGGAACACACATAATATCAACAGGAACAGTCAGTGTAACAAGGTCATGCTGACCTGACATCGATAGGTATACATTTGGCATTCAAAAAGGTAAACATCAGAATAGACGTGCATGGTCAATAGCAAAGTTCTTCAATAATGACAGTTCGTAGCGTCGCCCTTGGCGTCTCTGACTAAACGCGTCAGATGCCTTAGTTACTTTGGCACACAGGTGCAACTTGGCACTCCCCGCCAATTGCACATATCAGGCTGTAGTATAATAGCCGAAAGCACAGGCCTCGTTCTGACGTCGGCCGTGTACTTCTGTTAAATAGGTTATCATCAACCCTGCAGTAATACTTATTGTAGATATGAATTCCGCCAATCTGCGGCTCCCACAATATATCTTCGTCACTGGATTTCTGGACAATATAAGACTAACAGTCTTGGATGGCTACCTCGAGCACAAATATATAAGTTCTGAAATGGCGGATCAGTGAGCTGCTGTTCACCCTAGGTAATCCTTTACATGTTCTGCCACCGAAAAGCGTAATAATGCATAAAGGTCGGTATTACCTGGAAAATGAATCCTCAGAACTAAACAAGGAATTCTGTCGTCATCCCGACGCACAGAGATTCACTGGGGAAAACTGCCATAGCAGTTACTTCGAAGATTCTCCCCGAAAAACAATGGACTCTTGGTCCCTTCAGAAAAACAGGACCTTCCCGGCTTGCCGGAAGTATATCTCACTCCCCGCTTAAAAAACCTTCCCATAGGCCTACGCCGAACTGTCAACCTCTGACCCTAAAGGTCAAACACAATGAATGAATAAACAAGGGAAGACAACCCCTAATCAACCTGACATCGCAGGTAAAGACACAATTATACTTATGATACAAAGATAAGCAAATAACTTGACAGATGACTCCGTCGAAAATGACAGCAGCACCTAAGTTCGGCAAAATATCTCAAAACACCAAATTAAATATTTAAAAAATGTTTATTTACAATGTTCTTTCTTGAATGTGTACGTCAGTAAAGACAAAAGTGTTAACAACAGAACTAGAAAGAGCAATTCTAACGATCAAACTCGACTGATGGTAGTCTGGATGCCGAGGGAGAGGTAAAAGAAATAGATGACATTATTGGCTGTTTACTGTGCTCGACAGATCTGTGGCTATGAATGCACATTACAATCTGAGTTATAGTCAGGTGTCTGTCAGAACAACTCTCGTATTGCTCAGAACAATGCTCTGTTATGAGTTCACTCAATACAAATGGTTCAACAAAACAAAACAAAAAAATGTTGATGTCTTCCTAACAATCTCATAGAAGTCAAAACTCTGCATATATGAAGTAGAAATTTTTTTTTTACAACAATCATGAAAATGAACATAATTAAGTCAGTCCTCATAGGGCTCAACACAATTTACTAAGTGTTGTGTTGACATATAGTAACAGTGTCCTTCCATTGGCATACCGCCATAAATGCTTGTAATCAAAGTAATGTTATTCATCAAGTAATCAATCTTCAGTATGTTCTGTTTGGATGCACGGGGTCTGTGCTACAATAGTAAAATGTTACAAAGTTCTAGTCTCTGGTGATGGGGTTTTATCGTCACTGTGCACTGTAGCAAGTTTAATTTGCTGGAGAGGTTAAGATGTTATAAAGAAAAGAAAGATTGCTGTGTATGTGTCAACCGTGTGAGGTCAAGCTATGTAAGACCCTGAATCTAATAGTTGATGATTATGATGATGAGTTCTCAGGGTACCTAACGCTACCTCTCTAGATCTCACACGGTGCTGCATTTTATTTCTAGTGTGTGGTGTTTGATGTGACTAGTGTCTAGGGAATGAAATGAAATGATGGTACCTCAAAACAACATACTTTAACACACTAAAAGTAAAGTAATAAGTCTGTGGTTTAAGTTGAACATTAATCTTCTCTTTTGTACAATTTTATTTTGCCTGTCCGTCAATTTCTTTTGGACAGGTCTTTGAAAATGAGGAAAATATATCTTACAACCAATGAGTAACTAAATTGGACTCTTTGTCCGATAATACTAATATATTGTTCCTGCAGGTGTATTCACATACTGTTCTTTATTATATAATAGTGTAAGTCATTTATCTGTGGAGCTGTTGATGTCATCATACCCCGATTGTTATAGTTAATTTTTGGGAAAAACACTTTATTTTCAGATGAACTGTCAGAGTACCCAGTTAATGGCACATCACCTTATATTCCTTTATGTAGATTCAAACGCATAACACTGCTCTGCATAGAATGTCAGCTCACAAAAGCTCCTTCTGGCTAACTGTATACAGTATACACTTTCCCTGGTGTGACGATATTCTTAATACAATAGCTAAATTAAATAATATTATAGTGCATAAATTCAAAAATAAGGTAGAAATGAAAATAGTGGAGTTATGAAGTTTCGATTTCACCCACGCCGCAAGCGCGTTGATTTTAGCAGACAGTATTGTGAAAAAGATAGTACCGTCGTTTTCTAGTGTCCTTGAAAAACTATTTATAACATGACACGAAAAGCCTACTCGTTCAGACGGAGTGAGAAGGGAGAGACAGAAAAATGATACCGTCTGCACGCGTGGCCGTTTGAAAATAAGACACAAATTCAAAATATGTTCAGCAATTGGGTCACGCAAACAACCTTAGCTCTTATAAAACTGACGTATTTCTGACGTAATACGGGAGACTATCGTTTTTAGTTTGAAAATAGCGGTAGAAGGAAGTGAACAAGTGGCAGTTTATAGATTTCAAGACTAACATGGAAAAAATTAGGGAATTTTGAACCATTATACATAGGCTCATAAAACTTATATATTCGGGTGCCATAGTGTCTCCTGACAAAAAATATGTTTTCATTTAGCCTATAGTCCAACTAACAGCCAAGATATGGTCATAATACTAGATAGTTACAGACACATTGACTAACACACTAGTGTTCTGACATTTGCCATCGGTAACGTAATTTTGCACGTGTTGTTGAAAAGAGGCATGAGAGGGTAGGGCAAAGTCCAAAAGAGGGGAACGTTAGGACTGAGAGGAAAATGTAATATGATTTGGAGCGGAGTTTGAAAGGGGAAAAGAAATTATGGGATGGTTACAACTGAATATTTTTTTTGTAGAGTTAGGCCAAAACCAAGTCTATTTTTGACGAATGCCAAGTTCGGACGGACAGACCGACAGAAGTACACTAACATTGGACCGAAATTGGACCTTAGATTAAACATTTTGAATTGACAAACTTAGTAGTTAGACCTCATTGGTCGAAACAGTTTAGATTACTGGGAAAGTTGAAGGCTTGGTGCCATTTTCACGAAGACTGTTCATAGAAGCAGGACGCTTGAGAGCTGAGAAGTGTGTCGTGCCTTGAATATAGATATAATTAATAAAAAGTATAAGGGCGCCATAGTCCAGCAAGCAGTACATCCGAGGTTGTGCTAATTCAACGTTCCTGTGTGTGTGTATTCTTTGAATTGTGGGTTTTTGTCTGGCACTAGTCAGGTGCCAGATTCCTCGCGGCCTACCCTATTTCTTTTGGGACAAGATCAACAGTGGCTGTTGGCAGATCATACATCTATGTTCAATCCTCCAATGCCAGTTAAGTAAACAAGCCCTGGCACGAGGAGAATTTATCAATTTTTCCACTTCATAAACTTGAAAAGGAAATATAAATAAAGATTATCTGTCAAGAAGTAAAGTGAATCAAGAGAAAAGAAACATTGTGACAAAGACTGGGCGTGATGTTAACACCCCAACCAGCCAGCTCATAACACTTTAGAAATAGCTTGAAATTTTACAATACCATAAAAACTACAATATGTATATATGATTAAGGACACATTGTCCTCTTTTATTTTATTAAGTATGCCTATTATTTATGTATATATTTAAATTGATCTCAATGTGATTTGACAGTCCTAACCAAAAGAATCTTAGGTATAGGACTAATAAAGTTATAGTACAAATTATATATTACTAACTTTTAACAACCGGTGTTGGTTGATTTGATCACATAGATTAATAATGGTGTTTGTGTGTGTGTTTGTGTAATTAATTACCACCACACCACACTTGCATAACCCTAGACATTAAACGTAGCTATCAGACATACTAGTCAAGAATAGGTCTGATTGGGGTCATACGGTGGTAGCAGAAAGTTGTCCTGATATACTCAACCCAAACTTTGTTATAATCAGGGACCTTCACAGCTGACCTCATTCAGTACAATAGTAATACAGAACAACAACATTGCATAACATCAAAAACCACCACATATATTGGGTAGCTCGTCTCTGGGATTTATACTTATCATTTATAATAGGGTCCCTAAAATTAAGAGATTCAATAATAAAAATATTTGAAGTGGAAGGAAAAGGTTGATGAATTGTCACGGCCAGTAGTTAATTAAGTACTTAGAGTTAATATTGTTAATTAGAGTTTTTAATTTGCCTTAGAACATTGTTAGAATTTGTTTGAAACCGAATGGCAGATTTAGCCAAGTTCAGATCTGCTGCTGTGCTGGCTGCAAAAGAGATGAATATGGATGGACCAGAGTTGGTTCAATATGTAACATCAGAGGTTGATAAATTTATTGCAAGAGAAGGGAATAGGTTAGCTGCAGAAAGAAAATTAGAAGTTGAGAAAGAAATTAAAAGATTGCAGATTGAGACTGACAATGAGGCTAGGGCATTGGAGGCGGATAGGGAGGCTGAAATAAAACGGCTCCAGTTGGAAGAAAAAAAGGCAGAAAGGGAAGCTGAGGAAAGAAGATTGGAAGCTGAAAGGGAAGACAAGAGATTGGCTGCCGTACGGGTAGCAGAAGATAGGAGATTACAGAGGGAGCACAAGTTACGACTAAGGGAGTTTGAGTTTTAAAGCCATGCTCCTGAAAATGGTGCCAGCCCTTCTACCTCTGATGCCACTGCTAGTCAGGGAGCCTCAACCTCAGCTATAGGGTTCCATTTAAACCATTTTGTTGAGAGAGACGATGACATTGAATCATTTCTATCCAGATTTGAAGTTTTAGCCACCACCTATGGGTTAGAGAAAGAAAGGTGGAGTGTAAAGTTATCTCAGGGTCTTAGGTAGCTTCTTATGAAGTGTTTGCAAAAATTATCAAAGATGACCAAGACAATTATGACATGTTAAAGCAGGCTCTTTTGCTAAGGTATGAAAAGAATGGAGAATTTTACAGGAAAAAGTTTAGGAATGCGAAGCTACTGTTGGGTGAGACCTATCACCAGTTCTCTGCCCGTTTAGAGACGTACTTGGAGAAATGGACTGCTCTGGGGAAAACCCAAGAACGTAAGAAATGATCCTTATTGAACAATTGAGAGAGTCCATGGCTCCAGACTTGAGAAAGTTTCTCATGGAACAAGGTGCAGAGAGGCTGGGTGAGTTACTCAATGTCGCTGAGAAGTATCAGGCAGCAAAAGGAGAGATAGCTGGAGCTAAAAGGAAACCAGTAGAAAATAGAACCCCTCCAGGCCAAGATGGATATTATAATCATAGTAGGGACCAAAACCCCAGAGGTAAATCCAATTTTGATAGGCAGCGATATGACCATAGATATAGAAACCCACAGTTCAATGACAGGAAACCCTTCAGACAGGAAGGAAAATATTGTAAAATATTTAGGATGAATAACCATAATACAATTGAATGTGGTAGAAAAGTTCTTCCATATCACGCGGCATGCATGATAACAGTGGACAAGGGGAGGAAGAAACTGACAGAGAATCATTTTAATCATCATCATCCCCCCATCTGTGAAGAAGTGACGTGTAATGGTGCCAGAGTCAGGTGCCTTTACGATTCAGGTTTGGAATATGACTCTGTTGTGAGTGCAACCCTGGTGCACCCTGACCAGTGTACCACAGAGAAAGTGGAGATACAAGGGGCCGTAAAGGGAGTAGCCACCATAACACTTCCAGTAGCTCATATCAATGTAAAGACAAGGTACGTGGAAGGAGTGATTAGAGCAGCCGTGTGTGACGACCCTAACTACCCGCTGGTGTTAGGAAGTAAGTATGTATTTCTAGGAAGCCCTGTAAAACCTGTGGTAATGGTCACGCTTCAGGTCAGGTCGACCCCTAGTAGAGGAGGAACCACCACTAGTTTATTCTCATAAGCAGATGAGAAGGGCCCAGGCAAAAGATAAAACATTAAAACCTTGCTTTGGTAAATTGCCAACAAGCCATGCACACCCTCAGAAAGGGCAATTCTATGTGAAGGAGGCACTGCTCTACAGGAACGCTAGAGCAGGATCAAAAGAAAATAGACAGCTGGTCCTTCCAACTTCCTACAGGGAAAAAGTGATGGCGCAATCACATGTTGTACCAGACGGGGGACATCAGAGGAGTGGAACCACCCGTCAAAGGACATCTGTTACATATTTCTGGCCAGGCGGAGCTGAAGACATTGAAAAATTTGTTGAGGCCTGCGACCAGTGCAGCATGGAAAACTCCACAGGGTGGATAACTAATAATCAGATGCCCGCCAAGCATTCTGAAACACATGGGCCAAAATTTAAACATAATAATAATCATGAAATGGTAGATAACGTGGATAGGAAAACCCCTTTCCAAAACCAGTCTTCCCCTAAAATATTTACATTAGCATCTCTGCGTATGGCACAAGGAAAACGCATAAATAAAGACCAGGCATCCCAGGCTCAGTTTGAAGCCGCGTTTCGGGAACTGGCCAACATTAACATTGAAGATAATCCGACAGATTTGAATTCAAAACAAAGTGATAACAAAATAACAGTGGGTAGTGGGCGGTTGCGCACTTGGCAAGTGTTCAATGCGCTTCACAATATGGCTATTAATTTAAGCATGATAAGGGCACTGGTGACATTGGTAGTGACCCGACCCCACACTGTTTTAAGGGGAAGTATTGTACGGACCCTGGATGGAGATCACCCACATATATTATAGCAATGATACAGGGCGAATTGATTTCTGGTGCAGAAAAATTCATTTCCCCGCATATTACATTATTTCAATAAAATTTGTTGTTAGACGGAGAATATAATTGGTGAATAGTGGTGAATAGGACCTCCAGTTGATTGGCGCATTATAGAATCAGATAAGGAAAATAGAAAAGGGTGTTTCCAAATTCAACTCAAGCCTGAGCTCAGACCAAGGTATGGCTATGGGCACCTCGGAGACTCACCTGTGCTTTTGGGATTGAAATTACTCCGAGTGTTTATTCCGGCTAATAATGAGATTACTGGAACCCCTACATAGCTCTGCTATCACCATTTTATAGATTATCCCCTCATAACTATTGCAAACTTGAGGGACATCAATTTTCTCTGGATATGTCATAGGACAGACTCAGTGAAGAGAAATGGTGAATATTGACTTATATCAGCATAAGACAGACACTAATATCTGCAGCTGAGATGGATTCTTGGATTGCAGAGGTCTGGGGCAGATTTCTTGAGTCGTGCCTACTTTGAACTGACCCAACTGCCTTAAGTCAAGATAAAATACAAGCAGAGTAAGCCTATGATTTAAATTTATCTATGTGTATTTCGAATTAAGAACTGACATTAGGTAGTCTGTTCTAAAGTGGGGAGATATGTGACAATATTCTTAATACAATAGCTAAACTAAATAATATTATAGTGCATAAAGTCAAAAATAAGGTAGAAATGAAAATAGTGGAGTTATGAAATTTCGTCTTCACCCACGCCGCAAGCGCGTTGATTTTAGCAGACAGTATTGTGAAAAAGATAGTATCATTGTTTTCTAGTGTCCTTGAAAAACTATTTATAACATGACACGAAAAGCCTACTCGTTCAGACGGAGTGAGAGAGGGAGAGATAGAAAAATGATACCGTCTGCACGCGTGGCCGTTTAAAAATACGACACAAATTCAAAATATGTTCGGCAATTGGGTCACGCAAACAACCTTAGCTCTTATAAAACTGACGTATTTCTGACGTAATACGGGAGACTATCGTTTTTAGTTTGAAAATAGCGGTACAAAGAAGTGAACAAGTAGTAGTTTATAGATTTCAAGACTAACATGGAAAAAATTATCTAATTTTGAACCATTATACATAGGCTCATAAAACTTATATATTCGGGTGCCATAGTGTCTCCTGACAAAAAAAATATGTTTTCATTTAGCCTATAGTCCAACTAACAGCCAAGATATGGTCATAATACTAGATAGTTACAGACACATTGACTAACACACTAGTGTTCTGACATTCGCTATCGGTAACGTAATTTTGCACGAGTTGTTTAAAAGAGGCATGAGAGGGTAGGGCAAAGTCCAAAAGAGGGGAACGTTAGGACTGAGAGGAAAATGTAATGTGATTTGGAGCGGAGTTTGAAAGGGGGAAAGAAATTATGGGATGGTTAAAACTGAATATTTTTTTTGTAGAGTTAGGCCAAAACCAAGTCTATTTTTGACGAATGCCAAGTTCGGACGGACAGACCGACAGAAGTACACTAACATTGGACCAAAATTGGACCTTAGATTTAAAATTTTGAATTGACAAACTTAGTAGTTAGACCTCATTGGTCGAAACAGTTTAGATTACTGGGAAAGTTGAAGGCTTGGTGCCATTTTCACGAAGACTGTTCATAGAAGCAGGACGCTTGAGAGCTGAGAAGTGTGTCGTGCCTTGAATATAGATATAATTAATAAAAAGTATAAGGGCGCCATAGTCCAGCAAGCAGTACATCTGAGGTTGTGCTAATTCAACGTTCCTGTGTGTGTATTCTTTGAATTGTTGGTTTTTTGTCTGGCACAAGTCAGGTGCCAGATTCCTGTGTGAAAAGTTACTCCAGCAGAGATAGAGGTACTCGCGGCCTACCCTATTTCTTTTGGGACAAGATCAACAGTGGCTGTTGGCAGATCATACATCTATGTTTAATCCTCCAATGCCAGTTAAGTAAACAAGCCCTGGCACGAGGAGAATTTATCAACTTTTCCACTTCATAAACTTGAAAAGGAAATATAAATAAAGATTATCTGTCAAGAAGTAAAGTGAATCAAGAGAAAAGAAACATTGTGACAAAGACTGGGCGTGATGTTAACACCCCAACCAGCCAGCTCATAACACTTTAGAAATAGCTAGAAATTTTACAATACCATAAAAACTACAATATATATATGATTAAGGACAAATTGTCCTATTTTATTGAATTAAGTATGCCTATTATTTATGTATATATTTAAATTGATCTCATGTGATTTGACAGTCCTAACCAAAAGAATCTTAGGTATAGGACTAATAAAGTTATAGAAAAAATTGTATATTACTAACTTTTAACAACGGGTGTTGGTTGATTTGATCACATAGATTAATATTGGTGTTTGTGTGAGTGTGTGTGTGTGTGTAATTAATTACCATCACATCACACTTGCATAACCCTAGACATTAAACATAGCTATCAGACATACTAGTCAAGAATAGGTGGTAGCAGAAAGTTGTCCTGATATACTCAAACCAAACTTTATTATAATCAGGGACCTTCACAGGTGACCTCATTCAGTACAATAGTACTACAGAACAACAACATTGCATAACATCAAAAACCACCACACCTGGAGACTTGCTCTCTTCAAATATATTTCTTCAGGTTTCCTGTCACCGGCAGGTAACAGGAAATAAAACCCTGCAATAAAAAGACACCCTGGCCTTTTCACATCTGAGTGATACTTCAATTAACTATTAAATACATGATATGATGGGGTACAAAAAAATGGCCAAAAGAATGGACGCAGTCATTAGTAATACCGCTTCCAAAGAAAGGAAATCTGAAAATGTGCAAGAACTACAGAACCATTAGCCTTATTAGTCATCCAAGTAAGGTGATGTTAAGGATACTTTTGAACAGAATAAAACATAAATCAGAAGAAATCTTGTCAGAGGAACAGGCTGGCTTTAGACCAAAAAGAAGTACCTCAGAAAAAATCTTCAATATTAGATTACTGATCGAAAAACATCTCCAGCATCAACATGTATTATACCATAACTTCGTCGATTTCACAAAAGCCTTCGATCGAGTCTGGCATGAAGGCTTATGGCAAATAATGAGAAAATTCAATTTTGATACCAACATCATAGATATCATTGAAGCACTATACAAGGACGCAAGCAGTGCTGTTTTTGCAAGCAACGACATTGGAGAATTTTTGAAAACAACTGTAGGAGTTCGCCAGGGATGTATCCTGTCACCAGTGCTCTTTAATATTTATCTAGAACATATTATGCAGGAGGCTCTCTACGATTATAAATCAACCATATCGATTGGAGGCCGACCTCTGTGTAATCTACGTTTTGCTGATGATATTGATCTGATAGCTGGAACAGAATCAGAACTTCAAGACCTTACCTCTAGACTGGAGAAAGTAACAAGAACTTATGGGATGGAAATTAATATAGAAAAAAGCAAGATATCGGTGAATAGCCATAAGAAACACCTTCCGACCAACATTACGTTAAATGGGCAAACGTTAGAAGAAGTTAACACCTTTAAATATCTCGGGTCCACAATATGTAGTGATGGAAGATCAAATAAAGAAATCAAGAAAAGACTTGAGATGGCCTCAGCTGCCATGACAAGGTTGAATGTGATCTGGAAAAGTAACATCAGTTTTCCTGTGAAGATCAAATTATACAAATCACTTGTATTATCTATTCTCTTGTATGGGTGTGAGAGCTGGACACTCACTGCAGATACGGAGCGAAGGATTCAGGCTTTCGAGCATAAATGTTATAGAAGAATTTTGCGCATTTGCTATAAAGAGCACAAAACAAATGTCTATGTTAGAGAGAAGATAAACACCTATGCAGGCCATCAAGAACCACTTTTGTAAATAGTGAAACGTCGAAAGCTTGCCTGGTTTGGGCATGTAACTCGTCATGACTCCCTTTTGAAAACGATCCTCCAGGGAACAGTCGAAGGTAAACGGAGTAGAGGAAGGCAAAGAAAATCTTGGGCTGATAACATCAAAGAATGGGCAGGACACGCTTCTCCACACTTGTGCGCATTGCTGAGAATAGAAAGCAGTGGAGGACCCTGTCTGCTGATGCTTCCACCATGGCACCCCTACGACCCATGACGGGTTATGGGTTGAGATGATGAGATGATGATGGGGTCAGCCTCGTGTGCATACAAGTGCACCAGCCCCTAATTCATATGACTTCACATCCTACTGTGACCACACCTCAGGTCCATATGGCGGATACGCCGCTGTCATTGTACATAGTTGCCTTTAATACAATTAAATGGAGTACACCTCTCCTTCTGTACGATTTTCTCTTCTTTTCATAAATATAAACGTTCTAGGCATGTTGATGAGTGTTCATGGAACACAGAGGCATCCTAGTATGTTCTGATCTTATAATAATAATAATAGTCATAACAATATGCAATATTCAAACACATACCAATTTGAGGATGACCTAGTACTCTGGTGCGCTGATGAAAATGTCACCACAGCAAATTATAGAATGCAGCGGGCAGCAGACATGCTAGTTTCATGGGCAGAGAAATGGCTTATCACAATAAACACAGACAAAACCTCCACAACACTGTTCTCCCTCGCCCCCAAGGACAAACCAGCTAACATACACCTAGGGACAACCGTGATCAAGGAAGAAAGCTACCCCACCTATCTTGGGGTGACATTTGACCAAAGGCTTACATGGAATAAGCATATTGAAAATGCAGAAGGAAAGGCCCGAAGACGTCTAGGCATACTCAGAAAATTAGCAGGTACCAACTGGGGAGCAAATGAACGAAATCTAAAGAAGATTTATAATGGAGTAATAAGACCACACTTAGAGTTTAGCTCAGAAGCATGGTCATCAGCTGCTAACTCACATCTGCAGTCTTTGGACAAGGTGCAAAATCAAGCTCTCAGGCTCATTATAGGAGCCATGAAAACTACACCAATATCAGAGATGCAGAAGGTTGCTGGATTACAGACATTGTCCCATAGAAGAGACACAAAAACCATGATCCAGATGGAAAAGTACAACAGTATGCCAACGCACCCAATGAAGGCAAGACTAGATGATCTGGCATTGGGACGTCTAAAGCGTAGCAGCTTTGTGCATCGGGGGAAAAGACTTATAAGACAGCATCAAGAAGACCTATCCATGAAGACAACACCACTAAAGCCCACCCTATACCCTGTACCATGGGAGCAGGCCAGCAGTGCCCTCCAAATTAACACATCAGTCAGTGGTCTCACAAAAGGATGTGAGTATAATGATCTGCAAAAACGAACTGCTACATTGAGTATGATCCAAGAAAGCTATCCCGATCAATCATGGATACATGCCTATACAGATGGATCAGCAACTAATGCTGTTAGGAACGGAGGTGCCGGTATCTTTATCTCATATCCTGACAACCACTATGAGACTAGGCACATTCCCACTGGTAAATTCTGTTCCAACTATACAGCTGAGGTTCAAGCTCTAGAGCAAGCTGCAAATATGATTTATAACACCAACTCTGACTGCCACCAGGTAGTCATCCTCACAGATGCACTGTCTGTCCTGCAAGCTCTCAAGGGTGGTAAACTCCCGCATCTGAGAAATGAACTAAACAAGGTAGCTGCCAAAAAGAGAACCATACTTCAGTGGGTACCATCTCATTGTGGTGTACCCGGAAATGAAAAGGCAGATAAACTTGCAAAAAGGGAGGAGAATGTGAACAAGAAGATAATGAAGTCACATACTTTGAGAAAAAGAGAGCTATCCAGACTATCAGAAGAGAACAGAACCAACCCAAAGACGACTATCACACTCTCGACCGGCAGGGACAGATAACTATTTTTCGACTCAGGACAGGGCATAACAAACTGAATAAACACATGCACAAGCTACGATTGTCTGCTTCACCACTGTGCGCATGTGGATTAAACGAACAAACTGCTGAGCATGTTCTACAGGACTGCCCTCTGTATGACCAGTTAAGAAAGATATACTGGCCCAATAACTCAACACTAAACTCAAAGCTATATGGAGTTAAAGAGGAACTTCAAACAACAGTCGAATTCATCATTAGTACTCGTCTGACTGTGTAATCATCAAAGATGCGATCGCAAGAAGAAGAAGAAGAAGGACTCAATAATTTTTGCTCCAAGCATGTCCTTCACTTTTCCCAATAGCAGTATCTAGCTTTTTGCAGTTTTATTAGTACATAATAATAAATCAATCTTCTTACCACAATTCAATGAAATATAAACACACAAGTAACGATGACTGGCAATTATGGCCTAAGTTTTTCTCTGCCGCTGTCCACACTGTTGAACTTTTTATTTTAAAATCAACACTTCTGTTCTCATCGTCCCTTGGTAAGGACAATTTTTCTTAAAATGGCCAAGAGATTTGTAAGCTTTCGCTAATATTAATTGGGCTGGCCAATGAAATCAGGCGACTACCAATTTTGAATTGAGTTTTGAAAAACCAAACCCCAAACATACTATGGGTTTCGTAGTCTGTTGGTCAGTCTACCTTTGCCATTACAATGTAAAAATAGGTGTTGTTTTGGGCTAACAATTCTGCCTCTCCCGTCCTCCTAGTGTTAACCAATCAAATTGAATCACTCCTCTTTTGAATCTTTTTCAAAACTGTTTCAAATTTGTTACCAATAAAATGAGCAAGAGCGATCGTCTGTCCGTCACACTGTCCGAAAACATATAGTATTTCTACAATATCTTAGTTATTAGTTGGGCGATTTTTGATATTGAAACATATTATTGGCCAGAAGACTATACTCTATCAGTCTATATACGTTTTATGCCAATCTTTATTGCCGTTTGCATTTCTGTATTTTTCTATGCATTTTGGGTTTTCTTTTTCTGAACCACAATATTAATAAACTCTATCTTCTAAGATTCATCTAAGTTATAATAAGGACTATGGAGGATTTGTTATATGTAATAATATTTATTCTATCATTCTAACCATCCTTTTATTCTGTATAACGAAAGTCATTCTAAGTTTCACTTTCAGTATCATTCTACCCCCACTTTCCCCTTCTCTCAATGTTTATTTGAATCGTAGTTAACTTTCCGCTTGTCTAGCCTAAAGAAGTGGCAGGTGTCGTGGTTGAGTTAAAGTATAGGAGTATTTTTCGTGTTGGACAATAGTAGTTAAATCGACAATGATAGTGGACTGAAAAATTATAGATTACACATAGATAAGATGTAAATAGGAGGTGGACTTGAGACACCTGGAAGAAGACAAAAACTTATCTCTTTCTCCAAGCCTCAACACATTTTTATCGTCTAAGAACCTCCTGCTCTCTCTCTTTTCTCTTATCAAAATAGAGACTATAGTGAAGAGCTAAAACATGGAATTTACGGATGAAAGGGTCGTGAACAGCGCATTAATAAATGAGTAATATTTATTAAAGAAGCAAATGTATGAAAATAATGCATCTCAACACAAACAACATCAATAATCATCAATAATCATCAATAATAACAAGTATTCAAATACACACCAACGAACACACAGACCACCAACATAAAACCTGTAGAAACACAGAGAAATAAATAAACAGAATGTCAGTCCGTCCGCTTTCGTGGGACCATATACAATAGTTCCAGAAAGTGTCTTACACGTAGATATTCTTCAAGGTGATGGAATAATATACATAACGTCCGTTGTAGGAGCTATCATTGGTGACCCCTAATTGCGCGAGGTGGACTGGAAGACTCTGTCTCTCTCTGGTTTACCAAATGAATAAACTGAGTGTCAGTCTGTCCGCTTTCGTGGAACCAAAGGCGCTAGCTCCAGAAAGTGTCTTACGTATAGATATCCTTCAGGGTGATAGAATAACCTACATAACTTTCCATGTAGGTGCTAACTTTGGTGACCCCTAATTGCGCGAGGATGACTGGAACTCTATCTATCTCCTGCTGCCCGCTCATAAGGGCGAGGTTTTTCATAACCCAGAACTACACACAAGACGAAGTTACTTGAGGACAAACAATCCCTTTGCGCTCTTATCCGGCGCTGGAATCTTGCGTACTTGGTAGTAAATCCGGTTTGGGCTTGTTTGAACTGTGATTTGACTGCGCGCTCCATTTAAGCACATGTCGTGAAACATTCTAAATCCACATATATAAATTAAAAGGTAAATGTAAAGCCTAACACATAAATTCAATAAAAGGAAAGAGAAATGGTTAAAGACCCGTGCTTTCCAATAGCGTACGCCTGTGTTAATAGAATGTCATGCTAGTTGAACAATAAAAACCCCTTTTGTATGCTTCGTCTGCATATTCTCACGCTTTCACGTTGTTAGTAAAGCCTACTGCATCAATACACGCTTTCTACAATAAAACGTGTACTGCATTTCTAAGAAAACCTTGAGCTAGGCACACTGCGTAATGACCTAAATTAATACTTCCATTAATTTCGGTTTTATACACTACGTTAATATAAACGGAAGGACAGATGGAATTAGGATAGAGAGAGTGAGGGCTGAAAGCAGGAACGCATGCAACACTAACACGCGTCTCGCGATATACAATTAATGCCACCCTCCCCGCGTAAGGCCAGAAGCACTAACTTTTTTCAAATCGACAGTGATAAAAAACACTACCCATACGAGAGTTAGGTTTAAAAACCTGTTTAATGCTTATTAGTAAACATGACATTATACTGTTTTATGTCTGAAAGCCTGACAGTACCCAGACACCACATCGTATCGAAGTGAACGGGAGGTAGAAGAAAATGCATATTTTGAACGCAGCCCCTTAGCCCCATTAAATTTATATATTTGGGTTCCGTAGGACTTGCTGACAAAGAATATGTTAAGTGTTACGCAAATAGTCTAGGAATTAACAAATTATAGCCAAAAGAAAATAGTGAGGGTGTCGGACAACACCAAATAATAATCGCACAGTGGCATGTTTTGAAACCACCATTGTACGGGAAATAAGCCACCATGTTAAATCCTATTTGATTGGCGGGAATGATATGTAAGGCTAAACACGATTAGTCGGACTACAAATACTAATTTTTTGTTGTTAGGGGAAACGGTAGTAGGGGTACTTTTTTGAAAAGCTGTGTAAACATGGCCCGATTGGTTAGACCCGCCAATATAGTCAATTAGGAGCGTCAGTTCAGTGCCACAGTTTGAAATAAACTTACTAAGAAACAGTGCGTTGAGTTCCAGTGCATATTTTTCTAAATAAAAGCCTGTGACAGCGGCAGATCGGATTTTGTGCCATATTCATCGCCAGTCAACGTATTTGTTTATTATTTCCATGAATTGTGGTAAGCTTGACATATTGATATATTTTTAATGAAAATTGAATGTAAATTGATAATTTATGTATGTATATGTGTGTGGTTCAGTAGCAAACATGAGGCAAAGCCTAGATATTGCTCCAACCTGAACAGGAGGTGTCGGAGAAAAGTAAAACTACATGGAATTGCCAAACAGTACACTGACACCTATCTTATTGACTAGAAAGAAGTAATGCTGGAATTGCAGAGGCGTAGTAACCATTAGGGAGGAGTATACTGGTGTAAATTGTTTCAGATGAAGTTAGCAGTTGGCCTACCGCTCTGAACTCAGTGTTTGTTTTGTATTGTGCTCAGTGTGGAAATAGATTATAAATTAGTTCTGAAATAGGAGGTACAACCTTCCTGTTTCAGGGACCGTGGTCCTAAGTTATTGAAGCAGCACCTGGTCTGAGTTTTGCTGAATCCAGAGGCTGACAGCATACTCCTAGGTCCAGATAGCGACCAGTGAAAATTCTCCAGAACACAGGGAAGCAATCTAGCAGAGGAGTCTTTTCCTGCCGCCATCACGAAAGTTAAGCTTCTGTGGCCAGAGGAGCTCAACATTATGTGCCACTCCTCTAAAATTGACATTATATTAAACACCGAGGGACAATAAATTGTTTCAAATGACAGGAACTGTGAACTTTTCCCAATACTATTTCCAAGATAATCAAACACTTGAAGTCATGATGACAAACAACCACCTAGCTTGAAAAACAAAACCAGTATTACCTCATATTACTACCTCACAACTTACACACATAGGATAAGAATAGTAAAATATGTCAATACAAAGATTATAGTTATAAACTGTGTACATACTACTTGTAATAACATTTGATTGTGATTCCTGGTTCACTGTGTAGTTGAATCAGGATATCCATTATTGAAAGGAATTATTACATATATATTTGAAACTTTACACTTGACTCATTTAAGATAGTCTTATAGAGTGTTATATGTGTGTGAGTGTCACAGTGTTGTAAAGTGTTGTGGAATAAATTAAATTGTTTATCTGTCTGTTGTTGTTGTGACTTACACTTCATCATTTTCATAACCCTAGACATTTAACGTAGTCATCACAATATTCCAGAATAATTCTGACTGAGGTATAAATGTGGTAGCAAGTAAGGTCATCTGTAATACACCACACTTATTAGATACAGATACCTTCACAGCTGATCTCAGTCAGTACTCTAAGTCCCCTATAAATATTTATAACATCCCACTTTACCACATATATATTTGGGTCTCCCTCCCGGGATATTGAACTTTCTCCTATTATATATATATATATATTGGGAATAAAAAGAATTAAAAGGTATCCTTGGGTGGAATTAAATAAGACTGAGCTCTCAGTGCCTGTGGTTGTCCTTAGATAATTAATTACAGATAGTATTGTTTAGTTAGATATTGTTTACATTTACCTGTTAGAAAATGGCGGACCTGGCCAAATTTCGATCTGCTGCTGTGCAGACTGCTAAAGAGTTAGGAATGGACGGGCAAATTATGATTGCTTATGTCACTGCTGAATGTGACAAATATATTGAACGGGAAGAAAGAAGATTCGAAAAAGAGGTCGAAAGAAAGTTAGAGGCTGAAAAGGAAATTAGGAGGTTACAATTTGAGGCTGAGGCTGAGACTAAGAGGCTGCAGATTGAGGCTGACAAAGAGGCTAAAGCATTGGAGGCGGATCGTGAGGCAGAAATAAAGAGGCTCCAGTTGGAAGAGAAAAAGGCTGAAAGAGAAGAAAAGAGATTAGCTGCAGAAAGGGAAGCCGAGGAAAGAAGACAGGCTACAGAGAGGGAAGCAGAAAAGGAGGAGAAGAGATTACAAAGGGAACATGAGTTACGACTAAGGGAGTTTGAGTTTCAAGGCCATGCTCCTGAAAATGGTGCCAGTCCCTTTACCTCCGATGCTACTGCTAGTCAGGGAGCCTCAACCTCAGCTATGAACTTTCATTTAGATCATTTTGTTGAGAAAGACGATGATATTGAGAGCTATCTAAATAGATATGAACTATTAGCTACCACGTATGGGTTAGAGAGAGAAAGGTGGAGCTTAAAGTTATCTCAATGGCTTCGTGGGGCAGCTTATGAAGTTTTTGCCAAAATGAGCAGAGGTGATCAGGAAAATTATGACATGCTAAAGCAGGCTCTTTTGTTAAGATATGAAAAAAACGCAGAATTTTATAGGAAAAAATTTAGGAATGCTAAACTACTGTCAGGTGAAACCTATCACCAGTTCTCTGCACGGTTAGAGACATACTTGGAGAAATGGACTTCTCTGGGGAAAACCCAAGATCTTAAGGAAATGGTCCTTATAGAACAATTAAGAAAGTCCATGGCTCCAGACCTGAGAACGTTTCTCATGGAACAAGGTGCAGAGAGACTGGGTGAGTTACTAAATGTTGCAGAAAGGTATCAAGCAGCTCAGGCAGAAGTAACAGGTAATAAGAAGAGGTAGGTAGACAATTATCAGGCACCACAAAACTTTAATGAATTTGATCATAGATATCAAAACAAAGGTAAGCACCAGTTTGATAGGCCACGAAATGACTATAAAAATAAAACCCCACAATTCAATGAAAGGAAGTATGATAACAGGAAACCCATCAGACAGGAGGGAAAATATTGTCAAATATGCAGGATGCATAATCATAATACTAGTGAATGTGGTAGGAAAGTTCCTCCATATCACGCGGCATGAATGATAACAGTGGACAAGGGGAAGAAGAAACTGACAGAGAATCATATAAATCTTCAACATCCCCTATCTGTGAAGAAGAGACATGTAATGGGGCCAAGGTTAGGTGCCTTTACGATTCAGGTTTAGAATATGACTCAGTTGTGAGTGCAACCCTAGTGCACCCTGAACAGTATACCACAGAGAAAGTGGAGATACAAGGGGCCGTAAAGGGAATATCCACCATGTCATTTCCCGTAGCCGAGATCAATGTAGAGACAAGGTACGTGGAAGGAGTGATTAGAGCAGTCGTGTGTGACGATCCTAATTAACTGCTGGTGTTAGGAAGCAAATATGTTTTTCTAGGAAGCCCTGTAAAACCTGTGGTAATGGCCACGCTTCAGGTCAGGTCGACCCCCAGTAGAACGGAGGAGGAACCACCACTAGTTTATTCTCATAAGCAGATGAGAAAGGCCCAGACAAAAGATAAAACATTAAAACCTTGCTTTGGTAAATTGCCAACAAGCCATGCACACCCTAAGAAAGGACAATTTTATTTGAAGGAAGGACTGCTCTTCAGGAAAGCTAGAGCCGGATCCAAAGAACAGGGACAATTGGTATTGCCAACCCCCTACAGGGAAAAAGTGATGGCACAAGCTCATGTTGTACCAGACGGTGGGCTCCAGAGAAATGGGACTACCCGTCAAAGGACATCAGAAAAATTCTACTGGCCCCAAGTAGCTGCTGATATTGCACAATTTGTGGGGGCCTGTGAAAAATGTAGCAAGGTACAGTCCCCAAGTTGGGAAAATCATAATCAGATGCCAGCCAAGCATTCTGAAACATATGGGCCTAACATTAACAAGGAAAATAACAATAATAAGGTTGACATAGAGGATAGGTATCCACCTTCCCCCCAACAGTGTTCACCAAAAATATTTAGATTCGCAACTCTGAGAAAGGCATCCAGAGAAAATAGAAACTCAGACCAGTCAACCCAGGAACAGTTTGAAGCCGCATTTAGGGAGCTGGCTGACATTGACATTGAAGATGATCCGCCTAAGTTAAAACCGAAACAAATTGTTAACATAAGAACAGTGGGCAGTGGACGAGTGAGCAATTCAGAAAATGCTCACAGCGCTTCACACTATGGCTATTAACTTAGCATTATAAGGGCACCGGTGACATTGGTAGTCACCCCACCCTACACCGTCCAAGGGAAAGTATTGTTCGGACCCTGGATGGAGATAACCCACACATCTTATAGCAATGCTAAGGGCGAATTGATTTCTGATTCAGAAACTCATTTCCCCACATATTATCTTAATTCACCAGATTGTCGGTAGGCGAAACTATAGTTGGTGAATATGGCCTCCATTTGAGGGCACATTATAGAACATTATAAATATATTATTAGAAGGGTGTTTCCACATTCAATCTCGCCTGAGATCAGACCAAATTGTTGGCTGTGAACATTTCGGAGGAGCAGAGTGTCTCCATTGTTGGCTTTTTGAATTGAGGATAGTCCGAGTGTTTATTAAGGCTGATGAGAAATTATTGGATCCACTACACAACTCAGATAGCACCATATAGATCAACTCGTCATAACGTACAATTTGAGGAACATCTAATCTTCTCTGGACATGTCGTTGAGCAGACTCAGAGAAAAGAAATGGTGAATATTGATTGCTAAGCAGTAGTAAGACAAACCGTAACACTTGCAGCTGTACAGTAACATATCTGAAATGGATTCTTGGATTGAAGAGGTCTGGGGCAGATTTCTTGAGTAGTGCTTACTTTGAAATGACCCACCTGAATTAATCCATGATCAAAATAAAATCAGAGAAACGTTGATGCAGATTTTCTAAACCGCCATACGTGCGATGAAAATCAAAGAAAGCACCAGAAATAATATTAAATTTCTCTATGTGTATGTAGAATTATAGACTGACGTATAACGTCTGTTTCAAGTGGGGATGATTTGTCGTGAAACATTCTAAATCCACATATATAAATGAAAAGGTAAATGTAAAGCCTAACACATAAATTCAATAAAAGGATAGAGAAATGGTTAAAGACCCGTGCTTTCCAATAGCGTACGCCTGTGTTAATAGAACGTCATGCTAGTTGAACA
Organism: Oreohelix idahoensis; assembly: GCA_024509875.1. Lineage (NCBI taxonomy): Eukaryota > Metazoa > Mollusca > Gastropoda > Stylommatophora > Oreohelicidae > Oreohelix > Oreohelix idahoensis. The sequence goes on along the minus strand of JAMPIV010009333.1, from coordinate 58,327 downwards.
ATAAAAACCCCTTTTTTATGCTTCGTCTGCATATTCTCACGCTTTCACGTTGATAGTAAAGCCTACTGCATCAATACACGCTTTCTACAATAAAACGTGTACTGCATTTCTAAGAAAACCTTGAGCTAGGCACACTGCGTAATGACCTAAATTAATACTTCCATTAATTTCGTTTTTATACACTACGTTAACATAAACGGAAGGACAGATGGAATTAGGATAGAGAGAGTGAGGGCTGAAAGCAGGAACGCATGCAACACTAACACGCGTCTCGCGATATACAATTAATGCCACCCTCCCAGCGTAAGGCCAGAAGCACTAGCTTTTTTCAAATCGACAGTGATAAAAAAACACTACCCATACGAGAGTTAGGTTTAAAAACCTGTTTAATGCTTATTAGTAAACATGACATTATACTGTTTTATGTCTGAAAGCCTGACAGTACCCAGACACCACATCGTGTCGAAGTGAACGGGAGGTAGAAGAAAATGCATATTTTGAACGCAGCCCCTTAGCCCCATTAAATTTATATATTTGGGTTCCTTAGGACTTGCTGACAAAGAATATGTTAAGTGTTACGCAAATAGTCTAGGAATTAACAAATTATAGCCAAAAGAAAATAGTGAGGGTGTCGGACAACACCAAATAATAATCGCACAGTGGCATGTTTTGAAACCACCATTGTACGGGAAATAGGCCACCATGTTAAATCCTATTTGATTGGCGGGAATGATATGTAAGGCTAAACACGATTAGTCGGACTACAAATACTAATTTTTTGTTGTTAGGGGAAACGGTAGTAGGGGTACTTTTTTGAAAAGCTGTGTAAACATGGCCCGATTGGTTAGACCCGCCAATATAGTCAATTAGGAGCGTCAGTTCAGTGCCACAGTTTGAAATAAACTTACTAAGAAACAGTGCGTTGAGTTCCAGTGCATATTTTTCTAAATAAAAGCCTGGGACAGCGGCAGATCGGATTTTGTGCCATATTCATCGCCAGTCAACGTATTTGTTTATTATTTCCATGAATTGTGGTAAGCTTGACATATTGATATCTTTTTAATGAAAATTTAATGTAAATTGATAATTTATGTATGTATATGTGTGTGGTTCAGTAGCAAACATGAGGCAAAGCCTAGATATTGCTCCAACCTGAACAGGAGGTGTCGGAGAAAAGTAAAACTACATGGAATTGCCAAACAGTACACTGACACCTATCTTATTGACTAGAAAGAAATAATGCTGGAATTGCAGAGGCGTAGTAACCATTAGGGAGGAGTATACTGGTGTAAATTGTTTCAGATGAAGTTAGCAGTTGGCCTACCGCTCTGAACTCAGTGTTTGTTTTGTATTGTGCTCAGTGTGGAAATAGATTATAAATTAGTTCTGAAATAGGAGGTACAACCTTCTTGTTTCAGGGACCGTGGTCCTAAGTTATTGAAGCAGCACCTGGTCTGAGTTTTGCTGAATCCAGAGGCTGACAGCATACTCCTAGGTCCAGATAGCGACCAGTGAAAATCCTCCAGAACACAGGGAAGCAATCTAGCAGAGGAGTCTTTTCCTGCCGCCATCACGAAAGTTAAGCTTCTGTGGCCAGAGGAGCTCAACATTATGTGCCACTCCTCTAAAATTGACATTATATTAAACACCGAGGGACAATAAATTGTTTCAAATGACAGGAACTGTGAACTTTTCCCAATACTATTTCCAAGATAATCAAACACTTGAAGTCATGATGACAAACAACCACCTAGCTTGAAAAACAAAACCAGTATTACCTCATATTACTACCTCACAACTTACACACATAGGATAAGAATAATAAAATATGTCAATACAAAGATTATAGTTATAAACTGTGTACATACTACTTGTAATTACATTTGATTGTGATTCCTGGTTCACTGTGTAGTTGAATCAGGATATCCATTATTGAAAATAATTATTACATATATATTTGAATTTTTACACTTGACTCATTTAAGATAGTCTTATAGAGTGTTATATGTGTGTGAGTGTCACAGTGTTGTAAAGTGTTGTGGAATAAATTAAATTGTTTATTTGTCTGTTGTTGTTGTGACTTACACTTTATCATTTTCATAACCCTAGACATTTAACGTAGTCATCACAATAGTCCAGAATAATTCTGACTGAGGTATAAATTTGGTAGCAAGTAAGGTCATCTGTAATACACCACACTTATTAGATACAGATACCTTCACAGCTGATCTCAGTCAGTACACTAAGTCCCTATAAATATTTATAACATCCCACTTTACCACAGCACACACAGTCGCTGGTTTAAATTCTGCTACAGACGCTGGGCTGATAGATAGGTTGAAAGCCGCAATGCTCTGACTGGCGATCAAGAGGCGAGTAAGAAACTACTACTGCATCCGATGATTTTCCCAGAGTTGCTATGGCTCGTTTCACAGTGCGTGAGCTAATTTTCCCGTTAGAGGGGTTGGTGTTGACCAAAAAAGGTTTGGGTTCAGGTGGAGGGGAAGGGGTGACAATTCGTGATGTTAGGTGTTTTCAGAAACCCTCTAGATCGAAGAGAATGGGGCGTTCTTCGCCTGACTGGATTCTTGTTCTAGCAATCCGATATCCCTGAAAACTGAGACAAAAAAAAACGACCTTTACATCAAGCAAACAATAAAGTTACACTAACGTTGTACAAAACGGTTATGCTCCCCTATGGGATTTAAATTTATTGTAATCATTGTTACGATAGTTTAGTGCTGTCTTTATCCATATAAGTCTCCCTCCTGTTCCTTCCACTCTATCAATTATCAGCATGCGCCCTCATAGACTAATATATTTTGTACACACATGTAACTGTCAGTAAATGTCCTGACAGCAAAATCTACTCCTCTTCTCCCAATTCCACATACAGGAAACCTAACCCTGTAGTTACGTCTGAATGGATTTGCTATTCGTCTTACAACATTAAGTGAATTTACATAAACAGATTACAGCATTTGACATTACTAAAATAAGTCGTATGTCCTTTTGGGGGAACAAAATATTAACATCCCATAAATGAATACATAGAAAATGCAATGTTCTAGCTATAATAATACAGTTGTGACTGATTCATAAGATATAATTATATCTCCATCTGGTGGCTGCTTTCTGTGAAAGTATAACTAGTGTCTAGTTACACAAATCGGCATATCATGATTCCACCCAGCCACTAGAAGTTTCTATCAAAAAGGAATAAGTGACTATCTCCTATAATACAGTGTTATATTGCCTGCATCTCCCTATTCAGTTTTAAAGTGAATAACCTACACCTCTGACCTTTCCTTACAGTAATGACAGCTATTTTAGCCAACTCTTAACCCATGGTAAGCATCTGTACTGATTGATTCTACGCCTAGTAAGTATCGGTTATCGTAAGTTTATCATTTAACCCATTATAAACCACAACTATTTAAGCACCACTTAACTAAGGTGGTAGACAGTGCTACATTATCACTGAATTATATTACCTGGGAGAAATCCTCAACATGAATTCAAGTCACTTTCCTATCAGATATATATATAAAGGCTAACATGAATATATATATTATAATAGATGTCTCTACTCACCCCGAGAAATGTCGACAACATAGGCAAATAACATTTTGTTCTGTATAACGTCTTCCTATTCTCATTATGGTCTTCTCGGGCCGGAAATATTTTACAAGTGTGTTTCCGTTATTAAGACTCTCTAGATTTATAGCCTACAAATAACGCTACCGGGACAACTGTATGACCTGTTTCTACAGATTTTCTGCGTAATGCATAATCGAGAGTTAGACAAAAGGTTTGTAGAGGTATATATCAGAAGCAACCACTTTGAGAAAATTACCCCGATAGACAATACACATAATATTATGATCTCTAACTACTCGTCTAAGGGGTAAAACCACAAACCCTAGCAGCGGATTTATCTCCCCCTGTTTCGAAGATCAAACTTATTTACCGACCGCACGAGTTCTCTCCCGCTAGCGATCAAAGACTACACAGAAACCCCTCTCGCTCGTGGTCAAAGACTTTAAACACAAGAGATATTCCCCTGATCAGCCAAACGCCAAGTGTGCTGACGTAACATTATCGTTAGCTGACCGCTGAAGGCCAGAACGTAAACAAACCGCGGGGTGGGGTCTGACAAGGGGAAAATGGGTCACGAAGGTAGAATCCGAAAGAGACGAAAATACAAAATGTCGAGGAAACCAGAACATTAAAAGAGTAATAAAAGAGATGGGACGTGATGGAAAGACAAATTATCAGTCAATGTGACAAGTTAACCCCCCTTTTAAAAGTTCGTGAACCACGGATTAAAGGACAGCAATTTATCTTTTTCATCGACGTCCGTTATATGTCCTTGGAACATCCTATACTCATAAGCCAAATTCGTATCCAACTCCTGTCTGTCTGTCCGTATTGCTCCGAGTTCATTTCTTTTCTTCCCTATGTCTAATAGACGTTCGGCGAATGCGAATTTGCGAGGCCACTCGGCACTGACGTAAATCCTTTCCGTGTGAACCTTACCTTGCTTCCACAATTCGCTCTGACTGTTTATCATCGGGATAAAAATCCGTAATTGTTTAGAATTTCGGCCCCGTCTGAACTCACTGGCCACTGCATAGGTAATCCGCCTGTTACATACAGTGAAATCATTGCTGGACTCGGGGAATTTACGTTTCCCTCTGGGTTTACGTGTCCCGCGCGTGAACTTAAATGACCTGAGATAGCTGCAGTCTATCGGAATTTTCCGCGTGCGTGTAACCCGAGTCGGCAAATGAAGCCGTTTTCTGGCCGAAGAAACGCTAGCGTATTTCTCCTGCCTCTCCACACCTACTCCCCTGTTTCGGTGGGAGCGTTGATCAATCTTCAGACCCTTGCCGTTTAAAGGCGGGTCTGGAACTTTCCTTGCCTTGCCAATCACATTCTGGCTTGGTCAACGGAAATGATCAAGTTGCTCTGTAATGGCCTGGCGTAGGCGATTACTTTGCTGTCCATCAGTGGGGTTGGGACTACTGGAATAGTGCGATTACAATGAGAGAGCTCTGATGCCTGAACCGCAGTCTTCAATCGCGTTCGGGGGTTCTTCTGAATAATAACAGATCTCAGTAGCTTGTATCTTTGGAGAAAGATAGGTATTATCTGCGAGTGACAGAATTTGTTGAGTCGCTTTACCGTTACTAACATGAAGTGAGCCAAAGCTCTCAACAATAGCTCCTTGTGAATTAGTAAGGCAGCTTTTCTCACTGTCTTCTGCCCTGAGAAGTATGAGAGACTCAGATGGAGTACCAGGAATCCCTTCGCATGAAACCATGTGTCCACCAAAAACGTCAACTTTCCCCCACCCCCCCCCCCCCCCCCCCCTGAGGAAGTTAATGGCGTCGGTTGGCAAATGTCCTGCAATGCCAGATCTACTTCCTGGATTGCAGGCTCCGCAGTCTGCATGCAAAGGACTGGACGGTTTGAGATCCCGTTAGATCGCGAAGTGCCCGAGATAGAACTCTCGGTGTGTTTTTCCAAAGTTCCTTGGAACGAATTGGAAAGTTTATCCCTTTTAGCAGGCGACTTATTCTTGCACCTTTGCAGCTTAGGGTGATGAGAGGAGCGGCACCTCCTTTCTCCGATCGTTGAGTTGGAGGGATATGCCTCTGCATATGGTTTTTCGCTGTCCGGCCGGGAATCTTGCGAAATATGACGTGATAGGGTGTGGCTCCCTTTTCTCGACGTCCCGTGTCGGTTAGGTGGTGCTCGGTCTGGAACGTGAGAGGTTCGTGGTTCACCGCTTTCCAAACGGTAACAATCCGTATTATAATGCGTTTTAGCACCTCTCTCACCTTTGTACAGTTTCCACGCATGGGAACGTTTCGTACTCTTTCCCGTGGTTTTAGGTCTGCTGTCCCAACATAAATTCTTTCCTTGTTCGGGCTTCGGATCCAAGTCCAAAGGAAAGTCAATTTTCTGGAGTTGGGGCTCGGTTTTAGCAGGCAAGTTATCAGTCAGGGGCGCAAGGTTTACAGGGGCGTTGTCCGACAAGGGCGCAATAGCAGGAGAACTAGAGTGACTACATTTAGTATCTGTTTCCATCCTCCGGATTTGGCTATCCAGTTCATTCATTCTGATTTGTAGTAGAATGTCCTTTTCTTGTTCTTCTATCTCCCATTTCTTGCCCCTTTCTCGTCGTTCTATTTCCCATTTCTTGTCCCTTTCTTGTCATCCTATTTCCCATTTCTTGTCCCTTTCTTGTCGCTTCATTTCCCATTTCTGGTACTGTTCTTGCCGTTGCTTTTCCCTTTCTGGTCGTTCTAGTTCCCATTTTTTCTCCCATTGCTTGTCCTGTTCTTGTCGTTCTATTTCCCGTTCTTGTCTTTCTGTTTCCCATTGATTCTCCCTTTCTTGTCGTTTTGTTTCTAATTGCTTCTCCTCTTCTATCGCTTCTTCTACATACTTTCGAGTGAATGCTTCGCTCTCCCCAATTTGTTTACAGGACCATGCCAAGATTGAACGGCTGTTAAACCAGTTGTCTACCTCGTATTCATCCTGTTACGTCTGAATGGATTTGCTATTCGTCTTACAACATTAAGTGAATTTACATAAACAGATTACAGCATTTGACATTACAAAAATAAGTCGTATGTCCTTTTTGGGAAACAAAATATTAACATCCCATAAATGAATACATAGAAAATGCAATGTTCTAGCTATAATAATACAGTTGTGACTGATTCATAAGATATAATTATATCTCCATCTGGTGGCTGCTTTCTGTGAAAGTATAACTAGTGTCTAGTTACACAAATCGGCATATCATGATTCCACCCAGCCACTAGAAGTTTCTATCAAAAAGGAATAAGTGACTATCTCCTATAATACAGTGTTATATTGCCTGCATCTCCCTATTCAGTTTTAAAGTGAATAACCTACACCTCTGACCTTTCCTTACAGTAATGACAGCTATTTTAGCCAACTCTTAACCCATGGTAAGCATCTGTACTGACTGATTCTACGCCTAGTTAGTATCGGTTATCGTAAGTTTATCATTTAACCCATTATAAACAATAACTGTTCAAGCACCACTTAACTAAGGCGGTAGACAGCGCTACATTATCACTAAATTCTATTACCGGGGAGAAATCCTCAAAATGAATTCAAGTCACTTTCCTATCAGATATATATATGTGGTAGGGTGGGCGAGATGATGATGATGATTATATTGTGATGTGTGATCACTCTCTTGTCACACTCGCACCGACCCGAACAACAATAAAACTCTTGATCCTAGAGGCAGGGGCTATATTTATTTTTACAGCCCATTCAGTGACAACGCAAACATTAAACAAATAAACTAGCGAACATAACAAAACCAAACAAAACTAAACACCCAACAGTGCCCGATGCTAATCTTAAGAAGCAAACAAAGCACAGAATAGTTAAAATCATAGTTAAATAATGATACTCTCATCCTTCCACGCCACCTGACACCCTCAACTATCACACACGCACACACTCATGCGTGTCACTCATGCATGTCGTCCAATGAGACTAGTATGGTGTTGTGCATGAGGCTGGCAACCTCACCATGGAACACAGATTGCTACCGAAACCACTACTGCCGTAGCATATGAATACTTATGGAGGCAAACCACACTGTTGGCCCCATGCTCCCTCAGGAGCGGAGAAGAGAAATATATATCTTGAAGTGAGCCCACGTGCTCTCACAACCATTCCTCACATAACCATAATTAAATAATCATAAAATGGACATAAAATAATATTCAACTATATGTACAACAAATACTCTCAGTAATGAGAATAAGCTACTACCTCGTAACCGATCCACATAAGTATTCGTTACTGCATTCTGAAGCATGTCGTATGTGACGACTGGTGCGCCTGGCAACAAGCGTGTCGTATATGACCACTGGTGCGACTGGGAATCTCATCACATGAAACACATCGTTACCGAAACAACCACTGCAATAGCATAAAAATGCTTCTTGTCGGCTTGTGATAGACACCAGCCACATTGGTGTTTCCATGCTCCGCCGGGAGCAACCAGAGAAACACATGTCTCAACAAAGGAGTGGCCTCGCGCTCTCCATAAATCTAAATACATATTCTCACCTCACAGTAACGCATTAAATATATACAGTAGAATTATGATAAGTAGGCTATCGTGAAATACACTCAATTACTTTTACATTAAAGAAATAAAATAATTACTCTTGACTTTAACAAAACTGGCATTAACACGAAAGCAATCTCTTTCCTTTACTTGGGAAAATTATCTTAATCTGCTTCCCACCCCCGTCTCAATTCACACAATATAAAACTGGCGTCTTCTTTATACACACGCGTGGTGACGCGCCGCCTTTCATGACCACGTGGTTGCCATCCTGATAACAGTCAATATCATCTAAATTCTAGTAATAGATGCTTCTCTATCCAGTTTCATGTATAAAACACTCTTACTAGATTTGCCCGGTCTGATGGATGAAATACTTGATACTAAACTCTTACATACGTGATTTGGTCTTAACACTAGTGAAATATATCCACACATTATCTCCACTCAATTATATTTTAAGACTAAATTATCAGGTCCTGGAAACACATTCACTTTTTCATTTAAACATTAGAACAGACACGCTGAATACTATTTCAGAATTATATAAAACTAATTCTAATTTAAAATAACTCACGTGCTCAAGGCATTTACAGCTTGGCTCTGTCGTCTGTTCTCTCTGGCGGCTGTGGCAAAATAGGGCCGCTTTCCGTCCGCTATCTCTTTTATAGGCCCTACGGCGCATCACTCACTTACTGCGCGCTGGGCGTATTAATCTTTTCTACTTAAATATCACACGCGATTATCGCTTTAGGAATAGCGAAAACACAAATAAAACCTACAGCTATTTAATATAGCACACGAATATCAAATATGACTCACAACCATACACCACAATTAGTTTCTTGCATTATTATGGCCAAAACTAATATATCTTCATGAAAACTTTTCACATCCCAGAATGCTTCGCGCACATCGAAAATAATCTGCCCAAAAACAGGTAGGGGCGGGCGTCTCCTTTTCTGCCCCATCACATATCTCCCTCCTGATTTTGTTGTCATCCCGACAACATCACTACCTCCGGCACTTCTGTCGAAATCTCTTAGATCGTTGGTGCTGCGTTTGATTATTTCTCAGCGGCGATGTTTTGGGCTTAGATTCTGTATTCGGTACAACTCGGCTGGGGACCCTCTTGGTCATTATTTCCCCAGTTGTACGTTGTTGGGCTGGCAGTTGCTGTGGTCTAGAAGACTCGCACACCTGTGCCGCATCGCTGCCTGCCCGTGACGTCTGTCTGTCAGTGCTTGTAGCTGTCGAATCTGAAGGGGGATTGCTCCTGACGTGCTTGGCACTCGTTTTGCGTGGACGGTGGCCAACATTCCCCTCTATCTGCTTTTGATGTGTCTCGTCATCTGAACCCTGACTTGCACTCCCTCCTCTCTGCTTAAGACGAGTTTCCTCCCCTAAACGACTACCAATCTTCTCGGCGCCCTTAGGGTGACAGTATTCACTTTCATCTCTTGGCTTGCACCCGGAAGGAAACCTGGTTGTGGTAGCACGTCTCGGAAAAGAGCTCCTTGAGGGACAGGCGGCTATCAAATGTTCTGGGGATTTGCATCCAAAACATCTCTTCGGAAGCGGGCCTTGAGGGCGCTTGGCTGCCATGTGGTCTGACAGGTCTCCACAATTGTAGCATCTTATCTTTCTGGGCTTCCTCTGTGCCACGGGTCGCTTTCTGCTGCCCTTACACTCTTGACCGCTAATGCCGCATACATAAATTGCTTCCATGCCCTGGACCGATGGTTTGCTGTCAAATTCGATTCGTTCATTCTTCGCCAGACTCCGGAATCCCTTTCTGTAGATTTTGGTTTGATGTACGAATGCATCAATACCTCCATCATCTGGCGTGATGAACCCCCATCCCCTATGGACACTATACCACTTGCACATCCCTTTTCGCCTTGTCGGTGCCACTGCGTTTATTGGTGCTGTCAGCTCACAGCTTTCCTTGACGACAGCCTGACTCTCACATACAAGAAGGGCTAGTTGCGGTTCCTGCGGACACACCTCCTCGTTGTACTTTGGCTGCTTCCGCGGTTGGCTTGGTGCTTTTTTTCTCTGCACCTCCTCTTGTGCTGGCGAACTGGCCTCTGACATCTGTGCTATCTGGGACTTTAGGAAGGATAATTCTGCTCTGAGTGCCTCCTTCTCCTTCTGAACTTCTGCACTTGCTATCTGGACCAGTGTCTCAGGCCTTTTACTTTCACCATAAGCAACATATTCCCAAGGGAAATTCCTGGTCATCTCACAGACTGGTTGTTGCTCGCTGTAGGCTCTTTCTATTATCTTGAGTAACTGCTCAGGGCTGGCCTTGGCTCCGCCATGTATCCGTAATTCTCTAGATACCCATGGTGTCACGTTGTTCCATATCATGTCTAACTTGTCTTCTGCACAAAAAGGCGCCACCTTCCACGCGGCTTCCACATCTTCCACAAACTCTTGCCAAGTGGGTCTCCCCTCTCCACTAAATAATCTTATCTCTGGCTCCTTCACGTACAATATCTTCACAGGCGCATTAGCCATCTTGCTGCAGGACTGCACTGCTGGGTGTTTACAATATTTGTTCGTTTGCTGTTTGCTCAGTGTCACTGTCTGCCTTATCCTGCCGACAACGCCAATTGTGGTAGGGTGGGCGAGATGATGATGATGATTATATTGTGATATGTGATCACTCTCTTGTCACACTCGCACCGACCCGAACAACAATAAAACTCTTGATCCTAGAGGCAGGGGCTATATTAATTTTTACAGCCCATTCAGTGACAAAGCAAACATTAAACAAATAAACTAGCGAACATAACAAAACCAAACAAAACTAAACACCCAACAGTGCCCGATGCTAATCTGAAGAAGCAAACAAAGCACAGAATAGTTAAAATCATAGTTAAATAATGATACTCTCATCCTTCCACGCCACCTGACACCCTCAACTATGACACACGCACACACTAATGCGTGTCGTCCAGTGCGACTAGTATGGTGTTGTGCATGAGGCTGGCAACCTCACCATGTAACACAGATTGCTACCGAAAACTCTACTGCAAGGGCACACTCTCAGCTATCACACACACACACACTCATGCATGTCGTCCAATGAGACTAGTATGGTGTTGTGCATGAGGCTGGCAACCTCACCATGGAACACAGATTGCTACCGAAACCACTACTGCCGTAGCATATGAATACTTATGGAGGCAAACCACACTGTTGGCCCCATGCTCCCTCAGGAGCGGAGAAGAGAAATATATATCTTGAAGTGAGCCCACGTGCTCTCACAACCATTCCTCACATAACCATAATTAAATAATCATAAAATGGACATAAAATAATATTCAACTATATGTACAACAAATACTCTCAGTAATGAGAATAAGCTACTACCTCGTAACCGATCCACATCAGTATTCGTTACTGCATTCTGAAGCATGTCGTATGTGACGACTGGTGCGCCTGGCAACAAGCGTGTCGTATATGACCACTGGTGCGACTGGGAATCTCATCACATGAAACACATCGTTACCGAAACAACCACTGCAATAGCATAAAAATGCTTCTTGTCGGCTTGTGATAGACACCAGCCACATTGGTGTTTCCATGCTCCGCCGGGAGCAACCAGAGAAACACATGTCTCAACAAAGGAGTGGCCTCGCGCTCTCCATAAATCTAAATACATATTCTCACCTCACAGTAACCCATTAAATATATACAGTAGAATTATGATAAGTAGGCTATCGTGAAATACACTCAATTACTTTTACATTAAAGAAATAAAATAATTACTCTTGACTTTAACAAAACTGGCATTAACACGAAAGCAATCTCTTTCCTTTACTTGGGAAAATTATCTTAATCTGCTTCCCACCCCCGTCTCAATTCACACAATATAAAACTGGCGTCTTCTTTATACACACGCGTGGTGACGCGCCGCCTTTCATGACCACGTGGTTGCCATCCTGATAACAGTCAATATCATCTAAATTCAAGTAATAGATGCTTCTCTATCCAGTTTCATGTATAAAATACTCTTACTAGATTTGCCCGGTCTGATGGATGAAATACTTGATACTAAACTCTTACATACGTGATTTGGTCTTAACACTAGTGAAATATATCCACACATTATCTCCATTCAATTATATTTTAAGACTAAATTATCAGGTCCTGGAAACACATTCACTTTTTCATTTAAACATTAGAACAGACACGCTGAATACTATTTCAGAATTATATAAAACTAATTCTAATTTAAATTAACTCACGTGCTCAAGGCATTTACAGCTTGGCTCTGTCGTCTGTTCTCTCTGGCGGCTGTGGCAAAATAGGGCCGCTTTCTGCCGCTATCTCTTTTATAGGCCCTACGGCGCATCACTCACTTACTGCGCGCTGGGCGTATTAATCTTGGCTACTTAAATATCACACGCGATTATCGCTTTAGGAATAGCGAAAACACAAATAAAACCTACAGCTATTTAATATAACACACGAATATCAAATATGACTCACAACTATACACCACAATTAATTTCTTGGCATTATTATGGCCAAAACTAATATATCTTCATGAAAACTTTTTACATCCCAGAATGCTTCGCGCACATCGAAAATAATCTGCCCAAAAACAGGTAGGGGGCGGGCGTCTCCTTTTCGGCCCCATCACATATATATAAAGGCTTACATGAATATACATATTATAATAGATGTCTCTACTTACCCCGAGAAATGTCGACAACATAGGCAAATAACATTTAGTTCTGTATAACGTCTGCCTATTCTCATTATGGTCTTCTCGGGCAGGAAAAATTTTCGAGTGTGTTTTCTTTATTACGACTCTCTAGATTTATAGCCTACAAATAACGCTACCGGGACACCTGCATGGACTGTTTCTACAGATGTTCGGCGTAATGCGTAATCGAAAGTAAGACAAAAGGTTTCTAGAGGTATACATCAGAAGCAACAACTTTGAGAAAATTTCCCCGATAGACAATACACATAATATTATGATCTCTAACTACTCGTCTAAGTGGAAAAACCACAAAGACTAGCAGCGGGTTTATCTCCCCCTGTTTCGAAGATCAAACTTATTTACCGACCGCACGAGTTTTCTCCCGCTAGCGATCAAAGACTACACAGAAACCCCTCTCGCTCGTGGTCAAAGACTTTAAACGCAAGAGATATTCCCCTGGTCAGCCAAACGCCAAGTGCGCTGACGTAACATTATCGTTAGCTGACCGCTAAAGCCAGAACGTAAACAAACCGCGGGGTGGGATCTGACAAGGGGAAAAATGGGTCACGAAGGTAAAATCCGAAAGAGACGAAAATACAAAATGTCGAGGAAACCAGAACTTTAAAAGAGTAATAAAAGAGATTGGACGTGATGGAAAGACAAATTATTAGTCAATGTGACAGCGGGTAACAAGCAGTAAGGATTTCTCACGCAATAGTATAAAAATTCAAACTTCGGTTACCACGCGACTAGGATACAATACAATGCATTAGTTTATTTTTAGATTCATAAAAGGCATTAGCTTTATTCTTCTCTCCCTATCTTCCCCCCTTTTTGTATCACTCCAACGGGCGGAACAAGTATTTGCCTCACGCAAACGTTTCGTGGTCGTTTCAAATTTTCAAGACGGAGTGACGAAAACGCGGGCGGGTTTTGGGATAGGCTATCATTTTGCTTAGCGCGAACACTTTTTAACATTCAGCTCGACCCGAGGCATCGGTAAAGATGACGGGCAATAAACACGGGCTTGTAATAGTTTTTACTACTTTTAAACTCTGTAGTTAAATATTAATGAAATTTTGATCAATTGTATCGCTGATCTCACCACATGCACTACAGCATTATATCGCGATGTATCAATTGGTTCTACTAAGGCACGTCAGCGTGGTGAAAATCTCGGTTACAGCGCAGTGGGGTTTAAAAAAAATTTAGTGGCTGGTCGAAATTCACCTATAAATCCACTGGTGCGAGAAAAAAAATGTTTGGGTATGCGATAAAGTATTAGCATGCCTGCGTGAGCTTCAAAGGTCATCATAGTTCGAGAAGCGTGCAAGAGTAACTTTTGTTCTGTGTACCTGAAAGGAAAAAGTAACATTAGTAAATACTGTCTCGTACTATGTAGAGAAGAGTAAGTGCTACGTTCGATACTTATGATGAGGGAGTATCATATCAGTTGGGCGTTATGAAGAGGAAACGCCTTCGCTAAATTTAAAGTAGTTTAGCGAACTCTAAAAGCGCTTTTGTTCGCTCTGAGAGTCTGCTATTGGAAGCTTGCGTAGGCAATGAAATGGTCGCTGTGTGACATGTTGCTCGCATAGAGGATGTAATAGACTGTGGCGGAGGAATGGGTTGTAGATTTCTTTTTGACTTGTTCGTTTTCGTCTGGCGTCGCCTTCTCATGACTTTATACCGGACATGCTCCTGTGGGAGTCTGATATACTTTGCGATACGTGGGGAATCATCTGATGATGATATATATGGTCTTTTGGCTGTCGACCTGATGTCGATTTGGGATTCGCCATCTATACTGTCTGATTTTCCTGGTGCACTTGAAGTATCGATACCGGACTCTTCTTGTCGTGGTGGTGAGAGTACTATATCGTTCTCTGTATCAGTAGTGTAATACACAGATTCAGAGTCTGATTCTGCTTCACTTGGTAGCCGAACGTTGGTATTCGGGGGGTTTTGCAGCTGCTCTACCATTCTCTCCTGAGGCTGTTGTACTGGTACGTTATCAGTACTGCTCCACTGCGAGTGTTCTTGACGTTGTTTTAGAGGTATACTCTCCGAACTATTCCAAGATGAGTTGGACTGTTGATGACTGGTTGTGGGCTGTTCAGATCTGTAGTATACTTGTTTCCGTATTGTTGTGGGTGACTGTATGCTACTATTTCTACTGGTCTCTCGGTTGCTTTGTAGTTCATGTTGTAATCTATCATCACAGTAAATCAGTCTTTCACGAAGTTCTGCAGGTGGTATATCTTCTTCACTTGAGGAGTTTTCACGATATCTTCGTAATCGATGAACAGCGTCATCCAATGGACTTGGTGTGTTATCTGTTCTTTCTGGTTCCACGTCGTCCTCATCTAACGTACTATTAGATGTCGTACTGGATGGTAGATAATACATGGTGGCTTTTCTGTCATCAAATGTCTTCTTCACATAATCACTGAGGTTGCAACGGGGGTCGCGTATGGAGTATGTTGGGAGCTGATGAGGGGGTAGGGAATGATGGTTGTGATCATGTGAATAACGTTGCAAACACTGATGTGTTGTTTCTGTGTAGTGCGGGTAGACTGTCATGATATTTATGTGATAAGTTCTTGCTTCTGTGTTTCTTCTTGACACTGCATTCCCATTTGCCTTCTTCGTCTTGGTAGTTGTGTCCCTGTTGTGTACTGAAACTGTGGCTCTATTCTCTGTTTGTGTCGCCGTATCTACTTTCAGCTATACGATGTTTATAGTTCGTATATTTTGAAGTGGTCGTCTGATATTCTCACTTTGCTCACTGTTGGTTCTCTTTCCAAACCATATTGGACATATGTGTACCTCCTGTCCGTTGTCTAATGTGATTCTACAGTGTTTTTCACTTCTTGTCATTACATTGTTTATCTTCCACGTTGTTCCTTTTCTTATTTCGCCTTTGAAGTTTCTGACGGCTAACCGTCTTGTTCTGTTGTTGAGGCTATCCCAGTTCTTGTGGACACTATTTATCTTGTTGCTGCTAGGTCTTGCTCGACATGCCCTGGCAATATAATTTATCTTGCCACAATTGTAACAATGTATCTGGGATACATTATAAATCTGTTGTGGTCTGGGTGGTGGTGTATAATCAATATTTCTATACTCGTACTGTTGGTGGTCCTGTCTGTGGATGTAGTGATTTTTATGACTATCATTCCTTCTCCACTGTCGACCAGAATGGCCAATTTCCATGGCTTCGTTTTCAGGACGTGATTCGAACCTGGGCTCTCTACCAAAAAGGTTGATCACTGAGCGAATTTGAGTATATTTTGCATAGTGATCTACATTACTGAGCGTGTCAGTAATGCGTTGTAATGCCGCCATAGTGTTGTCCGACTCCGAAGGTAAAGGAGTTATTGCAGGGTTAATCAATGGTTGTTGATGTTGCATTTGTGCTATCTGTATGGCGTGTTGTTCGGCTAACTTTTGTTGTTGTTGTTGCTGGGCCAACATTTGTTGTTGTTGTAGTACTTGGTCATGATTAGTATCCATTGTAATATTTCAACAAGTGTCGTTGAGTTCTTCTTTTATGATCGTCTTCCTGTGTTATGGGTGCACCTCGAGAGTTGGTCACGGCTCCAATTTACTGAATATGTGACAGTCTTCTTTTGACCAACTGTGATTATATGTATATTATATCTACTTTTAATTAATGTCCATCAAGTTTTATTACTAGCTTCCCGCTAGAGATGTAGATTCTTGTGGAAATGTGTCAGGTTCGTTCTTCTCTCGACAGATGTTGTTAAGGTGCTATAGTGGTGTACTTCTAAAGGTCTTGTAACTTTGCATTCAATTCATTCGACCAATCTGCATAACTCAGCTGAGTCATATAACAAGGTTTATTTACAAAGTACATAGAATAAACAAATGCAGCTGGAAATCAAATCAATATTCTTTGTTGCCAATGTTGTTTACTGTAGGTCTCCGTATTTACTTTTCTTCCTTCGTTTTTGTGTGTGTGTGCCCAAGAATCTCGTGCAACTCACGATCTAGGTCACCTTGACCTTTGTTTCCCTTTGTTTTCTTCAAATCTTCAGTACACGTAGTGGCGTCTTTTATCTTCAGTAATCAAAGTTACTATTTTCTTCAGATGATGAGTCCTCATATACATCTGTGACTGTTTTCTTGGTTGTCGTCCTTTAATACAAATCAATCATATCTGGAGACTGAAATAAAAATCGAGATCGTACTTACATGTGTTACTACTCAACATAGTCTTTCCTCCTAGTACAGAAATATAGCTATAGTCCGTTCACCAATTGATGTTCAAATTTGAAATTTGTTTTCAAACAAACTACCTGATGTAATGAATTTATATTTTGCATGTAGTATTATATTGTTCATGACGTTATGAAAACATTTTTTGCCTCCAGAAAATGTATCTAGATTTAGATATCTATTCATCAGGTTATATTAAAATCACCCTCCCCTACCGGTATTAAAATGTAGCATGTCAGCAGTACAGTTGTATTGCACGGGCAATAAATGTTTTTTTTAATAGAAAAAAAATGTATATTAAGACGAAATCATGTTATTTCGTGCACCGCAGTTGTCTGCTGTTGAAAACTGAAATAGTTCGACATCATTAGTGCAAATCTGTACCATTGTAAAGTCAGTGGCGTATTGTGAAATTATTTTAAAGTTATAGCTGCATTGTACGCTATTATATTGAAACAAATTTTCTTTTCTGAACATATAGAATAATATTACATTCATTATGAGTTTGAAGTGCAAAATAATAACTATGAAGAAGGTTACTATAATGCTGTACAAATACTTCTGCAGGGAGGTTAAAGAGGGGAGTTTATATCACGACATCAATAGACCTGATAGAAGAACACAGGTTGCGCTTGGTATTAACAGAGTTTCTTTTTGTCGATGGATACAACATGATGTTGAGTCTAAAAATTTCAGGCAAGGAAGGAAAAAAAAGTTGACAATTTCGATGAAGAAGTTATTCGACGTGAGATTTTCAAAATGTTTTCGTTAAATGAACTTGTCACTCTCCGCAAACTTAAAGTGAAGCTGCTAAAGGATTGTGATATTGATATCTCAAAAACAACTCTTTGGAAAGTTGTAAGGTCCGTCGGTTTTACGTTTTGCAAATCTGTTGGAGGCAGGAATGTATTATGTGAAAAACCACACTTAATTGCTGCCGAAGCAAATTCCTTAGACAGATACGGGCACGAAGGATGGACGGATATGATATAGCATATTTAGACGAAAAATGGGTTAATTAGCACCATACAAATGAGAAAGAATGGCAATCTTCTGACAGTGTTCATAAAAGGACAATTCCCAGTAGCAAAGGACAACGAATTATAATTGCGCATGCTGGCAGCAGTGAAAATGGAATTGTCCATGACGCAGAACTAATGTTCCAGGCAATTTCAACAGATGGTAGGGACTACCACACTGAAATGAATGGACATATTTTTCGTTCTTGGATAGAAACAACTCTTCTCCCCATTCTTGACAGACCATCATGTATTGTAATGGACAATGCATCCTATCACAATGTTGTAGCTCAGGAAGACAAAGTACCAACTTCCTCAAGCACAAAAGATGCAATAAGAACTTGGCTACGAAATGAAAATGTCAATGTCGACAATACCTATTTGAAATCTGAATTGTTACAGCTTGTGAAACAGACTAAGAAGACTAAGGTGTATTGCGTTGACAAAATAATTGAATCATATGGTCACACCTCTCTTCGACTACCACCTTATCATTCACATCTTAACCCAATAGAGTTACTTTGGGCTAAAATCAAAGCACAGGTTGCAGCACAGAACACCACATTTAAAATGAGCAACGTGAAAGTTCTTACACATGATACTCAAAAAAGACAGATTTTCAATTCTGGAAGAAATGTGTAGATCATGTGCTATGTGAAGAAGAAGAATACTGGCAACGTGATGGATTACAGTTTATCCAGCCATTAACAGTTGTTAATCTAATGGAATCGTCAGATACGGACTGAGATAAATGTAACTTAATTGAGATATCAAAAACATAAAACAATGTAATTATGCTCCTTCAAAACACGAAGAAATAGTGCAAGTATACATGTAAAATTTACCGTGTCGTATACAATATAGTTTTGAATACACATTTTTACCCCCACGTTTCAGATATAAATGTATCACTACTTATAGCTGTTTCCTCTGCGGTGAGCAGATATGGATACGCCTATAATTCTATTTTTGAATTTTATGACGTAGTATACCATAAAATTTAATTTTTAAGCCGTGCTTCTTGTAAGATTCGGAAAAGATCAAAGGAATTTACGGCTTTGAAGAATGCAGAATTGATATTGACTTAACAACAACATATTTGTAACGTCACGGATAATTAAGATAAATATACGACTACATGCAAAATTACATCAGGTAGTTTTTTAGAAAAAAAATTTTAAAGTCGAACATCAATTGGTGAACGAACTATACCGCTTATATTCTGTTGTGAAAAAAAACGATATCAATAAAGTCTTCACACAGTATGCTTCTTTCTGAAATACTTTAAGAACTTCAACTTAAAACTTGTCTTTGTGGTTCCACGAAAGTTGAGACAGCTCAAACTTGGCTTCTCATCAGCTCACAAGTACAAAAACAACCTTCCCCTGAGGTCGTCTAGATGGAACTGCCCTAATCATAATGTTAACTTTTTGTTAGCCCGACGGTGTTATGGGCCCTTGTCACCGTCAATGCTTTTGATTGGTCCTACTAAAAATGTACGACCTTATCTCATTGGCACGAATAATGCTGGGGTAATAAAAATCACTGTCACAGGTTGTATCAGACAAATTAACTCGTACTAATCACTAACACCTTTTTCATTGTCTCTGTTTATAAAGGCAAACAAATGTTTGGACAAGTGGGAGAGCTCCGCTGTCTGCCTGTATCGCCGAAAATGCTTGCTTCACATATTTCGGTGGGTACTTTCAGAAACAAGGGTCAGCAAATTTTATCTGGTCACTCCAGACAGATTAAACAAACAAATTTTTTTGCAAGTGGCAATCCATTCCATGCTTTAAGATAAAGCGAGGAGATAGTTTTAAATCGTCGAATCCAAGGTAATCCCTCATTGAGTGCTGACTTTCCGCAAACAGAAGATAAACATGACAGTAGTGGTTGAGCTCTGAAATCTAGTGTTATCTACGGGCAGTATACACCTGAAGAAAAAAAAATAATATTGACAAAAACGTATGGAGAAGAAGGTAGCCAAAGGATGATCAGAAAACTTGGATGAATGAATGGAACGTGTAACCACAGCCACGGCCATGAAAACGGACATCGTGACCGCAAAATACGAAACCTGAATATGATTTTGGATAATGAAAAAAACAATGAATGAAAACGGGAAATTGAAACAGATTACAACGGCAATGACAAACTACAGATTACAACGGCAATGACAAACTACAGATTACACGTACTAGAAATAAGTGAGAGCAGATGGACTGGAGCAGAAAGAGTAAACATTTCAATAGGGGAAACAATGCCGAAGAAAGGCATAGAAAGATCATTATTGGGATGGAAATCAATCAACAACAGCTTGATAGAGCAAGCTTGAAAGTGAGATTCACCAACATCACCATATTCATTGTAATGCACCAACAAATGACAGTTACAAAGAGGTCAAGGATAAAATGGACAACTAGAATCTAACAGCAAGCATGATGAAGCTTTGTACACGGCAAGTCATGAAACGTACTGCTAGCTGCGCCCGCCTAAACAGTATATATATATATATATATATATATATATATATATAATATAATATATATATATATATATATATATATATATATATATATATATATATATATATATATATATATATATATATATATATACAAGGGGCTTGACATAAGTCTTGGGCTTGACCATGAAGGACATGTCACAGAGAGCTGAAATTTTGTATAATGTTTATTCCTTTTCAATATAGCCACCGTCTGAATTGACACACTTCTGCCATCTCTGCTTGACCTTGAAAAGACCTTGGGAGTAAAACACCCTATTTTTCAAACTAAACCAGTCATCACATGCCAGTATAACTTCTTTATCGCTGTCAAAATGATTTCCTTTTAGCTGTTTTTTTAAGATATGGGAATAGAAAAAGGACTGATGGAGCCAAATCTGGAGAATATGGTGGGTGTGGAAGAATTTCAATATTCAAATCATGGTTTGTTAGAGGGCGCGCGTTGTCTTGAAGCAAAGGAAGATTTTGAGTGCGCGTTATCCCTCGTTTCCTGGTCACAACATTCCTGTTGTATAAAATTCTATAAACTGTTCTTTCATTTAGTTTTACTCTACTAGCTATCTCCACAATTGTCATTTTTTCGATCCTGGTCAATGATTTTCTTCACTCTTGTTGCATTTTCATCGTTGCACTCTGAGGCTGGTCTACCAGATCTTGGCAGATCAGCAACATTTGAGCGGCCGCACTTAAACTATTGACACCAGTTTTTTTTACCGAAATATATGAAGGACAAGAATCACGAAACACTGATTCCATCTCCCTGTGTATTTCTGTAGGTGTTTTTCCCTGAAACATCAGAAATTTTATCACAGTTCTGGCCTCCTTCTTTTCCATTGTTTTGTCAAATCTTTGGAGCAGCAGATCCGGTCAATAGGGTACATTGTGCCGTGCACCGTAGCGGGAAAACCCTTTGAAGAAACAAACGCGTACTTCACACATTCAGTGCAAATATGATGAACTTTAAATGTGCCAAGTTTCATCTTACTCCTGTGAATCCTTCATGGTCAGGACCAAGACTTTTGTCAAGCCCCTTGTATATGCTGCGGCTCATTATGTTCCAGTAAGTTTTTTAATTATGCATCTTATTTGTTCATGTGATACCAGATCTGCTAACGTTTGTCCCAGAATATTTCTGTCATATTGTATATCTAATTTCTGCGTTGCTTTCTCTTAATTTTTTGTCAAATTCCAAGTTGTGAAACACATAGGTGAGTATAAGTAATCTTATGTTCGTATACGTAAATACTGTGTGGTCAAGTTGAAACAAGTAAATAAAGATATTCTTATTAACATGTGTGATTCCCATCACTGAATAAAATCCCGGGCTTGGTACTAATTTCTGTTGCAGAATTGTGAAATGTATCGATGGTGAGGAGTTGGTGTATTACGACGTGCATTAAGGTAGAAGGATACCTTGATAGGGTAAAAAACTCAAATTTTCCTTTCAGAATCAAACAACCATGGGTATAGTGTTAGTATAGACTTAAAATGTTTGTCCACATAATGACCTCATTAATTATGCAAATTAGCTATCCAATATGGCCGCCGTAGTGAATAAATTATACACCTTTTTTAAAACATCATACCTATGTTATTTGTACAAGGATCTGACTGAAACTTGGCAAATTGAATCACTATGTATAGCGTCCACTGACCCCCCAGCCTTGCAATGACATGTCATTGGGCCGAACGTGCTGGAAAGCTCGAGTGCCGCTGATTATAGAAAAAAAAAATTAATAAAGGAGCAGAGATAATGAAGTTAGAGGAAACCATCCAATTTACTTCCAAAGGGGAACAATTCAACTATTATTAAAATTTCAAACTAAATAACAGATTATCATTTTTTATTTATTTTTTATCAATTCAGTACACATATTTATGTAAAGCATAAGTGAATCTCTTACTTTTATTAGTACATTTGTTATGTTGTTAGAAAAACATGTGTTTACCATGTTTAGAATAAAAATACTTTAAATAATATGGAGTTTGATGCGCAAGTTAAAGAAGTGAACACTTATATCTTCTGCCACTTTTAATGATAATTACCTCTATAAATACCACCTTGCAGTCGCAGATGTGCACATCGAAATGTTTCATTGGCGCCAAATAGCGCACTTCGACAATCCTTTAAACACATTTTCTTACTTGGTCGGTTTTCTCCTATCCCGGAGACCGGAGTGGCTAAGAGGAATGGCGTCCGCATCTAGTTCTAAAGACACCTGGGTCGGTTACTAGGTGTCGGTTCCCAGTACAGGGAATATTCTTGATGGAATTTTTTCAGAACCTTATTTACGTAGTCGTTTCCCTTCTACCGTGAGGTTGTAGAACTATGGAAGAGAGAGTGCCAGACTATCCTATCGGCTGTCTTCCTCCTGGCCTGGTTCCATTCTAGTCCTCGATCCTTCAAAGATTGTCTAATGTTGTCCTCCCAGCGGACTCTGGGTCGTCCTGGGGGTCTGTATCTCTGGCTCTTTGTTTCCCATGCTTGTCTTGGTAGCCGATCTTCTCCCATTCTGCAGACATGGCCATACCATCTTAGTTGGGACTGTTCTACTTGGGTCTGCAGGGGGTCGGATTTAAGGCCTTGATTTTCATAACCACTTTGTACTAATAATGTTTTACTCTCCTCTAATTCCCCGAGTAGTGAAATCGGATGGCTAGCCTTATTGGATCAGGGCGAAAAACTAGTAGGTCCTTATGCAAGTTTCGCACGTTAAAAATTACTCGGCAGAAGGAAATCGTAAAGGGTAGGCCATACGGCCGCTTCCTGCCAGAGTTTACACAATTAAGAAAACCTACCCGATACAAAAATATTTATAGAATGTGTGATTCCTGTATACACACATGGGACCCCAAGATGCAGCAATAGTGAATGCAGTCAGCGACTCATAGCTTGACTGCCTGCGTCAGGACCAGCGAACCAGAGCTGGTCAAGACCGTGCTCCACCTCCACGTGGTGGTCCTGGAAACAGTCTGCAGCAGTGCAGGCTGGCTGAGCGAGCACGGATCGAAATGGGAAGGTAAACCCGGTCCTTAAAAAATGCCGTGCAGAAGTCGGATGTGTCGACCGAAAGGTGCAGATATCTCAGCTTAGGCGTAAACAGACACAACGCAACCACCGTCCTTTTTAGGGCGAACGAGGAAGAAGAAGAAGTATACACACATTGGGATGCTCGCCGATGCTTTGGATTTCGTGCACTGTGCCGAGATTCTCCTTGTGAGCTAAAGGAGGAGATCGGACCACTGATGGAGTTTTCCGTGTACAATGTAGATAGTTCTTAAAACAAAGCAAACAAACCTCTTCTACCTTGGTGTGTAGAGGTTAGCCAGAGGGAGCGCCATATTATCCAGCAAGATGTGTATCTTTTGGCCTGGTGTCAGTCCAGTCCTCGGTCCATCAGGGATTGTCTAATGTGGCTCTCCTTGCGAATTCTTGGTCGTCATGGAGATCTTCATCCCTGGCTTTTGGTTTCCCATATGTGTCGTGGTAGCCTGTGACGGATTTCCTCCCCTTAGTTCTGCAGTAGTGGTCTGACAGTGGCCATAATTCAAAAGTATCTAAAATAGGTCGTCAAAGTTGTCTACTTTCGCACAAGATTACTCTTGGCAGTGTTGTAGATAGAAGAGTAATGTCGCTTCTATCCCAAGGGAATATTCATAAGATATTTGCTCTAATTTTTGCGGCGTCTGCCACGATATGCAGTACGGGTTTGTGAAGGACTAAATTGGCTGTGACCTTGGAAAAAAATTATTTAACTGACACAAGTTATTATCTCTTTAAAATCAGCTAGGTTTAAAATAGTAAACAAGCTCAAATAGGTATTAAAATAATTCACTCACTGAGCGCATTATGAACAATTTAGATAACCGATTATCTAGCCCTGTCTTGATAAGAAAAATTAACCAAGTATTTACAAAGAACAAAAATTGTGTCCAGCAGTTACGGAAAAAAGAAAAAAAAATTGTTCCCAATTTCCTACCGTGTTCTCTGTTCTCTAAATTGTTTACGCTTTCAGTTTGATACTTAATTTTTTTTAAAGTATCACTCGTGCTTTTGAGATATTAATTATTCCCCCTACAAAGTAGACAAAATATAGTAAAAGTCTTAGAGGTAATCTCTCAAGATTCCAACAAATTTTGCAATTGTCGCAGGGAAGAAAATGTGATTTATCTCTCTTCTAAATCCGAGTTCACTAAACCCGGACGAGCCACCAATTGTCGTGTGGTAGTATTGGGGCAACTACGACAGTAGTTTTTGCCAGAAATAGCCTATGAGATATTAGGTAGAAGGTCTCTAGAAATTGGCTCGTTAAGAAAGAATAAAGACCTATTCGAGATAGGGACAATTAAGAAGGGAATGCGAATGCTTTACACTGGACAGTATTTTCTAGTAATTATGGAAAGAGTTATGTTTCCCCACGACCTTCGTTTCTGCCCTTAGATTCCGTAACAGAAAAAGCATCCAACCTCATCTGAGTGTAGACATTTCCGTATATGTAAATATCGAACACCAACAGTACCGACACTAACAATCTAGATAATGATCAAACGATTATTGGGTTTATTAACTAAATATCTACACATCTAGTGTTAATACTGGTTAGAACGTGATGATGGTAAAAAACGATTCACACAGAACACACAGATGAGATATTAATATTGTAGTTAATAAAGTAGTAGTTAATTAAGAAGGAGCTTGTGTAAAGTTTGAGTATATCTCTGTAGCATTGATCAACAGTTAATAGTTGTCGTTTGAAAAGGTCTGTTGTCTAATCTCCGGAGAGTACTCTCCAGACTGGATATCTTCACGAACTGTTAGTGATATGTAGACTCATTATCTTGCGTATGTAATCGTGATTCATAAAATATACTTTAAAGTCTGCTTCATAGAATGCGCTTAAGAGTGTGTTGCACTTGGTATAAATATCTTCTTTTCTTCCTTCTTCCTCGTTCGTCCTGAAAAGGACGTTGGTTGCGTTGTGTCTGTTTACGAAGTAGCTGCGATTTTTGCGCCTTTCGGTCGACACATCCGACTTCAGCACGCCATTTTTTTGGACCGGGTTTGCCTTCTCTCTTTGATCCTTACTCTCTCAGCCAGACTGCAGTGATGCAACCTGTTTCCAGGATCACCACTTGGAGGTGGAGTGGTGTCTTGGTCAGCCCTGGTTTGCTGACCATGACGCAAGCAGTCAGCTATGTGTCGCTAACTGCATTCCACTTTTGACGCGACTTAGATATAAATATGAGATTCAACTTTTGAGCTCTTTAGCTTGACTTCAGATAGTACGCATCCGATGGAGCTGAACTCGAAATGAGTAATCAACTGTGAGTTTTAGCTTCACTCTTGTAGTAAGCTTTCGAGTGATTTAAATTTGTTATAACTATGCATAGAACTTGTGTGCACGTGACGAAAAATGCTGCGTCCACCTTCTTGAGTGTGGGCGAGAAATATTTCTTTTTAAGTAAGGAAAAAAATGTCCTGTGGCGAATTCTGCTTGCCAAATGTCCGTTGTTTATAACTTATTTTTGGTTAGACGTCAGGCACGTAGCGTGTAGAGTCAGACTTCTGATGGACTGAAGACACACAAAAGTCTTCGTAAGTTTTCACACTTAATATATACTGGTTGACTTTCATTTATTCTACTTCTCACTATTGATCTCTATGATTTCGATTCTAATGATCTTAAATATATTGTGCATTTGGAAGACTATGATGATGATTCAACAAGCTATTACTTCCTATCAGCCTATAATCCTGGAGGAAAATCTGATTGTATTTATAATTTATGAGAAGAATTAATTGAAAAACTATCTTTCGCACATTTAGATGTGTGGTTAAGATAAATAAAGAATAATAAAAAAAAGTAGTAATACTCTGTTTAAGATCTACTAACCGTCTTTTCCTTTCGCAAAATCCTTCAAGAACACAATGCACACAGATAAGAAATATGTATCCACACTGAATTAATTGCAGGCTATGCTTTAGGGATTTTTCTTTACACCACAATGTTTAAAAACTGGACTCCTCTCTCTAACGAGCTGTGCGGTATATTATAACTCTAAAAGTCAAATGTGGGTCCCTTGGACCTGATGACGTAGAACTCCGCCCATACAACCAATACCTAAGAGTCGTTCTGGTCACTCATGCCCATGATCTTTCTTGTCCCCTGTCAGTCCAAAGTGGGTGGGGCAATTCGAAACCAACTTTTGGTTGCGGGGCTTGCCTTACAAACAGGTGTTGAGATAATTGGCTTGCCAATGCAAATGTGTTCCCCGCCTTACAACTGTCATATCACTTTCTGTGATTCTATCGATCCGCGTGTTGGATGCGGCTTTGTTACCTCTTTCCATTGTCGCCAGCACGCTAACGAGTTCCTTTGTTACGATGCCTATTGTATTACATGGCGTTGGTTTAAACAGCATGACAAAACGTCTTCACCTGGCCAAGCTGAGCGTCCCTCTGCGCCATTGTCACTATGTGGTGACCCGTCGCTTGTATGGACAGCGGCCGAGCAATACAGAGAATAAGCTTTTATGTCAGCCGCGCTCGCTTCAAAGTTAACAATAGTCTACATAAATTGTAGCATGCCCAGATGTCTAATTTTGATGAAACCAGATGTGTTTCATCAGATTTACCACTAGGCAATGTTGACTTCAAAAGATGATGCCAGGTGTGTGGACTCAATCAAAAGAATTTATTTTACCACGGATGAAAGAACCGGTCGCGAATAATCAAAACGATGAAATAGCAAATTTGGGATGAAAAAGACCATGTTTGAGAAAATAAAAAAAGAAAGATGTAGGAAAATGTAGAACGATAAGGCCTTGGCGCTCGTTTATCACAGTAGCCATACCATGTCAGCTCCGCATCTCTGTTGTTGTTAAATAACCTTCATATGGTTCTATAGCACTTCTCACTTCGTGTCTGATCTGCCAAGGCACGGTGTTGAGTAAACGATGTCTGAATATGATAATAAAGCTATTGTAGTCCTTTGTCCAGTTTTGATATCCGAGATGACCTTCAGGCAAATAATTTGTACTGCAAAGAAGACGTTTTACTATATTTCGTACTGGTCTTGTTAGGGGGCTTGTCAAGGGATTTTCCCTATCCTTTGATCTGCAGTACTGGTCCATTAGTGGCCAAATCTTAAAAGTATCTAACATGGGTCTTCAAAGGTGTCTACCTTCGCACAAGATTACTTTTGGCAGAGATAAAGATAGAATGACAATGATGCTTGTATGTCATTGGAGTCTTCACAAGATAATTCAGAAGTTAAGAACTATGCTGTATAGGACAGAGCACATTTAACTTATATCTGATCTGGCACCGTTTGTGAAGTTTTAAACAATTATGTGGCTTATTAGAGCCCTCTGCTGGTTTATTCCAGCGAAATTCCTGTTATAAGTATGTTTGGCTCTATGGATGTAACTATCTGTATATGTACTAAAGATTTTAGATCATATATGCGCTATCTTAGCTATAAGAACTGAATCAACTATGGATTTGTAAAATAGCATATACAAAATATCAAAATCAATTAGTCTTTAACACATTTAAATAAATATGGATGAAAGTGACTTGTCTTGTAAATGAAAGAAAGACAACACAGATGAAACAATCAACCTATGACACTCATTGTCAGTAGTCCTATACGAAATAAATACAGTTAAAAATGTCTTTACTTTCTTCACTGGAGTGTTATTGGGGTTAGCTTTTTTTAAAATCCTTCTTCTTCATTCCTCGTTCGTCCTGACAAGGACGGTGGGTGCGTTGTGTGTCCGATATTTGAGCAATAATTATTCAGAGAGGCTAACATTGGTGGATGGTCAGCGAGACAATGCGCCTGTTAATCTGCAGCCCACAAATCTACTTAGCTGAGGCATTTGTTCTTGTATTTTTCCTGAAGTTTGTGGTTCGAAGCTATAAGACTGTTCTTAGTACCAGACCAATCTGAAATAAGAATCTTTGCTACTATCTTGTGATTCAAGAAGCTGGGTTCGACACCACCTACCTACATTGGACACATTGTGAAGACGCCCACCTTTACATTAGGAGTTAAATTCATCTAGACGCCTCTAAAGAAGAGTCTTCATCACAAAATACCTGACAACGATCCATTGCAGTACTCAGCCAGTTACGTTTTGTGTAACAGGCGCAAGCAACGGACAATAACCATCAGTGCCCAATTAAGTCTCAGTGAAGACAATTTTAAAACCCTCTAAAGTCACTTTCATCCATATTTATTTAGTTATACACACTCAGGGAATACGTTTATAAATCACCGTTATTCTGGTGGTTACTTTAATGGGGAAAATGTGTCTGGACAGCGCGAGTGTAATGGCTGGTGCCTGAATTACAATTAATGAGTTACATGTTTCTCACAAAATGATGCAAAACACTTTATGCACATGTGATGTAATCATCAATCCTCACTGCTCCATTCGGAATCTGGGGTCACTTCTGCTTTTGCTTTCCTAGGCAAACAAGCATAAAGGAAACACCAGTGCTTGATTTATAGGTTTATGAACATACCATTTTCATATACTGAGGTTGCCAGCCTCCAATGCATTGTATAACTACTTAGCAAGTACAGACACGTCAAAATGCACATGGCAAAATAAATGTTTACTCTCTGCCCAAATTTCATGGGAACACAATCTCCTGGCACAGATGAATGGACACAAAAACTTTGATTCGATGCTTCGAACATTTGCTCGGATAAATGTTAGTATTCCTCTTATGACGGGTGCTCTGATTCTTCAAGTTTCAAGTCTTGGTATTTAAAATTGCGGGTTCTCTTTTAAATTATAAAGACGCGTAAATACTTCGATCTGTCACTTTTAATTATGGAATTCTTCTTACTAGTTTATATTTACATTTCTCAGTCCAAGTCCCAGATGGTATTTCTGACAAACTTTCCAATGGGAACCAAAGTTTATTCCGGCTCTCAAATTAAACCAATCCTGACTCTTTAGAACTGTGTGGGTCTGGGTGTTAAATCATTACTATCCGCCGCGTGCTTTAAAATATCAATTTCACATTTTAAACTCGTGACCTCTTTCAAATATAGTAGCAATACTTCCGATTGCATTTGTACAAACTCACAAACACATTGATGAACTTATTTCCTGGCTAGTACCTTCAGCCCATATTGTCTCCACTGACAGGTTATCCGTAATATTCCTACAGAGATGGTTCAGCGGAAGTGATTACATATCTTCTTCTTCTTCGTTCACCCTCAGATGTCAACTTGAATAAGTTCAAAGAAAGCAGTAGTCATCCTGAGGCTGTTGATATCTCCGTAGATTTTCTCCTGGAATGGTACTGGTGATTGCCATATATGTTTTCTCTGTCCCTCTTATGTTGGGCAGCTTTGAAGTAGATGTTCATTTTTTCAGTGCCACAGCTGAAGTAGTTCATATCTTTAATTTGTTGAATAGATGGTATTTCAATCTGTTATGACCTGTGCAAAGTCTGAAGATTACCTCTTGTTCACTTCTGCTGAGCTGTTAATTCGGATCATTTTTTGTGTGGCCTGAATGTTCTTCTTCCCACTTGTGCCTGTATCTGCGCTTGATAAAACTCTTGGCCTCCTCATAAGTTATATTTGTGTCAAGTTGAGGAAGCTTTCCCTCTTCCTTTGCCAATCTGTCAGCCTCTTCATTTCCAGGGATGTTGCAGTGAGACGGGATCCACTGTATCATGACTCTTTTGTATTGCTGACATAGTCTGTGAAGTGTTACTCTTAGGTCATCCAGTTCAGCTTTACTTTGACATTTCAGCATGGTAATTACTGACAGCGCATCTCAAAAGATAGCTACTGGTCTCTCTGAGATTTTTTCTGTCATTAGAATTTCTAATTCAGTTTTTAAGGCCTCTGCCCCTGCTCTGAAGTTACTTGAAAATGTCCTTGTTGTGACTGCTATATTTTTTGTGTGCCATTGCTTAAGCTCAAGAAGACTCCTCCACCTCCATCTTCTGTTGCATTAGTTGCTGATTCGTCTGTGTATGAATTGATCTAGGTGTTGCTTGGGTAATGTTTCTCTATATATTTTGAGGTAAGGACTCTCCTTCCTGTTTCATTTTTGGCTGTTCTTTCTCTCAATACCAGGAACGTTTTCTATCAATTCAGGGAAACACTGTTGTTTCCAAATTGGTAGATTGTGTGCAGTACATATTGGCGTAGCTGTTGTTATTACGTTTATGGGGTCTGCTCTCGTCTTTGTTTTTACTGTCTCTACAAAGTTGCTTCGCTTTAGTCTTCCCCTTCCAAGTCCATTTATTCTCTGGTACATTGAGTGGTCTATCAGCCTCCTGAATTTCGCGGCTTGTTGCTGGGCTCTGCTATATCTTCTATCCTCCATAGGCTGGAGGTGAGTAATCTTTTCCAACTCTTCAATGGGTGTTGACTTCATGCCCCCTGTTATGATTCTCAATGCTTGGTTTTGGGTTCTGTTTTTTTGTCAAAGTTCGACTTAGCTGCCGTTGACCATGCTACAATGCCATATTCTAAGATTGGTCTCACTCGCCCAGTATATAGCTTCTTTAGTACTCTCTCGTCTGCTCCCCAACTCGCGCTAGCAAGTTTTGTAAGTATTGACATTCTCTGCCTTGCTCTTGTCCTGTTTTTTTCGTTCTGGGTTTTTTGAGTCAAGGGGCGATCAAAGGTCATGCCTAGGTAGTTTGGGTTTTCATCCAGATGCAGATTTTTCCCATTTAGCACCAATTTGGAGATATATGGTTTGTTTGAGAGAGAAAACACTGTGTATGATGTTTTCCCTTCATTTATCTTAACAAGCCATGCCTTGGCCCACTCCTTCAATGATGTTAGGGCTTGCTGCATCCGAATGCTTACCGTAGCAATATATTTCTCTGAGATCCAGAGGGCTAAGTCGTCTGCAAGGGAGACATTGTGGGTTCTTCTTGGAATATTCTCTGATATGTCATTAATATATGCGAGGAACAACGTGGGTGACAGGACTCCACCTTGGGGAACACCCTGCTTCAATACCATCTTCCTACTGGTCTGTCCTTGTAGTTGGACTCTGGCAGTTCTATTCTCAAGATAGTGGATTATCCATTTCAATATTCTCCCACACACTTCACTTCTTTGCAGCTTGTTTTTCAGTCCATCTTTCCACACTTTGTCAAATGCTTTTCCTAAGTCCACCCAAACCACCAGTGTGTGCGTTTTTCCTTGGAAAGCGTCCTCAATTTTCTGAGTTATATAAATGATCTGATCTTCAGTGGATCTGTGTTTTCTGAATCCTGCTTTCTATGGTGCTAGGATAAATTTTTCCTCTAGATTCCACACTAGTCGGGTATTTATTATGCGCTCCATCAATTTCAAACACAGCTAAATATAATGATAGGTCTGTACCCATTTGGTTCTGTCTGAACTTTGTCTTTCTTAGGTATGGGAATCAGTATGGCGTCTTTTCATGCCTGTGGTACTATTCCTCTTTTCCAGCTGCAGTTTAGGATGGATAGAAGCTTCTTTTTGCCTTTGCTCCTAGGCGTGTTAGCATTTCATTGGTTATCCCATCTTTTCCAGGTCACTTCTTTTTCTTTTAGCGCCCGTATTGCCTCTTCCATTTCTTACGTTGTTAGCTTTGCCATCATGTGTACTTCTGGTGCAAAATTGTTGTTGTCATGACTCCTCTGTTCATCAATTATGGCCTTTCTTCTGTCTATAGGGACATCAATTTTGTTTGCACTAGCATTGTGTTCAATGAGTGCATTTTCAGCTTTTTTCCACCGAGAGCATATTTCACCTTGTTTGATTGTGATGTGATTTTTGAAGGTTCTTCGTTGTTCAAAGCTCTAACTAGTTTCCACAGTTTGTTCCCTTCTTTATCTAGGTAGCGATTTTCTGTTATTTGCTTCCAGCAGTCTCTTGTTGTTTGGTTTAATGTTATTTTGTACTTTACAGTGGTTGCTTTGAGCAAGATGTTTGTTCTGTTTCTGCCGTGTCTCTGGCTTTCTTTACCTCATCTTCAAGGTTTTGCAGTTCTTCGTTCCAATATGGTTTGTAGTTCTTTCTTGCCCCTCTCGGAATAGTCTCAATAGCTGCTTGAAATATTGTTCTATTAAAGCTTTCAACCTTATTTTTTATGCTGTTGTTTCATGTGTTGATGGTCTTGCAAAGACTGTCTGTCAGCACTGCAAAACTGTCCCAGTCAGCTCTTTTGTAATTTCATCGGGGCTATGGTTACATATTATCACCTGTGTTTGCGTACATCTCCCAGATGGATTTCTTAGACAGCCAAGCTGGTTTGCTTTTCGTTGATCCTACGAGAGAAAATTGTGTCAACAAAGACCATCTCTATCGAAGGTAGCTAGACGACTTTGATAAAAGTATTATCTGCTGATCTGCCTTGTAATACTACGATTCACATGTTGAAACGTAAACAAGTCTGTATGTGACTAGGTAAGATTGTAGGTGCATAAAATATGCTAAACAATAGGACGATGAGTGGGGAAAATGAAGAAATAAATCGGTAATGCAGGAGGGACCGAAAATGATATAAAAGACCACAACTCATTAACTGATTTCGTCACAGTGCTGTAAGTAAACGAAAAAGATAATCTGAGTGCATTAACCACTTCCCCATCAATAAATGATGTACCAGGTTTATAGTGTTAGCCACAGTCTTGATCACGCAAGTCGATAATCAGATTATCTGTTAGAACCGCACACCATCTTTGAAGCAATGAGTTAAAAAGTTGACTCGGAGAATCCTCCTGTGAGTTACGAAATAAAAAATGAAGTCCATGTCTTCCAAAAAGAAACATCATTTCGTTTATCTGTAGCCGTTGGTTCTCTTCTTCAGTAATACTTATATTGGTCTTTTAGTGACCGATTAATATACCGATATATAAAAGGGACCGAAGACGCAGCAACGAGATGAATGCAGTCAGCGACTCATAGCTTGACTGATTGCGTCAGGGTCAGCGAACCAGAGCTGACCAAGACTCTACTCCAACTCGAAGTGGTGGTCCTGAACACAGGCTGCATCACTGCAGTCTGGCTGAGAGAGTAGGGATCGAAGAGAGAAGGCAAAATGTTATGCTGAAAACGGATGTGTCAGGCCGAAAGACGCAAATATCGCAGCTTTGCTGTAAACGGCGACACAACGTAACCAACATCCTTTTCAAGACGAACGAGGAAGAAAGAAGAAGGATTGAAAAAAAGCTAACCCCAATAACACATCAGTGAAGAAAGTAAAGACACGTTAACTGTATTTATTTCGTATATGACTACTGTCTATGAGTGTCACCGGTTGTTTGTGTGACACCTTTAGTCATTTATAATTTCACGTAGTCTAAGCTCTGGATTGTGCACAAGATGATGATGAATTTATTCAACGTACTCACAAACACAACTCATACACAAGGTAAGTGCACATAAAGATCTCCATGCCTGATTCATTAACATTTACTAAACGATTTTCATTTCGAAATTATTATTTCCAGACAAACTATAATTACTTTAATTACACAGTAAACGTTGCTTTATCTGCGCCAAACACGAATATATTATATATTTTTGTGGACGTTTTATATACTTTTATTTCCTCAAAAAAGTACAAATAATGAACTTGACGGTCATGCTGGTCTAGTTTAAACATATAATCTGTGTAACCTCTTTAAAACAATAATTCATACAAGATAACTCTCTGTACGTCACAAAGTGTCATTATCGCTGACAAGTATTTCTCATCAACAGAGTGGACAAACTACAGGACAAAACATTCCAGGTAAACTGGTCAAGGATCTTCATATACTTGTTCGTTGAAATAAATGTTCATTCTGGTGACTAGGCCTGACTCAAACATATTATCTTATTGATCCATGGACAACATATTCCGTATATGAAGATAATCACCAGGTCGGAAATTTGGGGAGAATATCACTATCATCATTTTCATCTTCATAAATCTTTTAATGGACACTGTAATACACCAACTCCTCACCATCGATACATTTCACAATTGTGTAACATAAATCTATCAATGCACGTCGTAATACACCAACTCCTCACCATCGATACATTTCACAATTGTGTAACATAAATCTATCAATGCACGTCGTAATACACCAACTCGATTCACCATCGATACATTTCACAATTGTGTAACATAAATCTATTAATGCACGTCGTAATATACCAACTCCTCACCATCGATACATTTCACAATTCTGCAACAGAAATTAGTACCAGGCCCGGGATTTTATTCAGTGATGGGAATCACACATGTTAATAAGAATATCTTTATTTACTTGTTTCAACTTGACCACACAGTATTTACGTATACGAACATAAGATTACTTATACTCACCTATGTGTTTCACAACTTGGAATTTGACAACAAATTAAGAGAAAGTAACGCAGAAATTAGACAAACAATATTACAGAAATATTCTGTGACAAACATTAGCAGATCGGGTATCACATGAACAAATAAGATGCATAATCAAAAAAGTTACTGGAACATAATGAGCCGCAGCATATCATACTGTTTAGGCGGGCGTAGCTAGCAGTACTTTTCATGACTTGTCCTGTACAAAGCTTCATCATGCTTGCTGTTAGATTCTAGTTGTCCATTTCATCCTTGACCTCTTTGTAACTGTCATTTGTTGGTGCATAATAATGAATATGGTGATGCTAGTGAATCTCACTTTCAAGCTTGCTCTATCAAGCTGTTGTTGATTGATTTCCATCCCAATAATAATCTTTCTATGCCTTTCTTCGGCATTGTTTCCCCTATTGATATGTTTACTCTTTCTGCTCCAGTCCATCTGCTCTCACTTATTTCTAGTACGTGTAATCTGTAGTTTGTCTTTGCCTTTGTAATCTTTTTCAGTTTCCCGTTTTCATTCATTGTTTTTTTCATTATCCAAAATCATATTCAGGTTTCGTATTTTGCGGTCACGATGTCAGTTTTCATGTCAGTGGCTGTGACAAAACGTCCCATTTGTTCATCCAAATTTTCTGATCATCCTTTGGCTACCTTCTTCTCCATACGTTTTTATCAATATTATTTTTTTCTTCAGGTGTATACTGCCCGTAGATAACACTAAATTTCAGAGCTTAACCACTACTGTCATCTTCTGTTTGTGGAAAGTCAGCACTCAGTGAGGGATTACCTTGGATTAGACGATTTAAAACTATCTCGTCGCTTTATCTTAACGCATGGAATTTTTTTTTTTTTCCTTAACCAGAGGCACTTGGGCTTTCAGCCCTTCGGCCCAATGACATGTCATTGCGAGGCTGGGGAATCTGAGGATTTTCCTTCCAACCCGGTCAGGAGCTTCGCTCCTTCCCATCCACAGAGGGTTATTCACAGGAGCCGTTCAGGCTATTCAGTCAAATTTCCGGCCGTACACATTTCTTCAAACGCTGACGCCCGGTTTTGAACCATGAACACCTGGTCGCCAGTACAACGCCGAAGCCATTACACCAGCGCGGCTCCCAAAAGGAAAGATTCAAGGGTAGGAAGTAATTGATACTATAAAAAAAAAAAAGTGTTATTTTTCGGAAAGTATATATATAGTCACTGTTCCCAACATTCTCCCTCTAGAAATAAAGTTCGGATTTAGTTGCTTTAATCATTGTTAGTAACTCCACATTAGAAGTCTGCACCTTACCAGCTGTAGTAAGCACTATCTGTCATCCTGTGCAAAAGGGTCATCCATACCCAGTCATAGACGAAGGGGTGAGTATTAGATGTACATATTGTTTATTTTATATATGTATTTTAACATGAATGAATATACTTATTTATGTAACTGTAGTGGTGTTTGATGGTATTGTATGATGGTGTTATTACTAAATGTAAATTGTATGAGGCCAGCTGTGAAGGCTCCTGAGATAAAATGTAGTGGTGAATTGTCAGAAGGCCTTTCTTGCTACCACTACGACCTCACACTTAATTTTTTTTTAATGAATGTGGCTACGTAAAGTGTCTAGGGTTATGATATGTAGTGTGGTGTAATGGATTATAAATATACCCACAGATATTAACAAGACTAATAATATTAATAAATGTTAAAATACACTGAACTAACTCACGTGTGTAAAATTTTTTGATATAAGTATATTACATTTATTTTGTTCTGGATCAATTTTTTAGGTTGACCAGAACTTAAAAGGATTTAGAGATTATGAAAAGAAATGCATGGAATATTATATCATAAATGCAATAGTGTACATATATATGTACTATACTAGTTAGTTTTATTAAAATGTTCTAGTAGTCATCTACTTGGGAGGATAGTTAATGTTTGTGCTGTTGGGGTGGCCTCATCACACCTGTCTATATTGACTACACAGTGTCCAGAAAATGGTGGGAATTTTTATGGGGTTATTAGTAACTACACAGCGTTGGTGAATGTCCAGCAGACCAGAGGCTCACTCATCTGGTAGTTGTAGCTCTGGTGCTGAAATCAGGTGGGCCCACCTCTCCGTGCTGGCGGGCAATAATGGTGGTCTCTGTCACAAGTACTGCACAGATACACTCGAGTAAAGTCACCAACTGAATAGACACTGCTTTGTTGACAACAGAAACTCGCAGCTCTGCAATCAAAGTATGGGCCATGTGTCAAAATCTATTCTCTACCCACGTCTGGACACAACACTGACACAACAACCACATCATACAGACAGGTCAGATCTCTCTGACCAAACAGCACATTTACCATGGTGGTTTTACATCAGATAGATCCTCCCAGACTATAGATTCTGAAAAATATTTATTAGTTTTCTGCCCTAAAAGAGGATAGGTAATATGTTTCATTATTCTCAACACTTGATCTGTCTTGCATAATCCTTGCTGGAGTTTATGTACATTGTTGGTCCCTAGACCCTGACTAGGGCGGGGGGTCTAGAGCAAATCCCTACTTGTTTGTAAGGCTAGATTTCGATATGGCAGTATCAAATCACTCGAACATGAAACAATATTCAAAATATATAAGGAAATAATTTCAATCTTACCAGATTATGAATAAATAACACAGAATTGCTAGCAAAACTCAGCTGAGCTGCTGGCTATAGTATGGCGTCCCTAAATTTATTTCACTTTCTTTCATATGGAAATCACCACACTTTAAAATCTGTGTCTATCACTGAACAACTATTGAAGAATGGCCCCACTTTCGCGTCTGAGCGCTAATGATATGATTGTCTGTGGCCAATCACTGCCTAGGTTTATTTTAAATTTCAAATTTCCTACCATAAAGTCATTTCAGTCATGCTTCAGTCAAGTATGGATGTTTATCTGTTAGTCTGTCCGTCTCTACTTGTGTTTCTAAAAAAATGTACTTGATTTTTGAACCAACCTTTCTCTCCCCTCCAAAATTTTGTCGTTAAAAGTTATATTTAGACACAGCTACCGCTCAAAAACCCTCTCCTCCATACTAAGTAAATTTGAACACCTGCGTCCAAGGTCGTGTTTTTTGTGTGCAAATTGCGACACTTTTTTATTCAACACAGTCTGTCGATGATGTGAACAACACTGTCTTTTGTCATTATCTTCAATATTATCTATCCGTCTGTAAAATTAAGAACATATTAGTTCACTGCTCAGAATAGGCCATCCGGCCAGCTAATTTTTATATTCCTAACATTAATATTAAGAAAAAATTACTTTTTAATTTTTGTAATATTCCTAACATCTGCGTTTTACCGCTGAATTCAAATCAAAAGCTTGGTATCGCAAAAGCGTCCAATAAATGACTGTGGCGTAACATATCTAGGGTCCTTTCTGTGGAGTTGCTTACTTTTTATGTCAACTTGGGAAACGTGACTTTTCTCCGTTTCCCCCCCAATTGCGTCTCCTTAGCCTTTCCAGTCATATTTTTTTTCTTTTTGATCCGCCGTTCCCCTCCTGTCTAGCAAGTCAATTATTATGGAGGATGATGACCCGCGGTCTAGGCGATCATGTACATCAGCAGCCTACGCATTATGTTTTTATCCTTAAATGTTATCTTTGGAGGTATTTTACCGTTGTATCTCTGTCAATTTCACTACACATCTCCCCACTTGAAAACATGCCTATGGCAAGTTCCAAAACCAGCGATACACATAGGTAAAATTACTCCTCACGTCTGCCACTACTCTAATTTTGATCACAGGGGTGCCGACTGAGGAAATCTGCACCGACATTCAATTTGCCTGGGATATATTGGATACTAAACTGATAAGGTTGAAGCAATAAAGACCACCTCAGCAATCTTGCGTTTTCATGCTTAGCCTGAGACAAGAACACGAGAGGCTGATGGTCCGTCTCCACCACAAATGTCCTACCATACAGATAGATTTGAAACTTCTTTATTGCCCAGATTAATGCTAAACATTCTTTTTCGCTTGTGGAGTATCCTTGTTCCGCCTTATTCAATTTGCGGCTTGCATAAGCGACTGGTTTCAGTTCCCCATCAGGTGAAGATGATCTTTGCAACAAAGCCCCTCCGAGTCCTACATTACTTGCATCGGTTCTTAAGACAAAGTCCTGTGTCAAATCAGGCAGTTTGAGAATAGGCTTGCTAGTGAGTTTTTCCTTTAACTCTTGGAACGCTAGTTCACATTGTGCAGTCCAAATAATTTTATCTGGAAGTCCCTTGCGAGTCAGATCAGTCAGAGGAGCACAAATAGCGTTAAAATTTTTGATGTATTTCTGATAAAATCCGCATAACGACACGAATGATCGCACGTCCTTTTTTGTTTGCGGCCTAGGTGCTCTCTGCAGTTTTTCCAAGTTCTTAGGATCAGGGGTCATATTACCCTGATATACAGTGTGTCCCAAGAATTCCAACTCTTTGCATCCAATACAACATTTTGTTGGCCTAGCAGTTAAGTTCGCCTCCCGAAGTCTATCAAACAACATCTCCAGAGCTTCAATGTGTTCTTCAAATGTCTCTGTGGCGACGAGAATATCATCCATGAAATTCGTGATACATGGGTTATTCAGGGGATCCAACAATTTTCGCATCATCCTTGAAAACACACTCGGAGCATTTTTCAGTCCGAATGGTAGCATATTGAATTCATAATGTCCATCCGAAGTGCTAAAAGCCAAATAAGGTCTCACTTCAGGCTTCACTGGGATCTGGTAATAGCCTTTACTAAGATCCACCTTTGAAAAGTATTTTGCCTTGTTCAGTCTGGCAAATAACTGTTTTGTGTCTGGTAATGGATCCACTTGTCCTTCTGTGACAGCATTCAGTTTCCTGTAATCTATGCACAGTCTGTGTTCCCCAGACGGTTTTCTCAACAAAACGACACTAGAACTAAAAGATGATTCACTGTGCGAAATAATCCCCTCCTTCAACAAATACTCTATTTCTTCCTTCAATGCCTTCTCCTTCGCGAACGGAATAGAATAGGCTCTCATACAGATTGGGTTTGAGTCTACCAGTTTCATGTCATACTGTAGCAAATTTGTATGGCCTGGTTTATCTGTTAATACATCTGTATGTTCCTCCAGAACCTGTTGAACTCTCTCCCTCTGGTTTTTAGTCAGGTGCTTACTGACTTTTACCTGTGCTGCTGTTTCACAAGGATGTAATGGGTATTCATGTGAGGTGAGTGGTTCTTTTTGCATCTGGGTTGCAATAGCCAAGGTCAATAAGGGGGTGCTTTCCTGGAGTGGTCTGTCCAGATACTTCTTTAACAGGTTTACATGATAAACTTTTTCCTTCCCCTTTTTGTCAATTTTATAGTTTGTTCTAGACACCTTCTCTAGAACCGTATATGGACCTTGCCAACCAATTTGTAATTTATTCTGGCTTCCGGGTAGTAGAAGCAGCACCTTCTCTCCGACTGCCAGTTCCCTGTCCTTTGCCTTCCTATTAAAATATGCTGCATGTTTCTTCCTGGCTTGTTTCAAATTATCATTTGCCAGTTTCCATCCAGCTTTCAAACGAGTGGTCAGTTCGTTCACGTATTGATACGATGAGGTAACAGTCTCTTCCGCCTTCTCATCTGTCCAGGTCCTTAATAAAGCTTCTAATGGACCTTTTATTGGCCTCCCAAATAGCAGAGTTGCGGGAGCCATCCCGGTTGAACTATGTGGTACCTCCCGGTACGCAAACAATGCGGCGGGCAGGAATTGATCCCACAGATCCGGTTTTTCGTGTGCCAGCTTTCTCAGGATAGAAATGAGAGTCCCGTTGAACCTCTCTACCTGGCCGTTCCCTTGTGGATGGTACGGACTACAATGAAAGTGCCTGGCTTGAAATAGCTTAAAAACTTCTTCCGTTAGTTTCCCCTTGAACTGAGAACCATTATCCGTCAAGATTTGATGCGGGAATCCTAATCGGGTAAATATTGTAAGTAGTGCCTCTGCTACATGTTTTGAATCAATTGATGGCAGGGCTACCGCCTCTCCCCACATAGAACAAGTGTCCACCAGAGTAAGGATGTAACTGTTCCTCCTCTTGGTCCGAGTGAGAGGTCCTACAATATCCACTGCAACCCTCTCAAAAGGTGTTCCCACTATGGGCATTTCCCCTAGAGTTGCAGGAGCAGTCCAGTGCTTTGGAGCTACCCTTTGACATTCTGGGCAGGATTTGACATATCTTTTTATATCCTCCGTTATCCCTGGCCAGAAGTAATGACAAGCTATACGCTGTCCTGTGGCGCTGATCCCCATGTGACCACTGAAGGGAATCGCATGCCCGAGTTCCATCACTTTATCTCTATATGAAGTGGGAAGAACCAGCTGGTTGTGACCATTTGTTCCAGTTCCGGCCTTCCTGTATAAGAGTTTGTTCTTCATGAAATATTCCCCCTTGCTCGGAGGTGTGTGGCATTTGGGCAATTTTTTAAAACAGGGCTTGAGTGTCCTATCCTCAGCCTGCGCCTTCCTCATCTCCTCTGGATGAGCATTTATAGGTTCACCTTCTTCCTCCTTCTTCTGTGACCTGGTCTGCACTGTCGCCATGATCACAGGTTTCTCGGGATTCCCCAAGAAGACGTATCTACACCCCAATATCAGAGGGTAGATTGGTTCATCTATCACTGCTGCTCTGATTTCTCCTTCCACATAGCGAGTTTTCACCGTTATCCTTGCGATGGGAAGTGTCATGAGTGGTATGTCCTTAGTCGCCCCTTGTATTTCCACTGTTTCTGTGGTATACTGACTTGGGTCCACTAGGCTAGACTTCACAACTGAATCATAATCCAAACCTGTATCATAAAGGCACCTTATGGTGACCCCATTACAAATAACATCCTCACAAACTGGGGGGTGATAAGGTTCCTGTTGTCCCTTAGGATTAACCTTTAATCTTTGCGTCCCCGACTTCATTGCAGCAATGTTTGAAGGTTTCCTTCTACAAAATTCGGTGTTATGGTTATCCTTCTTGCACCATTTACACCATCTTTTTCCTTGGTTCAACGGTTTTCTTTCATTGAACTTTTGGTCATTGAACTGTGAGTTTCTGTCGCGATAGTCATTTCTTGGCCGCTCAAAGTTTGTCCTACCTTTATTTCCCTGCTCTCTATTATCAAATTTATTAAATTGCTGTGGAGCTTTAAAATTGTCTATGTGCTTCTTTTTAGCACCACTTACCTCTGCCTGAGCTGCCTGATACCTCTCAGCAACATTTAAAATTTCCCCCAACTTCTCTGCACCTTGTTCCATGAGAAATTTTCTCATGTCTGGAGCCATGGACTCTCTCAATTGCTCAATCATGATCATTTCTTTAAGATCTTGGGTCTTCCCCAGAGCCGTCCATTTCTCCAAATAGGTTTCTAGTCTAGCAGAGAATTGGTGGTATGTCTCCCCAGACAACAGTTTGGCATTTCTAAATTTCTTACGATAAAAT
This sequence comes from Oreohelix idahoensis, assembly GCA_024509875.1. Classification (NCBI taxonomy): domain Eukaryota; kingdom Metazoa; phylum Mollusca; class Gastropoda; order Stylommatophora; family Oreohelicidae; genus Oreohelix; species Oreohelix idahoensis. The sequence goes on along the minus strand of JAMPIV010009333.1, from coordinate 15,853 downwards.
TCACCATTCTTCTCGTACCTTAATAACAAAGCCTGCTTTAACATGTCATAATTGTCTTGGTCTTCCCTGTTCATTTTGGCAAATACTTCATAAGAAGTACCTCTCAATCCCTGTGATAGCTTTAAACTCCACCTCTCTCTCTCTAACCCATATGTAGTAGCTAATAACTCAAAACGTCCTAGGTACCCCTCTATGTCATCGTCTTTTTCAACAAAATGGTCTAAATGAAACCCCATAGCTGAGTTTGAGGCTCCCAGACTGGGCGTAGCATCTGAGGCAAAAGGGCTGGCACCATTTTCAGGAGCCGGGCCTTGTAATTCCAGCTCCCTTAGTCGTAATTCGTGCTCCCTCTGCAACCTTCTATCTTCTGCCTCCCTTTCGGCCTTTTTATCTTCTGCCTCCCTTTGCTGTCGTTTTTTCTTCTGCCTCCCTTTGCTGTCGTTTTTCTTCTGCCTCCCTTTCGGCAGTCAACCTTTTTTCTTCTGCCTCAATCTGCAGCCTCTTAATTTCTCTATCAGCCTCAATTTGTAACCTCTTCTCTTCAGCTACCTTTCTATCTTCCCTTTCAATATATTTATCACATTCAGCCGTTACGTATTGAATTAAAATTTGACCATCCATTCCCATCTCCTTCGCGGTGAGCACAGCAGCTGATCTAAATTTTGCCAGCTCCGCCATACTTTTTAGACAATATAATAATATACAAGCTAAATCTCTAACCAGTAAATACACTAAGTACTTCTTATGACTATAGTCTAACTAATTCTAACTAACCAGTTAACTAATTAATTATTACTGGCTGTGAAGATTCACCAACTTTTATCTGCAGGGACACTTTTAATTTTAAAGGGAATTTTACAATTTATTTCCCTACTTTTATTTCTCCCACCAGGAGATCCTAATATTACTGTTGGGCTAATTATCCCTGGACAAGACCCCAATATATGTAGTGGTGTTTGATGGTATTGTATGATGGTGATATTACTAAATGTAATTGTATGAGGCCAGCTGTGAAGGCTCCTGAGATAAAATGTAGTTGAGAATTGTCAGAAGGCCTTTCTTGCTACCACTACGACCTCACACTTAATTTTTTTTTAATGAATGTGGCTACGTAAAGTGTCTAGCGTTATGATATGTAGTGTGGTGTAATAGGTTATAGATATACCCACAGATATTTAACAAGACTAATAATATTAATAAATGTTAAAATACACTGAACTAACTCACGTGTGTAAAATTTTTTGATAGAATTATATTACATTTATTTTGTTCTGGATCAATTTTTTAGGTCGACCAGAACTTAAAAGGATTTAGAGATTATGAAAGAAATGCATGGAATATTATATCATAAATGCAATAGTGTACATATATATGTACTATACTAGTTAGTTTTATTAAAATGTTCTAGTAGTCATCTACTTGGGAGGATAGTAATGTTTGTGCTGTTGGGGTGGCCTCATCACACCTGTCTATATTGACTACACAGTGTCCAGAAAATGGTGGGAATTTTTATGGGGTTATTAGTAACTACAAAGCGTTGGTGAATGTCCAGCAGACCAGAGGCTCACTCATCTTGTAGTTGTAGCTCTGGTGCTGAAATCAGGTGGTCCCACCTCTCCGTGCTGGCGGGCAATAATGGTGGTCTCTGTCACAAGTACTGCACAGATACACTCGAGTAAAGTCACCAACTGAATAGACACTGCTTTGTTGACAACAGAAACTCACAGCTCTGCAATCAAAGTATGGGCCATGTGTCAAAATCTATTCTCTACCCACGTCTGGACACAACACTGACACAACAACCACATCATACAGACAGGTCAGATCTCTCTGACCAAACAGCACATTTACCATGGTGGTTTTACATCAGATAGATCCTCCCAGACTATAGATTCTGAAAAATATTTATTAGTTTTCTGCCCTAAAAGAGGATAGGTAATATGTTTCATTATTCTCAACACTTGATCTGTCTTGCATAATCCTTGCTGGAGTTTATGTACATTGTTGGTCCCTAGACCCTGACTAGGGCGGGGGGTCTAGAGCAAATCCCTACTTGTTTGTAAGGCTAGATTTCGATATGGCAGTATCAAATCACTCGAACATGAAACAATATTCAAAATATATAAGGAAATAATTTCAATCTTACCAGATTATGAATAAATAACACAGAATTGCTAGCAAAACTCAGCTGAGCTGCTGGCTATAGTATGGCGTCCCTAAATTTATTTCACTTTCTTTCATATGGAAATCACCACACTTTAAAATCTGTGTCTATCACTGAACAACTATTGAAGAATGGCCCCACTTTCGCGTCTGAGCGCTAATGATATGATTGTCTGTGGCCAATCACTGCCTAGGTTTATTTTAATTTCAAATTTCCTACCATAAAGTCATTTCAGTCATGCTTCAGTCAAGTATGGATGGTTATCTGTTAGTCTGTCCGTCTCTACTTGTGTTTCTAAAAAAATGTACTCGATTTTTGAACCAACCTTTCTCTCCCCTCCAAAATTTTGTCGTTAAAAGTTATATTTAGACACAGCTACCGCTCAAAAACCCTCTCCTCCATACTAAGTAAATTTGAACACCTGCGTCCAAGGTCGTGTTTTTGTGTGCAAATTGCGACACTTTTTTATTCAATACAGTCTGTCGATGATGTGAACAACACTGTCTTTTGTCATTATCTTCAATATTATCTATCCGTCTGTAAAATTAAGACCATATTAGTTCACTGCCCAGAATAGGCCATCCGGCCAGCTAATTTTTATATTCCTAACATTAATATTAAGAAAAAATTACTTTTTAATTTTTGTAATATTCCTAACATCTGCGTTTTACCGCTCCATTCAAATCAAAAGCTTGGTATCGCAAAAGCGTCCAATAAATGACTGTGGCGTAACATATCTAGGGTCCCTTCAGTCGAGTTGCTTACTTTTTATGTCAACTTGGGAAACGTGACTTTTCTCCGTTTCCCCCCCAATTGCGTCTCCTTAGCCTTTCCAGTCATATTTTTTTTTCTTTTTGATCCGCCGTTCCCCTCCTGTCTAGCAAGTCAATTATTATGGAGGATGATGACCCGCGGTCTAGGCGATCATGTACATCAGCAGCCTACGCATTATGTTTTTATCCTTAAATGTTATCTTTGGAGGGATTTTACCGTTGTATCTCTGTCAATTTCACTACAGTAACGATGTGTATGACGTCATCAACCTCATCATGTCAAATAAACTACAACATAAACCAGCACTGCTTGATGCGGGTGACCTCACAAAGATCCAATATCAGAGTTAGCCCCCATGTTCCACAGGCAACGGAAACAAGATGATGATGATGATGATGACATTATGGTGTATATATTTATGTGTCAACACTGTTAGATAAATTGCTTGACTGTTGTATATTGTTTATTCCATTAGGAAGTTGTAGAGCAGGTATGTGTTCACTACTCTGATATCTTCATCAAGTGGAACGTTCTCTAATTGATTTTAAAAATATATAAACAAATGAAATGTAACAAGAACCTTTTACATTTATACAGTTTTGCAGATTAACTAGAAATAATTAATACAATATGACAATCTTTCATTACATTTGTTTTATCTTTATTTAACCAAATTGTTTGCTTTAGGCAAAAGGCTACCTTTATATCATGGAGAAAACTCTTATTTATTTCACATCTGACTCGTGTTTAACATACTCAGCCAAAGAGTATTGTTCTCGCTTATTCTGAATATCTTGTGAAGACTCCCTTTGTAATAGAAATGTCATCACCCTTCTATCTACATCTCTACCAAGAGTAATCTTGTGCGAAGGCAGATACCTTTGAAGCCAATATTATATACTCTTGAGTTTTAGCCACTGCTGGACCACTACTGCAAAGCAGGGGAGGCAATACCGTCACAGTCTTTAACATAATTCCATAGCAATGTAATTATGCCTTTTCATCAAGAGAAATTGAAAAAGTATAGTATATGGGTGCAAGTATAAATGTGTATGTAAAGGAGTGGTTTTAAACGTGTATTTGTTACATATTATTGCCAATGTTTCAATGCACATGTCTTTGTCAATTTGTAAATGTCCACGGAATGTGAATAAAGTTGTTAAACTATTTTGTTTTTAAATGAGAGGACGGAGAAACAAAAAATTTTAAAAAATGTGCTACCAGGTTGAGGCTCTTCCATTGCACTCCGGTTGGGTTGACCCATGCGATCACCCCAAATGCGGGTTACTCTGTTGCGTAATTTGTTCGTAGGAGAGACTGCGTTCACGCTATCCCCTGCTTAATGCAATAAACATGAGTGGTGCATATTGTACGTAATTTATTTGATTTGTTAGATACCATGATATGACGAGAGGTAATATACTTTACATCAAACAAAACCGAATGAAGAAAGTCATTGAATTCAAAGACTTGTGATTCATATACTTGGCAAGATATGCAATAGTACAATTAAAACCAAAAATTGTTAAACCTTCCTAAAACGATTCGCACCAAACCCGACATGCACTCATTCCGACATGGAACCGGGCTACGCCGGGTATGACCTCTAGAACTATATTGCAGAGGCCACCGCCCTGACAGGTTGTGGTAGAGGAGAGAAAGTCTGCATACCAAGAATCCCGATAATTCCCTCCGATCTGCCTTTCATGTTTAAGAGATTCCAATTCCCCAAAAGAGTCTGTTTTTCAACGACCCTTAATAAAGCACAAGGTCAAACGCTTCACGTGGCAGGCGTCGACTTGAGCGATGAGTGCTTCTCACATGGCCAACTGTATGTGACATTTTTCCGAGTTAGCGCACCGGAACACTTATTCGTGTTGTCACCAAGTGAATGTGCTTCAAATGTCGTCTACAAAGAAGCCCTTACTTAAAATTGTTTGCGTTAGAAGCACACTTCAATGCAACAGTGCAATTTAAACCAAAAAAAAGTTAAACCTTCCTAACACGATTTGCAGTAAATCCAACTTGCACCCATTCCGGCATGGACCCGGGCTATGCCAGGTATGACCGTTAGCCAATTATAAAAATGGTTGAAAGCCAAAAGAAAACCATACTGCAAGCAATCACTGAGTCCATTAGCAGAGAGGCAAGACATAATTACAACCCGTGTTGAACTGAAGAACTAAAAAAACTTGATGATGAACTAAGAAATGCCAAAAACACAACAGAGAGAGAAGAAACTACCGAAGACAATCACAAACACTGGTCACGTATGTAATCAGATGTTTTTACGCCTTGCCACAGTTTTGTAAGGGGAAGTAACATTTTCTTTCCCTTTGCAAGGGAAACAAAAACGGAAAAAAAATTATACGATTTGAATAAAATATTTACTTTCACAATTTAAGGATTTCCAGTAAAGTTATTAAAAAATATAAGACAAATATAGTTCGTTATGAAATTACACTGTGGTAAATTTTTTTGATATTTATATGTTTTTACTTTTTTTTAATTACTCACTTTTAAAAACATTTTGAGCAAATAAAAATTATAAAGTAGTGAATACTTATACAGTCTAAAACTCTCAACGTTATTATGGGCTTCTTACCATTATTTATGTGCAGCAAAATGTGTCAGAGCAGAAAATGCTCTTCATCAAATCATGATGAGAAAAGATCCCTCCCAGAAAAATATGTTAAGGACAAGCGCTATTATTATACGCACGATGTTATGAGTAAAATTCATAACAATTGTGCCTAGTATAGGTTTAGCTCAGCAGGGCTCTTTATTTGTTTGAGCTCCTGATTGTTAAAGTGTTTAAAATGGAGTTCTGTTATCACTAATACATCAAGATCTTTGGTGAGATGTATCTAGTCATCTAGTTATCGGTAGTGACCAGAAGTATCATTGCTCAGTGTTGAGTGTTTATTTAAATAAATCATATTTGAGAGCTACATCACAGCGTTCCTGACATGAACTGACTGTCGACGGTATTTCGTCCACTTCATATTATCTGCCATTACATGTTGGCATGAACTATATATTTGTGGAGCTGCGTGCTGTCTTTAATAAAGTGTATATCGTCCATTTCGGCCATTGTGACTCAAATCATTCTGAGTGGTGTGGGGCTGGTTGTAGTGTCTAGAGATTTATTACCCTAGACGTCATCTTGGCCACATGAACCATCCTGTTATATAATATTAACATTGAACATCAAAACGACACGTAACAGCCTTAATTTTGGAGGCCTTAAGCCGGGATCTGAACATATGGTGTTTCAGTAATTTTTCAAGTCTTTGGGCTACATTGTCTGCATGGGCAGAATATTTTACAAGATGGCGGTGTTGATCGGTGACAAGCCGGATTTCTAAGTCTAACCCTGATTGCTGCCCTGTTTGTGAATCGTCATTCCCTGAGCCAAGAGGTGGAAGCCAGGAGGAATTTGTTCGTAATACAGATAAGTATATTTATTGTTACATACAGTGTGTGGCTTGAAGAATCTCATTTGACAGGGTTCTTTTTTTAATATGTTATTTGTATATTTGTATTTACATGGTTGTGATATTGGCGGGTTGGTTGGAGAGGGAGCCAATAATTTACAATACCAATCTCGCGGTCGTGAATTATTGGCTGGTCTTTAGGTTTGGTTTATGATTGTCTCAAATAGTGGGGCCGGCATTACAAAGCTGTGAGTTTAACTGCTACTATTGAGATTATCATCACAATTTATCTTAGCTGTTTTGCCCTGTTTATTTGTAAATTTGTAGTTGTTGTCAAGTTAATTGTATTTTATTTTGGTTATTCTCCATTATTGTTTTAAAATGTGTTTATCTAATCTTACTCTCATTCAGTTATTAGATGTATTATATGTTGTGAAATCGTGTTTGTTTTGTCATAAATGTGGTAGAGCCGAATTTGTTTTTCATTTTCTTGCAACACTGTTCAAATTTAATTCGTGAACTGAAAATCACCGGTTGCAAAAAATACAACGCTTCACTGCGTATCGCTAATCCGTGACCCGTGACTCATTATTCAAAATACCTGACAACTGCGTGAATGAAAAACAGGCCTACAGAATACGTGACGCAAAATAGATTTCTGACCTGTCGCTTCCTCAAAACTAAAACCAAGAGAAGGGAACACAGTGGCAAATTTATACATTCTATTTTCAAGCAGAATATGAAAAGATAACCAAACTTGAGGACCCAAATGCGAGCTCCCCACGTGACACAGAGTGTTTTATATTAAACACACATATGTCTTAGTCCTCGAAATACTAAACAAGAGAGCGAGGGATGGAGTGGAACACATTCAAGTAATAACTAACGCAAGCCATATTCCCAACTCTGTCCAATGTATTCAAATAACTGTGACCACAAAATTACAACAATATATATAGTCAGCGAAGTGTATCACATTGATGAAAATCCCAGATCACAAAATGCATTATACGAGGGAAGGTCAAAAAGTAATGCCTCCTATTTTTTATGTATCTAAATACTGCATCGGTGTGCAATTTGTAAATTTAGCAGGATTCCTCAAACACTCTTCTGCACTGTATAGCATTACCAACCTGTTTCAGTAACAGGTGGCACCACTGTAACAGTTTAAAAATGGCTGCCGAAGACGTTCGGTTAAAACAACGTTATGTCATAGAATTCCTCAATGTTGAAGGCGAGACTCCAATTCGCATCCACGAACGTTTAAAGAATGTTTATGGAGATTCAACAGTGGATGTTAGCACTGTCCGATGTTGGGAACATCGATGTGACGAAGCTGAAGTAGGTCAATCCTCAATGGCTGACGCAAAGCGGACTGGCCGTCCGTCTACCGCAGTGACTCCACACAACATTCATCGAGTTGATGGCATCATTCGTGGTGACCGTCGGTAACACTGGATGAACTTTCTTCCATGTTGTCCATTAGTAAAGGCAGTGTCCAGAACATCATTAAAGACCTGGGTTATTCAAAAGTTTGTGCACGGTGGGTACCCAGAATGTTGACAGACAGACAACATCGCCGACAAGAAAGAAGTTCAAAAGTTCACCATCTGTAGGGAAAGTTATGGCCTCCGTGTTTTGGGATGAGAAGGGTGTTATTCTTCTCGACTTCTTGGAACAGGGAAACACGGTGAATGCAGACCGTTACATTGAAACTTTGAAGAAGTTTAGAGGTCGTCTTCGGCGACTTTACCCATTAAAAGATCAGAGAACTGCACTCCTGTTGCACGATAATGCCACGCTACACACCGCTAAACGCACCACTGATGCGATTGCAGAATTTGGATGGACATTATTACCACATCCCCCTTACAGTCCCGATCTTGCACCTTTTGACTTCCATCTGTTTGGACCACTGAAAGAAGATCTTCGCGGACATTACTTTGAGGACACTGAGACCCTTAAACGCGCCGTACGCCAGTGGTTTAGGAAAAAGGACACAAATTTTTACCGTGCGGGGATACATGCCCTTGTGAGAAGATGGACAAAAACTGTAACAAATAACGGAGACTACATTGAGAAATAAATTTTTGAAGTTCATGCATGGGGCTACATTTCAATGTGAATTTTATCTGTTTTCTTGCCTATTGAATGAAATTGAAAATTACGAGGCATTACTTTTTAACCGTCCTTCATATTATCACAAATAAATATCTTCTCACACTCGACAATTCAAGTCTACCATCACCACCAGAAACATCATCGCTCTCCTGACCCTCGTTTCTTCACTGCCCCAATCAGAACTCTCCTTGCATTCACCCCTGACCTGCTGACCTCGCAGTTTCGTGTTGTTAAGGGGAGGTTTCACCCATATTTTGGCATTTTCTTTAAAAATTATCATTTTAACAATATTGATGCTACAGTTTAGAGTCACCATTTTTCTACCTAATACTATGTTTTTTATTGTAGTTTTCAGCTTAAAAACATTTTAAATTAATTTTTGAAATACGTATGTTCAGCCACAAATCAGCTAATTATATTTGCAAAAAATTTATTTTGTTATTACTTTTTTATTTATTAACATATTTTAATAATTTTTTCGGTATTTAGTCCATCAAGGGCATTAGATTGAAATTTTTGACAGTTATGAACCTTAACCTAAAATAACCTTTCATTGGCTGAAACTTCTCATGACGGTCAACAATAGCCAGCTTCAACCAATCAGAATCAAGCTTACATTGGGCTTCTCTGGCTGCAATGTTTACTTTGTACACGCTTCCTGTAGCATTGCGAAGTCAAATTTGCGAGATTACGGGCAGATTTATAGTGATTTCTTATTTAATAAAATGGATTGTGTTAATAATTCAACAGCATCAGGTAAAAGAAGGAAGGATAGGCCCATTAAGAGGAAATTTAGAGGTAACATATATTCTGGTTCTCTTAAACAACCGAAAGTTACAGCCACATGTCAAACAAATGAACTATCGTCAAACTGTCATTCTCAGCCTGCTGAAAGTAAAATTCTAAATAAATCTGCATCATTCTGCAAATTAAATACTGTTAATTCTACAGCTGTGAAACACACTGATCCTGAAACTATTGAAGGATATCGAATTATTAGCATTGAAAGCGTCTTGGAGTTTGTTAAACAGTTCCCATGGGCAAAGTGTTTGGCATCACCTGTCACTATGAGCAGTGAGGAGAACCAGTTTACGGAGTCTTTATAAACAGTGAATGAGACTCACTATGGCCTGTCAAGCTCATTTACTTTCACTTGTATATTTTGTTGTGAAAGTTTTCAACTATCTTCATCTGCTGAGAATATAAATTTAAGGTTCCAGATGTCAATGTTTAGCATAGGAATAAACAATGAAAAAAGTAAACGTTTTCTGACAAATATGAATATGCCTTCACCAGTAGCATCAGCAACACACAGTGAGTTGAAAAGGAAAATTTTGCATGCTACAAAAAGATGTGCAGAAGAAAGTATGGAGTCTGCTGTCAGAGGACTAAAATCAGATGTTAAGACAAATGAATTTACTGTGTCGTGTGATGGTACCTGGCAACGGAGAGACTTCTCAAGTAAAAGTGACATAGCAACAGTTCTGTATGTGAACCCAGTGAGAGCAGCAGAAGTTGTTGATGTAGAAATTTTGTCCAATTACTGCGATGCTTGCAGTAAGGCTAGAAAGAAATATAAAACAGATGAAGAATTTGCAGTGTGGATGACAGGTCACAAATCATGCCAAAAAAATCATGAGGGTGTCTCTGGTCTGATGGAACCGAATGGAATGATTAATATTTTTAGAAGATCTGAGGAGAAACATGGTTTGAAGTATGTAAAATATCTTGGAGATGGGGATTCAAAAAGTTTTAAATCTGTTGCAGAGGCAAAGCCACAAATGTATCCTGGACTTCAAATAGAAAAATTAGAATGCTGCGGCCATGTTCAGAAACGAATGGGACGACGTCTCCTTGATAAAGTAGCAGAATGTAAAGGCAAGCAGTACGAAGAAGATGGGAAAAGGTATAAGGGTATTGGAAATTTCGGAAGGTTAACAAAGAGTTCTATTATGAGAATACAAGGTCATTACGGTGCCGAAATAAGAGGAAATATTGGTTCAATTTCCAATATGAAGAAAAGCGTAATGGCCATTCTGAAGCATCGTGCTGGAGATCATGAAGATTGTGGAGATTGTGGAGATTGGTGCCCAAAGGATATAAACAAGGCTAACAAAAACAGGCTGCCTAAATTTGTCATTAAAGAATTTCAGCCTGTCTTTGATGAATTGTCTTCAGACTTCTTGTTGTCAAAATGTCTTCATGGAGAAACACTGAACTCCAATGAGTCTTTCCACAATCTGATCTGGAACAGATGTCCCAAAGCAGCATTTGTAGGAAGAGACAGATTAGAACTTTCAGTTTATGATGCTTTGATAGTTTTTCAATGATGGAGAACTTGGGAGAAGAGGAATTTTTGAAAATCTTGGTCTATCTTTACGGAAATACTGCTTCAAAGGATGTTCTGGTTTTGACTCGGCACGAATCTCTGCTTCCTTAAGATCATATGATATGAAAAAAGCAGAATATAGGCACATAAAATCTTTCCTGGATCATAAGAATACCACCGAAGAGAATGGATATCCTTTCCAGTTCAAGTCTACCCATGCCTCTTTCGGGGCCCTAGTACCGCTTGATGAGATGGCAGTTACCTAAGTCTGCTGATCTGAGTGATCCTGGAATATACTGCTGAAGAATGAAGACTGCTGAGTTCCTGAAGAGACGTACTGTTGAACTGTACTCATATATTATACGCATCACAGTGCCAAAGGACGTTATCGCTATTATATGGCATATAGACTACAAGTGAAGAAGCCTTGTCTCCAGGACATTATTGCGGATGCGGTCGTCGTTCTTGCTGTGGACAGTGCTGTGATAACACCGCGAAGAACACTGTTTACTGTTTCGATGTTTACAAGTTTGTGGAGACTAGTTTGTACTGTTCTCTTCTACTATCATCTGTGTCTGAGGAGCTATGTGGAGTTGCATCGATGGATGGTCAGTTAAGTTATTGTTTGAATATTTGTGTACGGTGATTTGTTGTATTTTTGTTTTGTTTTTTTGGTTTTTTTCACACAATTCCGTCTTCCTTTTCTGTCTATCTATCTAGTATGATTTATCGTACAATCTGATCTGTTAGATTAGTGGGATCTTACTGTTGGGGTCGTGTTAAGTAAGCATAAAGCTGTTGGCATTTTTCTGTTCTTTTTTGAACGTCTGTTTCTTGGGGTATTCTTCTATTTGTATTTTTTTATCTTTCTTTCCTTTTGTTTTGTTCTTTTTTCGCTTTCTTTGTAGAAACTTAGTTTGTGTCTGTATATGGTGTTAGTTAGTTACGTGGGATCGATCACTCTAATTTCCTTTCACTTGGGGTCATTATTATTATATCCATAGTAAATCAATTTATATGTTATAGTGTTAAACATTGTTTGAATGTTAGTTAGTTTGATTTTGATTGGTATGGTACGTATAATGGTATAATGTACGTCTACAAAATACTAGATGCACATGTGAGGATCTCAAACATTTAAGTCCCCCGCTATCAATATAAAATAACTTAACAGTTTACATCGACCCCCGTGGAAACAATCGAACATTTTTTTTCGAATAAAAACAGCGAGGTTAGTCTAGTTCCATTAAGCCAAACATGAGATAACTATAATCAATATCTTAACACATTATCGACAGCAAGCCGGTGGGACCAGCTTTTAAAATCCTATCATTTGGACCGCAAGCCGCTCAGAGGATCGATCTAATTTGAGTAATAAAACGAATGAAAAATGTACTGAAACACTTTCTGATCTAGTTCGAAATTTTAAGTTGCTACCGGAAAACAAATTACCAAAGCATGGCTGTTGTAGAACACTGGAAAATTGATATTATGTTCATGTTTTCCAGCGTTTTCTGTTAGTTACCAAATCGTGTAAAACTGTTTACCGTGGCAACTAGTGATAGGACCATACAAAATGCTTGTACATCTCGTCTAACGGCTGAATAGGCTAGAAACTTGTTTCAACAATTGACTGATAGATCTAGCGACGAGAACAAGAGTGAAAACGGCGTGCACATTGATTGAAATACGATTTTGAAAGAAATGGGGCGCAAGCAGTTATAACAGTGAAAATATTGGACGTCCTCGGCCATCGGAGAGCCGTTAAATAGCATCAACCTCTATGTGAGTTACAAATGGTGTGTATTATAATAGTACATTCATTTATCTTTAAAATGTCGTGGGATTCATAAAAATCTGTAAACAATTACGAAAACTACCGATTACTTTGTGCAAACACCTACAGGATAAGAATGGGAAAAAAACTTAATTCGGCCACAGTGTGTTTGTCAATTCGGTAGTTAATGTGTTAAGTGTAATTATAAAGAAAGTAATAATAACAGGACATACGTGCGGAAGGAAAATAAAATACCAAATTCAAACAAAAGTGGAAAAGTAAAGAGACATTGATCAACTATGTATTAAAATGAAATGATTAGTGAAAAGAACAAAGGAAATGACAAGAAATGGAGAACGATCATAAATGGTGAAAAAAGTAAGGAAAGCAATCAAGATGATAGAACATGTCAACATTGTAAAAAAAAAATGAGATGTGTATCTATCACATCGCTATTTTGCAGTGCATCTTATGTATTGTGGTCGGCGATAGGTCACTCGGAAAGGCCGAGGTTAGCCGAACTGGTGGGTCATGTGACTACCGGAAGTCGGGGGAAAAAGGTGCAAAATTAGGTAATGAGAAAATAGCCTTCGTTCAGGGAGGACGTATATTTTCTCTTTTGCCAGCGAGATCGCTGTGTGGTTGATGTTATCCTCAGTAAGCGGAGTGCCTGGTATATTTTCGGACCATGGAGATAATTACGTTGTAATTCTAGAGCAGTGTAGAGTCTAGATCGAACTATGTACAGGCCGTAGTTTGATAAAAGATAGATGATTTTTGAGTGTGTCATTATCATTGTTTGCCGCTCAGGTGAGCGATATTCATTGCAGTGATTTTGTATAATTCGTACCTTCATGTATGAAGGCGATAGTTTAAGCTGCTAAGACCTGTTTTCAGTGGTTTTCACATTAATGTATCTGATGCGTTTGATGGCCGTCAGAGGCCTTATTGTGTGTGTAAAATAATAAAGGGAAGTACCTGCTGAAGGTGTTCATTTCTTATGTCAGCCATTGTTGTGTGGTATACTCTTGGAAGAACGAGCCTTTATTTTTTATTATAAATCCACTCGGCAGTGGTGTAACCAGTGGAGTGTTCTCCACGGTAAGTGGTTCCTGACAGCTGGGGAGCTCTTATCCGGATCTTTTGTGAGCCTAGACGCCCGTGGGGCCAATAATTCTCATTATGGAGGCTAGATATTTATATACACATATTAGAAGTTTGTGGCAGTGTTTATACACTTCATCAGGTTTTTCCAGTTTCACGGCAGTGTGTTCTGTTTTTGTGTGTGTTAGACAGTAGCAGTGAACTTTTTTCGTTCAGGTGTTGACCCGCCGCGGTATTTGACCTAGTTTGGAAAGAGTGCACAGTGAAAATGTACCGTTGTCAATACGGATAATATTTGACATTTATTGTGTTCTATGTGGTTTTGGAAAGTTCCCTTTTGTGCTAGGTTGTTCAATTATTGATAGAAGGAGTGTCAACAGTTGTAGAGTAAAGTTGCAGCTGGCGTCGAGTATCACAGTTTGATATATTACAAGGCGTACTTTGTAGCTAAGTGCTAGGAAGTTGGTGATCCAGACGGAGCAGCGGGGTTAGTTGTGCAATGTGTCAATAATTGGTCCGTGTATGGATATAGAATATTAGAATTTCTTGTGAGATTGGTTATATTTGGGCTCTGGTGACTGACTGTAGTGTCGGCAGAAGAGATTAGGATTTCTTGTGAGGTTGGTAATATTTGGGCCCTGGTGTCTGACTGTGGTTTCGGCAGAAGAGATTACAACGTCAATATTTAAAGTAGTGCTAGTGTCAACAGTGGTGGTAGCATCTCAGGGTGTGTTCAACTCCTCTTATATGGATTGATGTGCATGCAGTCAACCTGCAGTATTGTCATCGTTCGTACTGCTCTATCTACCTGGGGAACATTACATTCATGCGTTCCTGCCAAGTTATGTCGTCATCATGCCTTACCGATGTGCCTTTCCAGTGGAAGTCTACCCATGCCTCTTTCGGGGCCCTAGTACCGCTTGATGGGATGGCAGTTACCTAAGTCTGCTGATCTGAGTGATCCTGGAATATACTACTGAAGAATGAAGACTGCTGAGTTCCTGAAGAGACGTACTGTTGAACTGTACTCGTATATTATACGCATCACCATGCCAAAGGACATTATCGCTATTATATGGCATACAGACTACAAGTGAAGAAGCCTTGTCTCCAGGACATTATTGCGGATACGGTCGTCGTTCTTGCTGTGGACAGTGCTGTGATAACACCGCGAAGAACACTGTTTACTGTTTCGATGTTTACAAGTTTGTGGAGACTAGTTTGTGCTGTTCTCTTCTACTATCATCTGTGTCTGAGGAGCTATGTGGAGTTGCATCGATGGATGGTCAGTTAAGTTATTGTTTGAATATCTGTGTACGGTGATTTTTTTTGTGTGGTTTTTTTCACACAATTCCGTCTTCCTTTTCTGTCTATCTATCTAGTACGATTTATCGTACAATCTGATCTGTTAGATTAGTGGGATCTTACTGTTGGGGTCGTGTTAAGTAAGCATAAAGCTGTTGGCATTTTCTGTTCTTTTTTGAACGTCTGTTTCTTGAAGTATTCTTCTATTTGTTTTTTTTTAATCTTTCTTTCCTTTTGTTGTGTTCTTTTTTCGCTTTCTTTGTAGAAACTTAGTCTGTGTCTGTATATGGTGTTAGTTAGTTCTGTGGGATCGGTCACTCTAATTTCCTTTCATTTGGGGTCATTATTATTATATCCATAGTGAATCAATTTATATGTTATAGTGTTAAACATTGTTTGAATGGTAGTTAGTTTGATTTTGATTGGTATGGTACAGTTAATGGCTAGTTAGGGCGATGGCTCTCAGCACTTCATTGCTAAGTGTAGTTGTTGTTCTAGTCTGCTGTGTTTAATGTTATATTTGTGAGTTCAAGGGTAGACGGGTGGCGAGTTTAATTCTTTCTTTTCTTATTTGTGGGAACAGATTGGACTAGATTGATCCTTTCTACGGTGTGGCTGCTTGTGTTTAGTGGTGCAGTCATGCAGAAGGGTTTCCTGTGACTGCCCTACTTAACATACTGTTGTGCACAGATTCTTTTGTGTGGTAGTCTGTGACGCACAGATTACTTTTGGTAGGCATACAAATGTAAAGTATAACTATTTGTCTGATGAAGATAGTTATTTGAGAATCAATGATTCTTAGTCTAAGGGCAATAACCCAGATTAGTCGATGTTGTATTCCG
>JAMPIV010009332.1:0-46333 GCA_024509875.1 Oreohelix idahoensis | reverse complement strand
TTTCGACGTTTCACTATTGACAAAAGTGGTTCTTGGTGGCCTGCATAGGTGTTTATCTTCTCTATAACATAGACATTTGTTTTGTGCTCTTTATAGCAAAATGCGCCTCTCACAACCATACAAGAGAATAGATAATACAAGTGATTTGTATAATTTGATCTTCACAGGAAAACTGATGTTACTTTTCCAGATCACATTCAACTTTGTCATGGCAGCTGAGGCCATCTCAAGTCTTGTCTTGATTTCTTTACTTGATCTTCCATCACTACATATAGTGGACCCGAGATATTTAAAGGTGTTAACTTCTTCTAACGTTTGCCCATTTAACGTAATGTTGGTCGGAACATGTTTCTTATGGCTATTCACCAATATCTTGCTTTTTTCTATATTAATTTCCATCCCATACGTTCTTGTTACTTTCTCCAGTCTAGAGGTAAGGTCTTGAAGTTCTGATTCTGATCCAGCTATCAGATCAATATCATCAGCAAAACGTAGGTTGCACAGAGGTCGGCCTCCAATCGATATGGTTGATTTATAATCGTAGAGAGCCTCCTGCATAATATGTTCTAGATAAATATTAAAGAGCACTGGGGACAGGATACATCCCTGCCGAACTCCTACAGTTGTTTTGAAAAATTCTCCAATGTCGTTGCTTGCAAAAAACAGCACTGCTTGCGTCCTTGTATAGTGCTTCAATGATATCTATGATGTTGGTATCAAAATTGAATTTTCTCATTACTTGCCATAAGCCTTCATGCCAGACTCGATCGAAGGCTTTTGTGAAATCGATGAAGTTATGGTATAAATCGTGTTGATGTTGGAGATGTTTTTCGATAAGTACTCTAATATTGAAGATTTGTTCTGAGGTACTTCTTTTTGGTCTAAAGCCAGCCTGTTCCTCTGACAAGATTTCTTCTGATTTCTGTTTTATTCTGTTCAAAAGTATCCTTAACATCACCTTACTTGGATGACTAATAAGGCTAATGGTTCTGTAGTTCTTGCACATTTTTAGATTTCCTTTCTTTGGAAGCGGTATTACTAATGACTGCGTCCATTCTTTTGGCCATTTTTTTTGTACTCCATATCTTCTGGCAAATTGTTGTCATGATTTTTACTATATCTGGTCCTCCATATTTCAAGAGCTCTGCTGGGATATTATCCACACCCGGTGACTTCCCTCCTTTCATCGAACATATAGCCTCTTCCACTTCTTCCCGTAATATTGCTGCATTTCCGAGTTCCCTGTTTTCGCACTTAATGTTGTTTAATATGCCTAAGTCAGTATCAAATTTACAGTTATATAATTCTTTACAATATTCTGTCCACCTTCTCATTACAGCTGTTTTTTCATTGAGCAGAGCCCCATTGCTATCTTCTATGACAGTTACCCTGGGCTGTTGGGGTTTTGATAGTTTTCTTAATGTGTCAAAAGCTGCCTTGCTGTTACCTTTTATTAGCCCCGTATTAATGGACTCACATTGATCAGCTACCCATTTTTCTTTGGCCTGTTTCATTTTCTTCCTAATATTTTTATTCACCATACTGTATTGCCATGCTGCTTCAGGAACCTCTTTCTTAACCTTTTTCATTTCCCGCCGTGTATCACATAACTTCAGAATGTCATCTGTAACCCATGGTTTGTTTATTTTCTTTCTTTTACCAAGTATTTCTGTTGCTGATTCAATGAGCACGTCTTTCATGTTCTCTGTGATTGAGTTGATATCATCCTCCAAAAAATTGAGAGCTGCGAATTTTCCTCCAACAGTTGCCTCAAAGATTCCCGCGATTTCTGGATCTTTCAGTTTGTCTAAATTGAATCTTAACTGAGAACATCTGTTTTGATTATAGTTCTTTTTAAGTTTAAGCTTGAGCGTCATCAATACCATGTCGTGATCACTACCAATGTCGGCGCCAGGAAAAGTCCTAGTCTTGGCTTTATTAATACTAGACTTGAATCTTTTGGATACAAGAATAAAATCAATTTGGCCATGTATATATATATAAACACGTTTAAATAATATACTACGACTCACATAATATTACAAGGTATATACGTTTAATAATATCTTTGTGTAATGTTATCTTATATACGTTTAATAATATACTACGTTTCATGTTATCATGTATACAATGAACAAAACCACTGTTTCATATTATCTTATATACGCTTAATAATATCTTAATCTAATATTATCTTATACACGTTTAATAGTATATTACGTTTCATATTGCCTTATATACGTTTAATAGTATACTACGATTCATATTATATTATATACGTTTAATAATATTAAATGTTTCATATTTTCATATCTGTATCTAATAATATACTATGTTTCACATTATCTTATATAAAAAGTTAGTTGCTTATCCTTTACAGGACGTGGCAATCAACCCCAGCTTTTATTGGCTGTTTGTGATTTTTCTAGGCAATTTTTACGTTCAGTAGTTTGCCATTGCTTTCTGAACGGTACGGCGCTTATACCATTGTTAAAAATCCACACAAAGCGATCTGCCACCAAACCGCCTGCAGCAGGTTTCGAACCTGGTATATCTGGATTATGAAACTGCGTTCATATCCATTAGGCCACAGACGCCGACATTATCTTATATACGTTTAATAATTTCAAATGTTTCATATTGCCATATACGTATATAATAATATACTACTTTCCATATTATAACGTCTACATCTAATAATTTTCTGTGCCTCAAGTTGTAATTTTTGCGTTTCATTATGTAATATCTACGTTTCATATTGGCCTATTTACGTCGCTTATTATCCCGTCATCGTCTAATATTAATCTATCTCTGTTTCAGATAGTCCTATCACATAAAGCCGTGAGGCATAACAATCCAGGTCGCGTGTCAGGGAAAATATTTTTTTAACTAAGTTTAAAATAGATTAAGCTCGTTTGTGTGTGTAATTATCTTTTTTCGTCTTAAATGCTAACTTTCTGTTGTTGAGAAGGTGTCTTCTGACTTACTTACTTCATGTACCTTGCCTGGTGGCGTAGGGGATCCTGTATCTCCACAGCTTCCTGTCGCCAGTACTGGTTACCGATTCTATTGTTGACTTCTTTCCATGCCATCATGTCAAACTGTCCAATATCTTGTTTCCTGTGTCGTCCTATATACTTTTTCCTTCAACCTTTTAAAGTTTATCTTACAAGTGTTAAATGGTAATATCCCCCTTTAGTCATAGCTGACTATGGGAATACGCACCTTAAGGTGATAGCCCTCTCAGGTGGCGCCGTAGCATCGCCACTTGGTGCGATCAGCAGCTTCCTCTTCCCAGGTTGCTGGATTGTATGTCCAGTGCCTTCATGTCTCTCTTGAACGCATCTTTGTACATCAGCTGTGGTCGTCCCACTGTTTTTTTGCCGTCTGCCAGTTGTTCGTAGAAAATATCTTTTAGTGCCTCCATCTTCCATGCGGCGGACATGGCCAAGCCAGTGTAGTCTGCGCTGTCTAAGCAGTGTATACATGTGTTCAATAACTCACATCTTTCCCCCTCTTCTGGGTGGTTCCACGTTAAATGATCATCAACCAGTTTTATTTCTATGACGGTTTCATGTTAAATGATCATCAACCAGTTGTATTTCTATGCCGGTTTCATGTTATGT
Source organism: Oreohelix idahoensis (assembly GCA_024509875.1). Lineage (NCBI taxonomy): Eukaryota > Metazoa > Mollusca > Gastropoda > Stylommatophora > Oreohelicidae > Oreohelix > Oreohelix idahoensis. The sequence goes on along the minus strand of JAMPIV010009332.1, from coordinate 42,707 downwards.
ATGCCGGCTTCATGTTAATTAACATTTCCTCTATTCCATGTCCACTCTGCTAAGTATAGTTCCCGGGGGCTGCTTAAGACACAACGCAAGTGTATTGGTTCCCCAAGGAATGTCGTAAGACGGCACTAGTATTAGGTTCTGTATAGGGCTGGCCACCTTCTCACGTTAAACAAGTTGCTTTAGAGATCACTGTTACATGAGCACATGATGCAGGCTTCCTGCAAGATGGCCGCTGTAGTTGAAGCTCCATGTTCCATATGGAGCCGAAAAAGACAAGATGAATTTATAGTTACATGATTAATAACCGCGTTTCTCTCCCTTGTCTATAGTTACATGATTAATAACCGCGTTTCTCTCTCTTGTCTATAGTTACATGATTAATAACCGCGTTTCTCTCCCTTGTCTATAGTTACATGATTAATAACCGCGTTTTTCTCCACTGTCTATAGTTACATGATTAATAACCGCGTTTTTCTCCACTGTCTATAGTTACATGATTAATAACCGCGTTTTTCTCCACTGTCTATAGTTACATGATTAATAACCGCGTTTCTCTCAGCTGTCTATAGTTACATGATTAATAACCGCGTTTTTCTCCATTGTCCATAGTTACATGATTAATAACCGCGTTTCTCTCAGCTGTCTATAGTTACATGATTAATAACCGCGTTCTTCTCCACTGTCTATAGTTACATGATTATTAACTGCGTTTCTCTCAGCTGTCTATAGTTACATGATTAATAACCGCGTTTCTCTCAGCTGTCTATAGTTACATGATTAATAACCGCGTTTTTCTCCACTGTCTATAGTTACATGATTAATAACCGCGTTTCTCTCAGCTGTCTATAGTTACATGATTAATAACCGCGTTTCTCTCCACTGTCTATAGTTACATGATTAATAACCGCGTTTCTCTCCACTGTCTATAGTTACATGATTAATAACCGCGTTTCTCTCCACTGTCTATAGTTACATGATTAATAACCGCGCTTCTCTCCGCTGTCTATAGTTACATGATTAATAATCGCGTTTCTCTCCACTGTCTATAGTTGCATGATTAATAATATCGTTTCTCTCCACTGTCTATAGTTACATGATTAATAACCACGTTTCTCTCCGCTGTCTATAGTTTCATGATTAATAACCGCGTTTCTCTCACATGTCTATAGTTACATGATTAATAACCGCGTTTCTCTCCGCTGTCTATAGTTACATGATTAATAACCGCGTTTCTCTCCCATGTCTATAGTTACATGATTAATAACCGCGTTTCTCTCCGCTGTCTATAGTTACATGATTAATAACCGCGTTTCTCTCCCTTGTCTATAGTTACATGATTAATAACCGCGCTTTTCTCCACTGTCTATAGTTACATGATTAATAACCGCGTTTTTCTCCACTGTCTATAGTTACATGATTAATAACCGCGTTTCTCTCCCCTGTCTATAGTTACATGATTAATAACCGCGTTTCTCTCCACTGTCTATAGTTACATGATTAATAACCGCGTTTCTCTCCCTTGTCTATAGTTACATGATTACTAACCGCGTTTCTCTCCCTTGTCTATAGTTACATGATTAATAACCGCGTTTTTCTCCACTGTCTATAGTTACATGATTAATAACCGCGTTTCTCTCAGCTGTCTATAGTTACATGATTAATAACCGCGTTTCTCTCCACTGTCTATAGTTACATGATTAATAACCGCGTTTCTCTCCACTGTCTATAGTTACATGATTAATAACCGCGTTTCTCTCCACTGTCTATAGTTACATGATTAATAACCGCGTTTCTCTCCGCTGTCTATAGTTACATGATTAATAACCGTGTTTCTCTCCGCTGTCTATAGCTACATGATTAATAACATTGTTTCTCTCCGCTGTCTATAGTTACATGATTAATAACCGTGCTTCTCTCCGCTGTCTATAGTTACATGATTAATAACCGTGTTTCTCTCCGCTGTCTATAGCTACATGATTAATAACCGTGTTTCTCTCCGCTGTCTATAGTTACATGATTAATAACCGTGTTTCTCTCCGCTGTCTATAGTTACATGATTAATAACCGTGTTTCTCTCCGCTGTCTATAGTTACATGATTAATAACCGTGCTTCTCTCCGCTGTCTATAGTTACATGATTAATAACCGCGCTTTTCTCCACTGTCTATAGTTACATGATTAATAACCGCGTTTTTCTCCACTGTCTATAGTTACATGATTAATAACCGCGTTTCTCTCCCCTGTCTATAGTTACATGATTAATAACCGCGTTTCTCTCCACTGTCTATAGTTACATGATTAATAACCGCGTTTCTCTCCCTTGTCTATAGTTACATGATTACTAACCGCGTTTCTCTCCCTTGTCTATAGTTACATGATTAATAACCGCGTTTCTCTCCCTTGTCTATAGTTACATGATTAATAACCGCGTTTTTCTCCACTGTCTATAGTTACATGATTAATAACCGCGTTTTTCTCCACTGTCTATAGTTACGTGATTAATAACCGCGTTTCTCTCAGCTGTCTATAGTTACATGATTAATAACCGCGTTTTTCTCCACTGTCTATAGTTACATGATTAATAACCGCGTTTCTCTCAGCTGTCTATAGTTACATGATTAATAACCGCGTTTTTCTCCACTGTCTATAGTTACATGATTAATAACATCGTTTTTCTCCACTGTCTATAGTTACATGATTAATAACCGCGTTTCTCTCAGCTGTCTATAGTTACATGATTAATAACCGCGTTTTTCTCCACTGTCTATAGTTACATGATTAATAACCGCGTTTTTCTCTACTGTCTATAGTTACATGATTAATAACCGCGTTTCTCTCCACTGTCTATAGTTACATGATTAATAACCGCGTTTCTCTCCACTGTCTATAGTTACATGATTAATAACCGCGTTTTTCTCCACTGTCTATAGTTACGTGATTAATAACCACGTTTCTCTCAGCTGTCTATAGTTACATGATTAATAACCTCGTTTCTCTCCACTGTCTATAGTTACATGATTAATAACCGCGTTTCTCTCCACTGTCTATAGTTACATGATTAATAACCGCGTTTCTCTCCCCTGTCTATAGTTACATGATTAATAACCGCGTTTCTCTCCACTGGCTATGGTTACATGATTAATAACCGCGTTTCTCTCCACTGTCTATAGTTACATGATTAATAACCGCGTTTCTCTCCACTGTCTATATTTACATGATTAATAACCGCGTTTCTCTCCACTGTCAATAGTTACATGATTAATAACATCGTTTCTCTCCACTGTCTATAGCTACATGATTACTAACCGCGTTTCTCTCCACTGTCTATAGTTACATGATTAATAACCGCGTTTCTCTCCACTGTCTATAGTTACATGATTAATAACCGCGTTTCTCTCAGCTGTCTATAGTTACATGATTAATAACCGCGTTTCTTTCCACTGTCTATAGTACTTACTTACTTAGTGGTTCCCCTTCTACCGTGAGGTGTAGAGGTTTGGAAGAGAGAGCGCCAGACCATTCTATCAGCTGTCTTCTTCCTGGCCTGGTTCCACTCTAGTCCTCGGTCCTTCAAAGATTGTCTAATGTTGTCCTCCCAGTGGACTCTGGGTCGTCCTGGAGGTCTGGATCCCTGGCTCTTTGTTTCCCATACTTGTCGTGGTAGCCGATCTTCTCCCATTCTGCAGACATGGCCAAACCATCTTAGTTGGGACTGTTCTATTTGGGTCTGCAGCGGATGGGATTTTAGGCCTTGACGGATCGTCTGGTTGCGGACCATGTCTCTTCGTGTTACTTCAACCACTTTCCTCAGATACCTCATTTCTGAGGTTTGGATCTGGCTTTTGTGGGTTGTAGTCATTGCCCACGACTCGCATCCATATGTCAAGACTGGGACATAGGTGGAGCGGTATACAGCCATCTTCGTTTTCTTACCAACCTCTTTCTTGCTGAGAAATCCACGATTTATGGCCTGAAAAAGTCTCCCAGCCGCTGCTTTTCGAGTTGCCAACTCTTCTTTGATGCCTCCCTTTCGGTCTATAATAGCTCCGAGATATTTAAAGTGGTCGACCTGCTCCAGGACCTGTTCTCCCAACTTAATCTGATGTTTTCTTTCTTCTCGTGATATCACCATGGATTTTGTTTTAGAGCTGCTTATGACCATCCCTCTCTTCTCCAGCTCTTCCTTCCAGACTTGCAGGTTGGATTGGAGATGTGCCTCTGATTTAGCAATCAGGGCAACATCATCAGCAAATGCCAGCTCCGAAATATAGACCTGTCTCATCTTCCAGTACCCCACTGAATACTTTCTTGTTCTCTCCTTACATGCCTTGATGACATCGTCCATAAGGAGTATGAAGAGGTAAGGTGATAGGATATCACCTTGTCTTACACCAGTGGTGGTCCTGAACTCTTCTGACATGGTTTGCTGTCCTCACATAATTTCTGCAAGACTTGTAGAAGCTCTGTATAGCATGAATCAGAGGTGCTGGAATATTCTTCCTTGCCAAACAGTCCCAAAGTTTGCTCCAGGGGACCCTGTCAAACGCCTTTTCCAGATCTATGAAACAAAGATGGATCTCACTCTTATACTCAAGGGCCTTTTCACTCAGTTGTCTGAGTGTGAAGATTAGGTCTTGAGTACTTCGGTTTGCTCGGAATCCGCACTGGACCTCATCCAATTGTGGCTCAGCTAGGCGTCGGAGTCTCTGCTCTAGGATTCTAGAGTAGATTTTACCAGGGACACTGAGAAGGGATATGCCTCTATGGTTTCCACATTGTCGATTGTCACCCTTTTTGAAAATTGGTGTTATGATGGCAATCTCCCAATCCTTTGGTATGGTCTTGTTGCACCATGCTGCCTGTAGGACCTTTAAGAGTAATAGGTCGCCTGATGCTCCCATGTACTTAACCATTTCTGGTGTTATACCATCATGCCCTGCTGCTTTGCCCATCTTGATTTTCTCTAGTGCTGCCCTCAGTTCTTCCATCTTTATGTCATCTTCACCATCATTGGTTTTCTCTTCTGCGCTAGTGGTTATCATTTCTGATGCTTCACCATGCTCACCATCCAGGAGTTCTGAGAAATATTCTTTCCATCTTTCCATTACTTCCTTCGGGGCAGTAAGCAATTTGCCTTGTTTGTCCTTTATAAATTTGAGAGGGCATTGTTTTTCTTTCCTCATGTTCTTTAGGGTCTTATAGAACAATTTCTGGTTTTCTTGTGCATCTTTTTCTAGCTTTTCTCCAAATTCTTCCCAGGACTTCTGTTTTGCTGCTAGCACTTTGTTCTTTGCTTCTGTTCTGAGTGTCACATATTCTCTATATTTTTCCATTTGTCCTGTTGTGTTTTTAGCTCCTAAGTATTGTTTCCATGCCATTTTCTTCTCTCTTATTTTCTCTTTGACTTCCTCTGTCCACCAAGGTGTCCTCTTTCTCTGGTTCATAAGTCGGACTTCACCGCATGCTTCTGCAGCAGCTGTCTTTATGATATCCTTGAATTTATTCCAGAGGGTTTCCAAGTCATCAGGTCGTTCTTCTGTGTTGCTCACTGCTGTAGCAATAAGCCCCTGATATCTGGTCTTAATTTCTGGCTCTCTCAGCTTGTAGGTCCTAATGCTCATTTCTCCTGCTCGTTTACTTGGTTTCTTGCGTGATGTTGGGCAGTTCCTAGGCTGAGCAACTCTCTGTCTATAGTTACATGATTAATAACCACGTTTCTCTCCACTGTCTATAGTTACATGATTAATAACCGCGCTTCTCTCCGCTGTCTATAGTTACATGATTAATAATCGCGTTTCTCTCCACTGTCTATAGTTGCATGATTAATAACATCGTTTCTCTCCACTGTCTATAGTTACATGATTAATAACGACGTTTCTCTCCACTGTCTATAGTTACATGATTAATAACCGCGTTTCTCTCCACTGTCTATATTTACATGATTAATAACCGCGTTTCTCTCCACTGTCTATAGTTACATGATTAATAACCGCGTTTTTCTCCACTGTCTATAGTTACATGATTAATAACCGCGTTTCTCTCCACTGTCTATAGTTACATGATTAATAACCGCGTTTTTCTCCACTGTCTATAGTTACATGATTAATAACCATATAACGGTGCCCAAGCTTGCGCCCTGGAGAGGACACTCCAGCTTCACCCTATAGGTGTCGGCAAAACACGGGAAGTAGCAGTTACCGGTTATAAGCATTTTGCCCAATTGGCGTAGGGCATGGCGCCAGGGGCTACTTCCGACAGTGGGAGAGGTTCTAGGATCTCACTGGACAGCTACCGCCCGCTTCAAGCTGGGCAGCCCCCAGTCAATAAGGTGTTGTCCCGCCACTGTCTGCTTTCCCCATTGGGTGCATGGGGATTAGGGTCAAACCCGAACTGTGGACAGAAAATTTTGCACCAAGCAATTATCGAAAAAATAGAAATAAGCAAACTCTCAGATTGGGATGCTGGAACGTCCGGACTATGTTGACTGGACTATCCGAAAACCTACAGGATGTAAACGATGTAAGGAAGACAGCCATAATTAATGATGAGCTTAAACGACTTCAGGTGGATATAGCTGCACTTCAGGAAACGCGCCTGGCGGGTTCTGGAACGGTGAGCGAGAAGGACTACACATTTTATTGGCAAGGGAAAGATCTTAATAAAGCTAGAGAACACGGAGTAGGTTTTGCGGTCAAAAAATCGCTAACTAAAATGGTTGAACCAGGCGAGAATGGATCAGAACGCCTGTTAACGCTCCGCCTGCAAACTAGCACAGGTCCCATCACCCTTGTCAGTGTGTATGCCCCTACTCTGTACTCTGCCTCAGAAGCTAAAGATGAGTTCTACGAGAATCTAACAGCAATTATCAAAAGCATACCTAGGCAAGAACAGCTTGTTCTCCTTGGTGACTTTAACGCTAGAGTGGGTGCCGATAATGTTTCATGGCCTTCATGTCTGGGCAGGTGTGGTATTGGCAAGATGAATGAAAATGGACAACGGCTCTTAGAGTTGTGCGTCCACCATGACCTCTGCGTGACCAACACCTACTTTCAGACAAAACTCCAGCATAAGGTGTCATGGAGACACCCACGATCCAAGCACTGGCACCAACTTGACCTGATTCTCGTCAGAAGGCCACTCCTCAGGTCTGTGCTCTCCACGCGCTCGTACCATAGTGCAGACTGTAATACAGATCACTCCTTGGTTTGCTGCAAAATCAGAGCACAACCAAGAAAACTCTATCGTGTCAGACATGAAGGGAAACCACGCATTGATACCAGTGTGGCGCTGGCTATTGCACGCCACACGCTAGAAAATGTATAGGCTTTTGGTGCTGATGAGCGCAGCACGATAGTAATTTGTCGATATGTGTATTGCGCACATGACGTGAGCAGTGTGGAGGAAAAATGGACAGAGCGTGTTTTGACCCTGAATGGGCGGCTTGTGTGTGTGTTCTACCCAGTGGTAGAAATATGGGAAATGTTAAAATAGAAGTGTCTTGAAACATATTAATGTTTATTAAATACAACTAAAGGTAGGAATAGGAATGAGGTAATGTTTATATTTACCTACGGATTATAGGAGTTGCTGAATCTACCTAATTATGCATGCTGTGTAATGATGTATTGACTACGTGAATAATAAATGGAATGTTACTATAATATCCAGCTGTTATATTGATCGTTGTGTGGAATCTTCGAGTCATAGAAAGTATCGTTAATGAACTATTGTGGCTGTCCTGAATCTTGTGGACCTATGATATATAAACCTAGACACAGTGTGAAAACGAGCACAAACAATCAACTGAAGAATATAAACTTTTAACGCCACAGATATGGGAGGCTCGTTCCGTTGGAGAGGAATTAATTGTTTGGAATATGTACAATGCTGTACTGTGGAAAGTACGCAAGATATCAAGCACACGAATTTGTGGAATTAATAGAAATTGCAATTTTTCGTACGAGGTCATGCCAAGACCTTGGACTTTTGGAAAGACATTAATACCAAACAACATATATTCTATTAAAGTCGCTGAATAGACATTTGACTGCCTACGAACAGATATGAAATTTCGACACAATATACTGCGGTCACAGGTTACTATGAAGAATATTGTCACCTCGAGGCCATGTCACGTTGAATCGTTGTAGTGAACCATTACATCAAGGTCACCTGAACGGACTTGTAAATCCTAAAATAAACTTACCAGTGGACATTTATTATACCAATAATATGAATCGTGAGAAGCATGACGGTATCCAGAACCAATCTTTTGGGTCTTTCAAGTCTGACAAGTCTTTCAACCCTGATGTCCGAGAAATCATTTCGTTTGTCTGCAATGGTCAGGAAGGATGATTTAATCTTTTACGTACGTCACCAAACAGATTTGCTGACCACTTTGATTTCCTAAGTAGGAACAGGGAACGTCTTGTACAGGACACTTATATGCGTTGTGCAACCCAGACTTTACATTCTTTTCTTGACCCGTGTTTATTGCATAGATTCAAGGCCACTTTGCGAGGTTGATGCTTTTTGTTTACAACGAGGATTGGCGGTCGTGGATTTTAATGATATAAGCGAATATATGTTTGTAGGGTCATGGTCTCCGGTCCTAAAAATGTCAGGCACATCTTATTTTTGTGTATCTTTTATGTTTTATGTTTTCTTGTGGGCGACACTCAATTATATCTTTGGATGAATTTAGTTGTCGTCGTTCTATAGATTTTGATTGTATTGATCTCTTTCAGGGATTCAGCATTTAGTGCTGTCGTATTTCCGCTCTGACTGAGATTAATATTTTCTTTTTTGTTTAGCTGTGCTGTCGAGTAACATATTGTCGTGGAATTCTTATTTAGTTCAGTATTATTATGTTCGTACCTGTAGTTCTTCTCTGACTTTCTTTTTAATATGTACAGCAGTTCTATGTGATTGTATCTCGTCCTGTACTGTTCATTGACGGTGGAAACAACTGTTTTATTATATGGTAAGATTTTATGACTTTTTACATTGTTGTCTTTTTCCTGATTTGTTTCCAGTGTTGTCAGTTAATCTTTTGTCTAATGTGATAGTATGGCATGCTTTTAAATAGGTAGTAAAGGCGATAGTTAGTACTGGATTATAGTATATTGTCAATTGCTGATATGTTAATATATACGATGATTACGGATACACTGTGAGATTAGTTGATAAGTATCATATACTTCAGAGACAAGTATATCACACATAACGATGAAGTACTGTATATACATTTGGTTTTGAAAAGGTTTGAATTACCTTACGACTAAGTATAGTCATTGGGCAACAAGTGGGAGAGATATACATTTTGAATCTATAGCCCATTACTCTTTAATTTCATTATGGCGGACTTTGTGAAGGTAAAGGCGGGACTTGAATTTCTCGGGTGATGATCTTATAGCCTATGTAAATAAAGAAATAGCGGAATACAAAGAAGAGAAAGAAAGAGAAGAAAAAAAGAGAAGAGAAAGAAAAAGAAGAAAAAAGACAAGAGAAAGAAAGAGAAGAAAAAAGAGAAGAGAAAGAAAAAGAAGAAAAAAGACAAGAGAAAGAAAGAGAGAGAGAAGAAAAAAGAGAAGAAAGAGAGAAAGAAGAGAGGGAACATGAGAGAAGGGAAAGAATTCGTTTAGCAGAAATTGCTGCAGAACAAGCGAAATTTGAAAGAGAAAAAACTTTTGAGTTAGAAAAATTGCGTTTACAATCTTCATATTCTAGGGAATCATCTGGTACAGTATCGTCTAAGATCATTAATTTAAAATTACCAAATTTTTCTTCATTACATGACGATATAGGATTCTTTCTTTTGAGATTTGAATCAAGAGTTACGGCTTTAAATTTACCTAAGGCCTGAACATTTTGTCGGGTTACTTACTGGTGAAAGTTTACAAACTTTTTTTAACATTGCCGATGACAAAAGAAACGACTATGAATCCATAAAATCAGTATTTCTTCGCAAATATTGTTTAGACGAGGAAGGATATCGTTTAAAATTTAAATCGATGGGTCCTATGGAAGGTAAGGATGTCGAGGACTTTGTGTCTTCAGTGAAGATGTGTCTAAACAGATGGATTGAACTATCTAATATTACTAAATCTTTCGAAGGTCTTTATGATCTCTTCTTAAGAGACAAAATTTTATCTTCGGTAAATACTGAAATTTTCGCATTCCTTCAAGAAAGGAAGCCCACAAATATAGGAGAAATGGAAAAATTAGCTCAACAATTTTTGGTCGCACACCCAAACTTGCCTTTAGGTAAGACGAAGGTCCTAGAAACTTTGCCAGCTTGTGCGGTCACTCATGATAGATCACGCACTCGCAGCATGGACCGACGGTATAGGGATGACTATCAAAATTCCTATAGAGGTAGATATAATTTCCCTCATAATCATTCGCCCTCACGGGGTATAGAGAGACGAAACTTTAACCATAATAATAAAAAGTCATGGCAAAGAAATAATCAATACTCCAATAATAATTACACTCACAAACATCATTTTTCGGGACCCTCACGTAATGATTACAATAACAGTAATTACAATAACAAACATCATGTCTCACCACCATCTCGTGATGATTCTTCTCGCACGGACAAAAAGAGTTACTATCGGTCTGACTGTCCAGTGGATCGGAGAGGAACACATTTTTCTAGGAGTCAAAGTAGAGGAAGATCACAAGCTCACGCTTGTCAGATTAACGTTGGTAATGATAATATTTCCAATAATGAGAATAAAACTCATGCCAATGCATGTAGTTTTGATCTGGAAAATAGTGGTAATTGCAAAGAATGTATGACTCTATTTCAACCTGGATCTACTCCACGTCTGAGATGTGGACATGCTCTGCCAGTTTTGTCTTTAAATGATGGGGTTGGCTCACTCGTGATCCATAGAGGTTTTGTTTTTGACACACCTGTTTCTATTTTACGTGACAGCGGATGCACCACCATTGGCCTAAGGAAGGCACTAATTCCTTCTTCTTGCTTTACGGGAACCTCTATAAAGTGCGTAACTTTCGGTGGAACTGTTGAATCTTATCCGCTGGCAGATGTGGTAATAGATACTCCGTTCTTTTCGGGAAAAGTAAGAGTGTGTGCTCTCGATCGACCTTGTTGTGATTTACTAATCGGTAACATAAAGGGGGTTAAAGAGTGTTCTGAACAGGATATTATTGATTGGGAGAGAAATCATCCCTCCTTTGCTAACGCGATCACAACCAGAGCACAACAAGCTGCAGAGACAATTGAATTAAATTCTTCTATACACAATCAACACATTACAACTTGTCATTACATTGACAAAAATATATTTATAGCAAAACAACAAATGAATCCTTCTTTGAGACATTTATTTCCATTAGCTATTGCTCGAACTATTAAACATTCTAAAAATTCAAGACATTGGTTTCAAATGCAGGATAATATTATGATACGATGTTTTGATAATTACTCTTTCATTCTCAAACAAGTTATAGTACCTACGTCATTTCGCGCACTAGTCTTGTCAAATGCGCATGACGTACCATTTGCTGGACATATGGGAATTTCCCGTACGGCTTATAGATTACTAAAACACTTTTATTGGCCTGGGGTAAATAAAGACATTTCAACTTATTGTAAATCTTGCGCTGAATGTCGAAGTGTTGCACGTAAGGGTGCACATCAATCAGCACCTTTACAGGTCACGGATATTGCTGTACGCCCTTTTTTCAAATTGGCTATTGATATCATAGGACCACTGTCTGTAAGGTCTACCAGAGGTTTCCAATACATATTAACATGTATTGACCTGTGTACGAGATGGCCAGAAGCCATTCCTTTAAAAAAATATTACCACAGTGTCGGTAACAGATGCGTTGCTGTCTATATTTTCACGCATCGGGTTTCCGGAAGAAATCCTTTCTGATCATGGATCTCAGTTCGTGTCAGGTATGATGTCAGATGTTTTCAACACACTTCGTATCCGTCACTCTCTTAGTGCTATATTTCACCCTAGCTCTAACGGGGTCGTGGAACGTTGGAATGGGACATTGAAACAATTGTTGGGGAAGGTGACTACATCATTTCCTCAAGAATGGGATCGTTTTATTCCTGCTGTACTGTTTGCGTACAGAGAGGTTCCTAATCATACTGGTTTTTTCGCCTTTTCAGTTGGTATTTGGTGCGAACCCAAGAGGTCCAATGTCTCTCTTACATGATTTGTTGATGGAATCTGATGTGAATAATAATAAGAAGAAGAAATCCACTTATCAATACGTTACAGATTTACGCCAACATCTTGTGGATGCATGTCAGGTGGCGACTGAAGCATCTGAGATGGCAAAATATAAGACCAGATTTCGCATTAACAGAGATAGACGACTAACGTCTTTCTCAATCAATGACGATGTTTTTGTTCTCCTGCCACTCAAAGTAGATCACTTGTTAGTAACATGGCAAGGTCCGTTTAAAGTGGTTGCAAAGAGAACGGACGTGGACTACGTCATCAATATGCGGGGTAAAGAAAAAACATTCCATGTTAACATGCTCCTACCATACATCACTCGTCCTCCTCAGTTACAATTCATTTGTGATGCTATCATGAACCAACCTACCCATCATGCATCTATCGCGTTGGTGGATGAGGTGCAAACCAATTTCGCTGATGTACCTTCCACGTTTCCGGTAGCACCTATTAAGTCTTCGGAAACATGGAATGATGTTATAATTTGTACTGATTTACCTGCAGATCATGGGGATCAAATTCGTTCTATGTTGGTATCCTTTCAGGATGTTTTGTCTGATCTTCCGGGACGTACTAACATTATCACACACGAAATCAAATTGTCAGATTACACCCCGATTTCATTACGACCATACGCCGTTCCTCTACATGTTAGAGATCAGGTGGAAAGTGAAGTAGATGGTATGTTAAAACTGGGTATTATTTCACCGTCTGATTCACCTTTCTGTTTTCCTATGGTGGCAGTACGAAAGAAAGACAAGTCAATTCGTATTTGTATTGACTTTCGTCGCCTTAACAGGGTGACCATATCCGATTCTGAACCAATGCCTTTGCTGGAGGATTTGTTGCCACGCCTATCATCCGCCACTTTCTTCAGCAAGTTTGACCTATCTAAAGGTTACTGGCAGATTCCTCTGGCTGATGTATCAAAACCTTTGACTGCTTTTGCCACTTCTCGTGGATTGTTTCATTACAATGTCATGTGTTTTGGTTTACGGAATGCTCCAGCGACCTTTGTACGCATGATGCGTCGCGTTTTAGGTAATCGCACCGATCTCATTTCGTATATGGACGATATTTGCATTTTTTCATGATACTTGGGAACAGCATATCGCTGGGATACAGTCGTTGCTCCAAACTCTCAGAGTACATAACCTCACAGCTCGACCTTCCAAAGTCGAAATTGGGTTTACTGAGATTTCATTTCTGGGTCATAAGATTGGCCAACATACAATACAACCTGATGAGTCTACACTAAAAAGGGTACTGGATCTTGCCATACCAACTACTAAGAAACAAGTTCGTAGTTTGCTGGGACTCATAAACTTTTACCACAGGTTTATACCCCGATTTTCCCTTTTAACTTCTGTTCTATCTGCTCTGACAAAAAAGGGTATGCCTGACAAAATAATATGGAACAAAGAGTGTGACCATGCCTTACAGAACATCAAAACACAATTTTCAAAAAGTCCAATACTAAGACTACCAGACTTACGACGACCTTTTCTCGTGGTTACAGACGCATCTCTGAAAGGAATCGGGGGATGTTTAATGCAGACCTTTAATGGCGAGTGCCACCCGATATTCTACCTCAGCAGAAAACTTTCAGAGACAGAATCCAGATATCCAATTGTGGAAAGGGAACTTTTGTCATTGGTATGGACATTACATAAACTACAGAAGTTCTTGGTGGGTACACATTTTAAATTATACACTGATCAAAAAGCCCTCACATATTTACAGACTTTTAAATCGACTAATGCACGTCTCACCCGATGGGCGCTACAAATGCAAGGGTATGATTTTGACGTTTTACCAATAGCAGGAAAGAACAATGTCCTAGCTGACACCCTCTCTAGAGTTATGTAATAACTCGAATACGGAAGTGGACAATAATTACTTATTTATTCATATTGTTATTACTGACATTATTTTTTTTCCTTTAAAATCTAGATAGATATCATTTAATCTCGCTTCACATTATAATTGCCTGACTGAAAACTAAGTTTTCAGTTGTTCGAGGGGGGGTAATGTGGCGCTGGCTATTGCACGCCACACGCTAGAAAATGTATAGGCTTTTGGTGCTGATGAGCGCAGCACGATAGTAATTTGTCGATATGTGTATTGCGCACATGACGTGAGCAGTGTGGAGGAAAAATGGACAGAGCGTGTTTTGACCCTGAATGGGCGGCTTGTGTGTGTGTTCTACCCAGTGGTAGAAATATGGAAAATGTTAAAATAGAAGTGTCTTGAAACATATTAATGTTTATTAAATACAACTAAAGGTAGGAATAGGAATGAGGTAATGTTTATATTTACCTACGGATTATAGGAGTTGCTGAATCTACCTAATTATGCATGCTGTGTAATGATGTATTGACTACGTGAATAATAAATGGAATGTTACTATAATATCCAGCTGTTATATTGATCGTTGTGTGGAATCTTCGAGTCATAGAAAGTATCGTTAATGAACTATTGTGGCTGTCCTGAATCTTGTGGACCTATGATATATAAACCTAGACACAGTGTGAAAACGAGCACAAACAATCAACTGAAGAATATAAACTTTTAACGCCACAACCAGCAAGATGTCAGACCCTTTCATGATCGCTCAATTCACTGCGACCTTCGAGAAAGTGCTCAGTAGCCCTCAGCATGGTGATACTATTACAGAGAACTGGGAGCATCTACGGAACACCATTCAAAGTACTGCACTTGCCACCTTTGGTAAGAAAACAGCGAAGTCAAATGACTGGTTTGATGCTTCATCAGATGTGATGGCACCTGTCATTGAAGCTAAGCGCAGTGCTATGAATGAATACAAACGTTCACCGAGTGCCAGAACCCTACAGATCCTGAGGGCTACGAGAAGCAAAGTTCAAAAGACTGCTCGACGCTGTGCAAATGACTACTGGCTCCAGCTCAGTGAGAGCATCCAGATCGCAGCGCAAACAGGCAACATTAAACAAATGTATGACGGTATAAAGAAAGCACTTGGCCCCCATAAAAGTAAGACGGCACCGCTGAAAACCATCAGCGGAGAGAAGCTAACCGATAAGGGTAAGCAGATGGAGAGGTGGGTCGAGCACTACTCTGAGCTTTACGCTAGAGACAATACCGTTACGCCTGCAGCCCTTGATGGTGTCAACAGTCTGCCAACGATGGAGGAGCTGGATGCCGAACCAACATTAGAGGAACTCAGCAAGGCCATTGATAGCTTGGCCTCTGGCAAAGCACCAGGCAGTGATGGGATTCCTCCTGATTTAATCAAATGCTGTAAGAGCACGCTATTACATCCCCTGCATAGGATGCTGTGCCAGTGCTGGGAAGAGACAACTATTCCTCAAGACATGCGAGATGCCAAGATTGTAACACTGTATAAAAATAAAGGAGACAGAAGGGATTGCAATAACTACAGAGGCATCTCTCTTCTTAGTATTGTTGGTAAGGTTTTTGCCAAAGTCATCTTAATGCGACTACACAAGTTAGCTGAGCGCATATATCCAGAGTCACATTTGGATTCCGAGCTGGCAGATCAACAACAGACATGATCTTCTCTCTCCGCAAGCTTCAGGAAAAATCAAGAGAGCAGAAAAGACCATTATATATCGCCTTTATAGACCTCACAAAAGCATTCGACCTGGTTAGTAGGGATGGACTCTTTAAAATCCTCCTGAAAATAGGCTGCCCTTCTAAAATGCTGGAAATGATAAAGTCATTCCATGACGGCATGAAGGGAACAGTCCAATATGCTGGAAGCACGTCACAGCCCTTTGATATACGAAGTGGCGTTAAACAAGGCTGTGTTCTGGCTCCGACCCTCTTCGGAATCTTTTTTGTCTTACTCTTGAAACATGCATTCAGAGATGCAACTGAAGGAATATGCCTTCACACTAGGTCAGATGGCCGTCTGTTTAATCTTTCAAGGCTGAAGGCAAAAACAAAAATCAGAAGGGTCACTATAAGAGACTTGTTGTTCGCTGATGATGCTGCAGTCGTCACTCAAAGCCAACAGGAGCTTCAGAGCTTGATGAATCGCTTCACTAAAGCATGCAAGGTCTTTGGCCTCACAATAAGTCTAAAGAAAACGAATGTGCTGAGTCAGGATGTGGGTGCTGCACCAGTTATCACTATCGATAACTATGAATTGGCAGTGGTGCACCACTTCACATACCTAGGGTCTACCATCAATGACAAACTCTCACTGGACACAGAAATCGACAGCCGCATTGGCAAAGCTGCAGCTACCTTTGCCCGCCTCACATCGCGTGTTTGGGGAAACTCTAAACTCACAATGAAGACCAAAGCTGCGGTATATAATGTCTGTGTCACCAGCACACTCCTATATGGCAGCGAGACCTGGACGACCTATGCTAAGCAAGAAAGAAGGCTCAATACCTTCCATTTGCGGTGTTTACGTCGCATCCTCGGCATCTCGTGGAAAGATAAAGTGACAAATGTCGAGGTGTTGTCACGTGCTGGCCTTCAAAGTATGTATACGCTGCTTAGATAGCGCAGACTTCGCTGGCTTGGCCATGTTCGTCGCATGGATGATGGTCGCATCCCAAAAGATATCTTCTACGGACAATTAGCAGATGGCAAGAGAACAGTTGGGCGACCACAGCTGAGGTTCAAAGATGTGTGCAAGAGAGATATGAGGGCACTGGACATGGATCCAGCAACATGGGAGGATAAAGCTGCCGATCGCACTAAGTGGCGATGCTATTTACGGCGCCACCTCAGATTGGGCGAAGAGAGGCTCACACAAGAAGCAGAGGTGAGGAGAAAACGTCGAAAGGAGCACCAGGAAAATAAGCAGCTGAGGGCTGTCACCTCAGGGGCGCATTCCCATAGTCAGTTATGACTGAAGGGGCTATTATTATTATTATTATTATAACCGCGTTTCTCTCCACTGTCTATAGTTACATGATTAATAACCGCGTTTTTCTCCACTGTCTATAGTTACATGATTAATAACCGCGTTTCTCTCCACTGTCTATAGTTACATGATTAATAACCGCGTTTCTCTCCACTGTCTATAGTTAGTTACATGATTAATAACCGCGTTTCTCTCCACTGTCTATAGTTACATGATTAATAACCGTGTTTATCTCCGCTGTCTATATTTACATGATTAATAACCGCATTTCTTTCCGCTGTCTATAGTTACATGATTAATAACCGTGTTTGTCTCCCCTGTCTTAATAGCTGTGTTTCTCTCCCCTGTCTATAATTACATGATTAATAACCGTATTTCTCTCCGCTATCTATAGTCACGTGATTAATAACCGTGTTTCTCTCCCCTGTCTATAGTTACGTGATTAATAACCGTGTTTCTCTCCGCTGTCTATAGTTACATGATTAATAACCGTGTTTCTCTCCGCTGTCGGGAATTAAATTCAAATTAAATTCAAAAGCACCACGGCAATTTTATTTATTTGAATACTTGTGGAAAATTAATGTTAGGTGTGAACACCCGATTGTCCATCAGAAGAGCACCTTGATTTTCTGTTGTTTTAATCTGCTGAATAGTTCATAACATTACTGGGAACTTCAGATACTACCTGATTGGCACTACAATAGATCTTTAGCTCACCCGGAAGTTGTGTTTTAATTTCTCTATTCAAATCTAAAGCCTCTTTATTCTTGGTGCACACAATTACTCGTTGGAGGAAATAAACGTCCGGAAACATTAAATGTGGGTATTTATACATCTCTAAACACTTATGTCGGCGTCTGTGGCCTAATGGATATGAACGCAGTTTCATAATCCAGATATACCAGGTTCGAAACCTGCTGCGGGCGGTTTGGTAGTAGATCGCTTTGTGTGGATTTTTAACAATGGTATAAGCGCCGTACCGTTCAGAAAGCAATGGCAAACTACTGAATGAAAAAAATTGCCTAGAAAAATCACAAACAGCCAATAAAAGCTGGGGTTGATTGCCACGTCCTGTAAAGGATAAGCAACTAACTTTAACTTTAAACACTTATAGACGTGTGATAGTTGCAACCGAGGTTCTATGCTTGTGAAGTTGTTCGTTATGTACTGACCCTATTGTGTGTACGTTCTTGATTAAACCAATGATGATAGTGACCTGTCTTTGTTCTTGTGTACTCTGGTCTGTTACGTTAGTTATTGGGCTTGTCTTTCTAATGTGACTGCTGAGTGACACTCAAATGACCAATCGACTCGTGGCTGACAACAAAATTCCTTTATTGTTGACAATAACATATTTACAGTTGGCCATCTCCGTGCCTGATTATAAAGGTAATAAGAACACATATGACTTCTACGTTGACACTTCATATAGCATGTAATTCACTGGTCAGGAACTAGTTGATTAACGCTCGACCTCTGCTGACTACTGCAACACTGTCTACTATTCTATACTTGTTAATGGGCTGTTCTCTGTATTGACTCATATTTCGTCTGTCTTCCTTTCTGCAAACTGCAGCGGCACCGTAAATATAATGGTAAATAAATAAACAAATAACACACAATGGTATTTTATCAGGCACTCAGTGAGAAATAAAGAAGTAGAAGACCAGACAACAGAAAAACAACAGAAGTGATAGGCTTACCGGGAATCGAA
This sequence comes from Oreohelix idahoensis, assembly GCA_024509875.1. Classification (NCBI taxonomy): domain Eukaryota; kingdom Metazoa; phylum Mollusca; class Gastropoda; order Stylommatophora; family Oreohelicidae; genus Oreohelix; species Oreohelix idahoensis. Next base: position 23,879 of record JAMPIV010009332.1, on the reverse strand, counting down.
CAAAATATAATGGTACCTGAGCTGGCCATTACTTTATAGATGGTCGTTACGGTTAGTCTACGCTAACCTGCTCTCAGCTGTCTACCTGAGCTGAACGACGAGTGAAGAGTGAACTAAAACTCTTCTGTCAGCGCACGGATTTCCCGTGTCGCTGATGACGTATGAACTAAGTCTCGCTACTCAATAATTATCCCTTCTTATTCTAATCCCAGTTATCTCTCTTTCCTTTCACATATGCATATTTAAACAATTTTGCTGCAATTGCCTCTTCATCAGATACAATTCACTTAGGTGGTGACAGTTAGCATAGTTAACAATACTATCTTCCATTTTTTTTTAAATTTCCGTATTCAAAACCAAAATATTTGTTTTACATCCGAAGTCTGAACATGCACGCCGTTCACATGGCGCATGCACACCAACCTTTGCACACTTTTCTTTTTCGAGTGTTACTAATTTTGGGAGCGTTACGAACGGAAAGAATGATAGAATGAGCTGGAAAACTATATATATGATGGTTTCTGTTATACGCTTAAAACATTCGATCTTACTGCGACGAATCAATCTTCGATCGTTACATTTTCCTGTGCCAATATTTGAAAACTAGGACAAGCGATCAAGGTAATTAGTAAGGGAATGACAATTAGAACAAGATGTAATAAGAAAACCTTGATGACAGCGAAATCAACACCAAGGAGCGGGTGCGAAAAAAGGAAAAGGGAGGGCATAGAAAAAAGTTAAATATTGGCAGAGGAAAATGTAACGATCGAAGATTGATTCGTGTAAGTTTCCTCACAAGGAACGCAAAAGCAGAGGTAGCCCCAGGCTCCATGTGGAGCAGGGAGTAGATGATGATGATGATAACAGTCTAGTAGACATTGTTATTATAGTAACATTATAATAACTTTACGTATATATATAATGTGATTGTTGTTTTACGCTGTCCAAACGCACTTGCATCCGACTCACTGGGTTTAATATTAATGCTCAAGGAGGGTAAAGTTTATGTGGAAGATGAAGTGGTGGAATGGGAGGGCGCCTGATTCTCACGTCAGGAAACTCTATACTTAGAAGAGACATTTGTTTTCTCTCAGTTTGTGGTACAAGTCTGTGGTTAAAGTTGCCAGCAGTCTACGCTAGAAACCTATATCAGACGGGTCTTAAAGACGCTTGCCTTGACAATTGGAGTGGTTACCCCCAGCATTATCGCCAAGGACGTGCTACCGCTACATAATTTGATGACTGACGGAACAGTCAACAACACACTTTGGGAACCAATAGTGACGGAACCCAACAACAGCAATAAATCATTATGAACACCTGGCTAGTTACGTATTACGGCAAGGCCCAGCAAAAGAACTTTTTTTAACGATAGCCACCTTAAAGTCACTACCAGTGATGAAAACATCAGTGCTTCATTGTTTCATAAAAACCATATTTTAACTTTGTTAACTATAAATGCTTATTAAATTTTTTATCTGTATATACAAATTACTAACTGCTTTAGTCATTATTGAGTGAATTGCACCCGTATGACTCTGTTTATTTAAATAAATAACCTTACATAGCTTTTAAAGTAATATTTTACTGAATCATTTCAGATGGGGGCTAAAAAATCCGAGCAAATTTCTTTTTCGCCACAGAAGGGCGGGGGAATTTTTTTTTTTTTTTTTTTTTTTTTTTTTTTTTTTTTTTGCGTTCGCCCGCTAATACTCGAGGCGAAATCTCAGGTTATCATTTATGTCTAACCTGACATTGATTTTACGTGAGTATCCCTTTATTTCTTGTACAGAGACAAATGTCCCTCGCCATTCAGGCAAATACTCGCCGATTTCGGAGGTACCCATTGCAGCTGGGTCGGCTCATGAGCCGCCAGTGGCGGGGAGATAAAAAGTTCATAACAGCTTAGATGATCTCAGTTGTTATGGTTGATTTCTTAACATTCTTGTAAGGCTCCCTGAAGTAGAAGTATCATTCTTCTATTTGTTTCTCTGCCAAGAGTAATCTTGAGCGAAGGTTGGATAACTTTGAAGACCCTCATTTTTATACTCTAAGTTTGGCCATTGTCACAGGTTGCCTCCCCTTAGCTCTGCAGTAGTGGTCCAACAGTGGCCAAAACTCAAGAGTAACTAATGTGGGTCTTCAAAGGTGTCTAAATTTGCAGAAGAATACTCTTGGCAGAGTTGTAGCTAGAAGGATAATGATGCTTCTACCTCCAGGGAGTTTTCACAAGATATTCAGAAGAGCGAGAACAATGCTGCAATCGCTGAGCACGTTAACTCTAGTATCTGCCGTCAACTTTTGTGAAGGATTATGTAATATAGTTTTAGCTCGTACAAGCCCCCAGCTGAGTTAATTCAGCGAATTATCCTCTTATTATTATATAGCTCTGCTTACGTGTATTTAAGAAATTGTCTGAGATATACGGATGTAGTACATTCAAAATGATTAAATCAACTTTAGATTTGTCTTTATACAAGTAACTAATTGAATAATCAATTATGTTTCAACAGTTTTAAGAAATGAATAATTATTTAACAAAAATGCTCATCATCAATGATGTTATGGAGGTTTGGGTAAGAGTTCACTTGGCAACTTTTATGTTCTCCTTAGCTACCAATGAGTTTATCTGTTCTGCTCCAACTGATGTTTGGGTCTTTGCAGATGGAGGACTGGATCACTCACGTCCCTTGTCAATGTTGTAGGGCGCAGCACGTTCCCAGAAGCGTCAAGGAGTGTCTACGAAGTTGGTCCCGCGTCTCTAAGACGCGTCTGATGATGGTGTCTAGCGTCGACTTCAGGCCACATATACCCTCACTTGTTCCAGAGATAGTACCCTCAACTGGTAGTACCAAGCCAATCTTTAGGCTCACAGACTGCTGGCTCAGAGAAATAGTTTAAGGCAGCTTGACGACGCCTCTTACACGTGGTCTGGGGTGTTGTTATTATAGCAATAAGTTCCCACTTTTGACTTGGAGTTATAGTTTCCTCAGATTCCGGTTTTTCGTGTTAAAATAAAAGCGTTTTCCTGGGCTCTAAGTCCTCAGTATGCTCCAACAAAATCTGGTCTGTTACTATTCTTAACTCTGGCAAGGTCTGGTTGTCTTCTTGGCGCGAGGTGAATTTTCACAGTGCTTTCAACCGACTAAAGTGTCAGGTTATATTTCCCCTTTCGTTCCTGGCACGTTGTGGCGGTTTTTTATTTCTAGTTGTGGCGGTACGCCTCTTCTTGTTGTGGCGTAAGGGCCCAACGGTTTTCTCGTTGCAAGGTTGGGTGTTATGTTATTGCGGGGAGAGTTAGTCAATCATGATCGTTATAGAGCATCGTGCTGATAGATGGTTAATTTCGCAAGTGGTGGTGTAAGCTTTGTATCCATTATACTGACGGTTGAACTTCTGATATTCAATAATGGGATAAGTCCTTTATGAGTCCACATGTATTTATTACATAGAAGATTATAGACAATATTTCAAACAATGGTTGTCATGAAGCATAAATATATAAAGTTATGTTCCTTCCTTGAATTATGATTTATCTTCAATTCAGTCCTTGTCAAATAACAAATAGACAGTACGACATAACTGTATGCACGCGTGGCTAGTGATCCCAGCGACCGACAGTGAGATTATGCGTTCGTCAATAATTATAAATCTATCTCGACCTAGGTTTAGTCACTTACTAACCTGTAGCATTCTTCTTCCAAATCATAACATTGGACTGACCCATATCCATCATTAATTATAATATAATCTGTGTGGCACTCCATGCCCGACACTGCATGAATACAAGGACACGTCTTATCCGTTCGACGGTCATACAAGAAAGGGGTGTGGTAACCTAGTCACGGTGCGTGACATACCAACGCACACACGTCATAATCAATCGTGTGTATCGCGTACACTAAACTAACAATTATTTACATTATATTAAACGTGGTCACTTCTTAATCTTATGCTGCTAACCTCTAGCAGACCATGCCAATAAAATACCGTAACAATTCCCTGTCCACTGGGGGAAAAAAAATCTATTAGATAGATTTTTCAAAAAAAAAACCCATCTGAATGAATACCAAAAATGTTAACAATATCCAAAAAAAAAAAATTTAACAAAATTGCGGCATATGGCCTACGACGTTCTGTCTAGAACCAATGTCATGGTCATGTCGACTAACTAACAGTCATGTAATATATTAATTATTTATATCATACATAAATATAAATTGTAATAAGAACTAAAAGAGAATGGTAATGTTGATCTCTAATTAAATAATTAATTAACTTAAAATATGTCGTGATGAAATGTCATGTCAGACTAATCTAAAGTGTTAAAATTAACCTAATTAACTATACTAAGTATGGAATAAGAATAAAGTTTTTGAAAATCTAATGTAAGAAAAATGAGAGGATATGTTAAAGAAAGACATAATAACGAATAAAGAATAAAGTAGAGGAAAAAAAAAAATGATGTATAAATTTAACTAAGTTATGTGTGTTGAACATCAAGTAAGTGTAGTATTAAGTTATTAATACCTATCTAACTACTTTAAACAATAGTATGTGATGTATTGACATAATTATTAAATATGCAATATAATCATGTAATTCTAAGAATATAATCAAAGAATTGTGTGAGTTTTCTTTTCTTTCTTTCATTTTTTTAAGTTTCATTTTTTTTTTTAAATTCAACTCACTTGTCATTTTAATGTGGACTAGTTTTAAAGACTAAATTAAAAGTAATTAACATTGGATATGAAGATCCATTCGTAATCTTGATCTTTGAATTTCCATTAGACAAATGTTCAAGCATTCTGAATCAAGTTATATAACGAATTAGTTCGAATGGAATGTCATTTATTATCTCCGAAGTGTTTTGAAACAGTATTGTGACGAATGTAAACCAGGAAAGTCCCGGCGTAAAGACGAATATAGTGTCAATTGATTGCAGTCACTTTGCGTATAATCTGTCTTTAGGAAGCAGCTGAGTCAATGGTTCATTCATGTGTCAAAAAGCAACGATGGTGCTATGTCCTTTGATTAAGTTTCTCTGTGAATAGTATTGTATTTGAGACAAACAACGTGGATTAGGAATCGACATCATTAGGATTTCGAGATAAAGTATCCGCCAAGACGTTGTCGGATCCTGTGATGTACTCGATTGAGAACTCGAAAGGTTGAAGGAGTATAGCAAATCTGGTCAGCTTTGGACTTTTGTGATTTGCTCGTTGTAGTGATGCTACGGCCCTCTGGTCTGTTTGTACCACGAAAGGTGCACCTAGTAAAAATTTTTCCAACTTCGTTATCGCCCAAACGACTGCTAAAAGTTCGCGGTCGATAGTTGAATACTTGACTTCAGGTGGTTTGAGTTTCCGTGAAATGTAGAGATTTGGGTGGAGGATATCGTCATGGTATTGGAGCAAACATGCGCCAATTCCGTAGTTACTCGCATCTGTACGAAGAATGAACTTTTTAGAAGCATCAGTTAGTCTCAAAATAGGTGGATTTGAAAATATATAAATTATTTGCCGAAAAATTCTGTCACATTCGTCAGTCCATGTCACCTTCACTGGCATGTCTTTCTTTAGTAATGAGGACAAGACAGCCGTGATAGATGACAAGTTAGGTACGAATCTACTGTAATATTGGACTAGACCTAACAAGCTTCTCACTTGTTTCTTCGTTTGAGGAACGGAAATGTTTAAAATTTTTGAAACTGTACTGGGTAGTGTTCGGATATATCCTGCTCCAATAATGTGACCCAAAAAAGTGATCTCATGAAATGCTACCTGTAATTTTGTAGGTTTAGCAGTTAACTTGTACCTTCTTAAGGTATCAAAAACGTATCTAAGACCCAAAAAATGTTCCTCAAAAGATGAACTAAATAAGCATATGTCGTCTATATATGTAATAATGTCTGGTCTACCTGAAAAAATGTGTCGCATCATGCGAACAAAGGTAGCTGGAGCGATAACAAGCCCAAAAGGCATCACAATCCACTGGTATAGACCTAGCGGAGTTGAAAACGCTGTGTAGTATTTAGCTTTTTCGGTTAGTGGTATCTGCCAATAACCTTTAGTTAAGTCTATCTTAGTGAATATAGTTGCTGTCGATAGACGTGGCAGTAAGTCATCGAGAAGTGGATGTGGTTCGCTATCAACTATCGTTTGTGCATTTAATTTTCTATAGTCGACGCATAGTCTAATGTTATTGTCCTTCTTTCGGACAATAACTAATGGAGAAGAAAATGGGGAATTACTAGTTTCGATAATTCCTAAAGATAACATCTGTTCAAGTTCCTTAGTAGTTTTAGTAAGAAAGTGTAGAGGAACAGAATAAAGATGTACCCGAATTGGAGTATCATCATTAAGAGTGATGTCATGACTAATGACTGATGTGCGACCTGGAACATCGGTCAACACATCTGGGTAAGATTGTAAAAGATCAGCAATCTTTTGATGCTGTTGCGGTGTAACCGACGAAGAGATGGTTACGTCCCGCCAAGATTCGCTAGATTGTACTACAGGTACAGGTAAAGCTAACTGTACCTCAGGAAAAGAAGATTCTTCTTCCTGGATAACAGATAAATTAGAATAGTGACATGTAGGTCTTAAAGTGTCATCTAATTCGTGAAAAATAGCTTGTAGATGTTCAGGTCGAGTATGAAATTGCTTGAGCATATTTATGTGAAATATTTTGTGATGTCCCTTAATGTCCAGGACATAATCAACATCAGAAATCTTATTGATAACCTGGTAAGGACCGTTCCACGAGATTAGTAGTTTATTATTGTTATGTGGCAATAACACATAAGCTTGATCTCCTGGAAATAATTGACGTAATCGTCTATTACTGTTTTGGAAAGTTCTAGCTTTCTCTTTCGCAGCCTCAGATGAAGCTGTTGCCATTTTACAGGCATCAATAATGTTATTCCGGAGATTAATTACATACTCATAGGATGACTGAGTGTCCTGAGTCATCTCAGAATCTATTAATAAATCTTTTATCAGTCCCATAGGACCTCTTGGTGGAGCGCCAAAGACTAGTTGAAATGGAGAGAAGCCAGTTTGTTCATGTGGCACCTCTCGATAAACGAATAACACCGCTGGTAGAACTCTGTCCCAGTCCTGTGGATGGTTAACTGTAACTTTATGTAACATTTGTTTGAGTGTGCGGTTAAGTCTTTCTACAGCACCATTACTCATTGGGTGATAAATGCTGCTGAGATTTCTATCTATTTGCCAAGTCTTCATTACCTCCGTCATAGTCTCAGATATAAATTGAGAACCATGATCTGACAAAAGTTTTCTAGGAAAACCTACTCTAGAAAAAATCAGGTGTAGTGCATCAGCTACATCTGTGGTGGTGGTTGTTTTCAATGGGATGGCTTCTGGCCATCATGTGCATAAATCGATGCAAGTGAGAATAAATCTATGTCCTCTGGCTGATGGTAAAAGTGGGCCAATGATATCAATGGCCATTTTGTCGAAAGGTCTCACAGATATGTCACAAGCCTGAATAGGCGCCGTGTGAAAGGCTCCCCGTGCTTTCACTTCTTGGCATATCGTACAGGAGCGTACGTACTGTGAAATATCTCGTGATACTCCCGGCCAAAAAAAAGAAGATAATACTCGCGAACGTGTACGAGTATAACCCATGTGACCTGCACACTTAGAATCATGTGCGTGTTGAAGTATGTACCGCCTAAAAGCAAAAGGTACCATGACTTGTTGTCTTATCTGAGTTTTATCCATAAAACATCTTAATAAAATGTCATTTTTAATACTAAACCAATGACTATTTTTTTTTGTTCATAGAAAGATTGTCAACTTTGTTGACCAGTGTAAAAAATTTTGTTAGTGACCTGTCTTCCCTCTGTTTTGCAGCAAAGGATACTCGGTCAATAGCAGAATGAATCTCGATATTTTCATGATCATCTGTTTCCTTGTTTTCAGTGTCCATAGTCTCTAATTGTTTCGTATGTGCTCTGGTTATTGCTGCATTTCCGATGCATAGATTATTTTTTTCCCATTCAATAATCTCTTCTGGTGTGCAATCTTTACTTCCGTGTATGCATCCCACGATAAGGTCGGCAATTGGGTTTCTTAACATGCATGCTTTAACGTTGCCTGTGAAAAAAGGTGTATCAATATAGATAATAGCTGTTGGATAATATTCTATGGTTCCACCAAAGGTCATACACCTGACATGTTCTCCAGTTGCACAATTCGGATGAACAAGTGTCTGACGGATTCCGATCGTGGTTGATCCCGAATCTCTTAAGACTGAGACGATGGATCCATTAACTTTTCCTCTGTTGAAGATCAGCGAGCCTGTTCCGTCATTGACTGCTAGACTGAATTCTGGTAGAATGTGTCCGCAGTTCAGAACTGTCTCTTTTGCTTTCTGAAATATAAGATTACATGTTGGGCAACTATTTGCCACGTTATAATTCATTGCAAAACAAGTAGACGAAGACTGTATTTTGTTATCAGTAGGTGAACTCTGAACCCCAGGGGTTGTAGCAGTAGTAACGGCTGCCCCTGTATTATGGTTATAATTTGTCGATCTACGAGACTGAGAACGATGACGAGAATAATTGGATGAATTATCCCGTTGTCCTCTATTGTAACTGTTATCTCGATGTCTCGAGTTATAATTATCGCTATTGTTCCACTTGTTACCATTATTATAATTATATGACCGATTATAACTTGAGTTACGTGGATTACTATTGTATCTTGACTGAGGTGAATAATTTCTGGTTTGTTGTCTTCCTCTATTAAAGTTATTGTTAAAGTTATTCTGTCCCTTATGAAAATTAATGTCATAGTTTCCTTTGAACCTACCTCTGTCCACACTGTGTGTTCTAGGTTTGTTATGATTATGATATGCCATATTGGAGGCTACAGGAAGTGGTTCTCTTATCAACGAGCCAGAAATATTAGCATTCGGATGAGCTGTGCAGTAATTTAAAGAAATTTTTTCTAACTCATCAATAGATTCTGGTTTTCTTTCTTGCAGATAAGCAAAGAATGGTGGGCTGACAGAAGATAATACTTTATCCCTCAATAACAAATCGACTAACTTGTCGTAAGATTTGTTGACACCTGCCAGTTCAACCCATCTGTTAAAAGTATTGCGTATGTTAGCAATAAAACCTGTGAAATCTTTATTGTTATCTGGCAACAAACTTTTAAAACGTAATCTACATGCCTCTTCGTTCAAGTGGAAACGACGTAGTAACAACGTCTTAATGGCCTCATAGTCTGTTGATAATGTTGGATCTATATTTTGTGCTGCACTTGCAGGTTCGCCATCCAGAAATTCTTTAAGTTTAAGTGCCCATGCAGTTTTGTCAAGGTTATTGACCTTACATATATCCTCAAAGCGCGCCAGCCACGATGAAAGGTCATCCACGTGTAACTTGAATGGTGGTAGTTTAAAGTAATAATTGCCCTTAAGTCGGGTGGATGAAGATCCAGATTGAGTATTATCATTTTGGCTTGTTGTAGCACTCTGAGAATTAAGTTTTGCTGTTTCCAATTTAAGCCGTTGCAATTCCATTTCTTGCTGCAGTATGATTTCTTGTCGTTTGAATTTATTCTCTTCTTCAATCCGTAGGATTTCATCTCTTGCTATCTTTCTTTCTTCTTCTTGTCTTAATTCTGCTTTCTTTTCAGCCTCCTTTCTTTCAAGTTCTTCCATCTCTGTCTTATATTTTGCAAATTCAGCCAATGCATAAGCCTCGAGAAGTTCTCCTTTTTTTCCAAAATCCTTACCATTTTTAATAAAATAGTCTAAGTTAAGCATTTTGACGTTAATATTGTACGTAATGGCTATGTAATAATCACCAATAAATTCTAAGTAATTATTGTGCTTATTCAATCTATGAATAGTCAATATAAACAATCACAATATTATTGAACTTAATCTGGGAATGTTCAATTTAATTAATTGTAATATTATTTAACTATTATTTGTAAATTCCATACATAGACATACTATGTTGGGAAAATATTACATATATACTCGTTAATATATCATAAATAGTTATGATATTTATCTATTTAGGGTGCTGAATTACTATCATGCACCTAATAATTAATGGTATTATTACTCAAGCATTATATCATTCAGTTAGTGATATGTGCTAAGTAAATCATTTAGTACTGGAAAAATGTACTAAATAATATAAACTATGTCTCTTATATGCAGGACAGACTAAAAAGTCAAATTATTTTATAAATATATATATTATTATATTATGCCTTAATCATGAGCTATAAAGTGCATCGCCCATTTCTTGGACTACCACTGCAACTTGGTGCAAAGTCCCTAATTCTCCTTAAAAGTCATAAATTTTTAATTATATTCATATACACTCTTATTAAGCAAGAAATTATAGTATTAATATTAAATTATGAACAGATGAAATGAAAACAAACAATACAATTGGTTAACCAAGGATAAACAAACAATATTACCACGAGACAAGACATTTCTACAATAAAAATTGATATTATAAAAACAAATCTACTAATCGGAAATATAGAGCAGGGTGAAGGTTAACTGAATATAGAGTTAAATCTGTATACACAAAAATTAATGACGCAAACATGGACTCATTGACGGTTATACAAAAAAAATGAACTGAATAATAGCAAGATCAGAAAAAAAAACATGATAGATTACCAACATTGTTACAGAACTAAATAAAATTTAAACTGAATACAATAAAATACAACGATTATTTCACAGAACTAGACATCTAACATATAATGTGAATTAAATGCAATCCCGAACGAAACAAGCCCCGGAAATGTCGTCGACGCGTTCTCCGCGAAATGCAATTTAATTCACCGCCCTAAAGAATATTCAGAATGAATATCGGCAATCCTTAGAGCCATATTTATTCATTCCGAATCACCGCTCCAACCTCCCACGAATTAGGCACAGCACAAACAATGAAAACAGATATAAAGCACATATATAACATATAGAATGGACATGCCTGCAAATGTGAACTAGACTCAGTAATGTTTCTTCTCAATGACAACAGTCACGAAATGAGACTTATCTTTTAACCCGTCGTCCGATGCGATCTTCACCAACGGACTAGACTAGTGTATAGGACTGTTTGCTCCTTGTTGGCAAATAATGTCTTTTCAATCATTTGGTCTATCGAGAAGTTGTATTCTTCAATGAAACAGTAGGTGAGCTGGCTTCGTCCTTCGATCGTTGGCTTGTACACAGAATATTGTGACGTCACTGATTTGCATAGTTACACAAGCCACGTCATGTTCGGAATCATGTGACTTGAATAGTTTCTTGTAATGATAAACAGTCTATCAATTTGTAAATAAGAAATTTTTTTTTTCTTCGTTCTTATTTCGCTCCCTATAGCTGGCCAACCATTTGTGGCGGTTTTTTATTTCTAGTTGTGGCGGTACGCCTCTTCTTGTTGTGGCGTAAGGGCCCAACGGTTTTCTCGTTGCAAGGTTGTGTGTTATGTTATTGCGGGGAGAGTTAGTCAATCATGATCGTTATAGAGCATCGTGCTGATAGATGGTTAATTTCGCAAGTGGTGGTGTAAGCTTTGTATCCATTATACTGACGGTTGAACTTCTGATATTCAATAATGGGATAAGTCCTTTATGAGTCCACATGTATTTATTACATAGAAGATTATAGACAATATTTCAAACAATGGTTGTCATGAAGCATAAATATATAAAGTTTTGTTCCTTCCTTGAATTATGATTTATCTTCAATTCAGTCCTTGTCAAATAACAAATAGACAGAACGACATAACTGTATGCACGCGTGGCTAGTGATCCCAGCGACCGACAGTGAGATTATGCGTTCGTCAATAATTATAAATCTATCTCGACCTAGGTTTAGTCACTTACTAACCTGTAGCATTCTTCTTCCAAATCATAACATTGGACTGACCCATGTCCATCATTAATTATAATATAATCTGTGTGGCACTCCATGCCCGACACTGCATGAATACAAGGACACGTCTTATCCGTTCGACGGTCATACAAGAAAGGGGTGTGGTAACCTAGTCACGGTGCGTGACATACCAACGCACACACGTCATAATCAATCGTGTGTATCGCGTACACTAAACTAACAATTATTTACATTATATTAAACGTGGTCACCTCTTAATCTTATGCTGCTAACCTCTAGCAGACCATGCCAATAAAATACCGTAACACACGTGTTGTTTACTATTAGACCAGGCCACAATCAGAAATGTTGTTATTCCTACATCTCGCATGCCGGCCAATAGTTTCAAACCTGTGTGTTTTGGTCGGGTAATTCAAAATATTTCCACTAGGAAATTTATGTGCATTAATGCAAAGGTCATGTCTTCCAAATATGGAATGAAAACATCTGATCATTCTCTCGGTAATGTTTACAAATAACTTCTTTTATATCAAGTAATATCTCCGTAATCATTCTGCCGGAAGCTGATTACAACATTTCGTCTGTCAAGTGCGTGTCTGTATTATGTCCGCAGATGGGTAATTTATCTCCTAGACCACCTTAGGTAAACCCAACGCTCGGTCGCTGACCGGCCCATCTGGGTTTTTTACCCGTGCCTAATTATAGCAAAGCTGAGAAGCGTAAAGCAAACATGACGAATTATCACTGAAGGGAGTGTAAAATTGATAAGAAAATAGCTAACATCTGTTTGATATCACAGAAATAAATGGGTGACCACAGAAATTGCAAGTAATTTAGTACCCAAAAAAAGTAACTAAATACTGCCGGAGAGGAACATAGATCGACCCAATAATTATGTGACAGCCATTGTTTGACCACCGTGCAGAATAGGGGAGACAGTCACGCCACACTTACGCTGAGCGCTAAACGCCATATGGGAGGCAGGAAAATAACTTTCAAATGCTCATCAATTTCATTCAGAGTAGTGGGATGGCCAAAAGCATTGCTATTTCTAGGATAATGAATCATTACCCCAAAATGGAATGCAGTTCTTGTTAATCCGTAACACACAACAACATCTTAATTGCTGCAAGTTGTTTGTTGTAGAGAAAAAGAAGGTGGCAAAGCTAGTTCGAAAATCTCCTGAATATCTTCTGTCCATTGACCAAACAGCAATGCCTACTACATCTGGAGTTAGAAAAACGTTTTCATCATCTACATTATCTTCTGCTAACTAGTCGTCTGAAGTTGAACATAGTTCCGTTGCGACAACTGTATCCATAAGCGATGGAAGTTAAAGAGATCAAAGTCCTATAATATTTTTTTTAAGTGCAGTAAATACATAATATTTCGTTTGCGTTCAATATGTCTGATTATTATGTGTAGTTCATCTCAAATGTGAAGTCAGTCCTATTGTATGGCTCTGAGACATGGAGAACAACAAAGACAACTACCAAAAAGCTACAGACTTTCATAAATGGATGCTTGCGTAGAATAGAGGGATTAAAATGGTATGACAAGGTTACCAACGTGGAACTGATGACAAGAACTAGACAAGTGCCAGTGGAACAAGAGATGGGAAGAAGACGATGGCGATGGATAGGACACACACTGAGGAAACCTGTTGATAGCATTACAAGGCAGTCCTTGTTCTGGAACCCCCAGGGCAAGAGAGGCAGAGGTAGACCAAGAAGCACATGGAGAAGAGAGCTGGAAACAGAGATGAAAATTATAAGGAGAACGTGGAAAGAACTTGAGATGATGGCACGTGACAGAAGGACTTGGCATGTGTTTGTTGAAGGTCTATGCTCCTTTGGGAGTGGAGGGTTATGAATGAATGATTATGTGTAGTTAATAAATGTTGTTAACTAGTTTTTTAAATCACTTTTTTTTTACTTAATCTTGATAGAATTTTCTAGGCCTCGGGAAAGAATTAATTTAATTTTTATTAATTGTGAAGGTAATCAATTTTCATTTAGCGCTTTTTTCGGTAAGCGCTAGAGTTTTCAAGAACGAATTAATAGCGCTAAGCGGGGGTTGCTATATATCATTTTAGTTTCCTGTAGTCCTGTGTTTAACCTCACAGCATGCCCCAGTTTTTGGAGACAGAAATGAAAGGGGTAACACAGACAAGAAAAGTTTTTGAGGGGATGGCACATGACAGAAGGACATGACACAAATGTTTTGAAGGCATATGCTCCTTAGGGAGCTGAAATGATGATGATGAAGTAAGTAGTTATTTTTTTATACATATCTGTCGTATATCGATTGCATTTGTTGAGCCCATTACATGAAGAGGGCACCATTTTATTTGTGCCTGCCGGGCCGCTTACACTGTAGTTACGCCACTGCAAACAATGCAACTTTTATTTGTGCCGGACCATCTTCTTCCGGCACTCCCAACAACAGAGCAGTGGTAAATCCAAACACAGTGATGCTTTAATCAGTGATAACTTCACTTCAAATAACATGCCCTTGTCTCATGGGCTTTACGAATAATGTGAATTTTAGTACGCTGGTTCGTGGGTTTTCACTGGGATCATCGGAAAATCATCTTTAATCCTGTGGACACAACACTTTAAAACGCAGGTGGAAGAGAGCTGGTCCGAAGTTTCCATGTCTTAAAAAAACTGTTTATTTGTTTCAGCCTTCGTCACTTAAGACATCTATCATATCATACAATGTGATCTACTGGTGTAATCGCAATCGACCGATTGTCTACCCCTGGTCTAGTGTAACTGTAAGGTAGGTCCATATCAGATACTGTCGTAGGGGAGTGAAGTGTTAGAGACGTCACCATATTAGGCCCTTCTTCTTCGTTCACCCTCAGATGTCAACTTGAATATGTTTTTCGTTCACCCTCAGATGTCAGCTTGAATATGTTCTTCGTTCACCCTCAGATGTCAGCTTGAATATGTTTTTCGTTCACCCTCAGATGTCAACTTGAATATGTTCTTCGTTCACCCTCAGATGTCAACTTGAATATGTTTTTCGTTCACCCTCAGATGTCAGCTTGAATATGTTTTTCGTTCACCCTCAGATGTCAGCTTGAATAAGTTCTTCGTTCACCCTCAGATGTCAGCTTGAATATGTTTTTCGTTCACCCTCAGATGTCAACTTGAATATGTTCTTCGTTCACCCTCAGACATCAACTTGAATATGTTCTTCGTTCACCCTCAGATGTCAGCTTGAATATGTTCTTCGTTCACCCTCAGATGTCAGCTTGAATATGTTTTTCGTTCACCCTCAGATGTCAACTTGAATATGTTCTTCGTTCACCCTCAGACGTCAACTTGAATATGTTCTTCGTTCACCCTCAGATGTCAGCTTGAATATGTTCTTCGTTCACCCTCAGATGTCAGCTTGAATATGTTTTTCGTTCACCCTCAGATGTCAGCTTGAATATGTTCTTCGTTCACCCTCAGATGTCAACTTGAATATGTTCTTCGTTCACCCTCAGATGTCAACTTGAATATGTTCTTCGTTCACCCTCAGATGTCAGCTTGAATA
Source organism: Oreohelix idahoensis (assembly GCA_024509875.1). NCBI lineage: Eukaryota > Metazoa > Mollusca > Gastropoda > Stylommatophora > Oreohelicidae > Oreohelix > Oreohelix idahoensis. The sequence goes on along the minus strand of JAMPIV010009332.1, from coordinate 8,414 downwards.
TGTTCTTCGTTCACCCTCAGATGTCAACTTGAATATGTTCTTCGTTCACCCTCAGATTTCAGCTTGAATATGTTCTTCGTTCACCCTCATATGTCAGATGTCAACTTGAATTGAATATGTTCTTCGTTCACCCTCAGATGTCAACTTGAATATGTTCTTCGTTCACCCTCAGATGTCAACTTGAATATGTTCTTCGTTCACCCTCAGATGTCAACTTGAATATGTTCTTCGTTCACCCTCAGATGTCAACTTGAATATGCTCTTCGTTCACCCTCAGACGTCAGCTTGAATATGTTCTTCGTTCACCCTCAGATGTCAACTTGAATATGTTCTTCGTTCACCCTCAGACGTCAACTTGAATATGTTCTTCGTTCACCCTCAGATGTCAACTTGAATATGTTCTTCGTTAACCCTCAGACGTCAACTTGAATATGTTTTTCGTTCACCCTCAGACATCAACTTGAATATGTTCTTCGTTCACCCTCAGATGTCAACTTGAATATGTTCTTCGTTCACCCTCAGACGTCAACTTGAATATGTTTTTCGTTCACCCTCAGACGTCAACTTGAATATGTTCTTCGTTCACCCTCAGACGTCAACTTGAATATGTTCAAAGAAAGCAGTGGTCAGTTTGAAGCTGTGGATATCTCCGAAAAGGTTTTCCAGGAATGACACTGGTGATGGCCATATGTGCTTCCTCTGGTACTCATATGTTGGTCACCTTTGAAGCAGATGTTCAGCAGTCATTTTATCAGTACCACAGTTATACATTATGTCCAGCATCGAGAGGTAGGGTGACCTGTTCCGTTCTTCGCCGCCTTTTCATTTCCTAACTCAAGAAAAAGATCAGGTACTCATTTACAGCTGCGTAGACTGAGATTCGAACCTGGCTCCTTTGCCGCGAGACTAGCGTTCTAACCACTCTGTAAATCTGACGCTCAAGTGATAAAATGACTACTGAACGTCAACTGCGTGCACGCCATAATGAAGTACAGAGAAAACACTCATGAGCGTCACCAGCAGAATTCCTGAACAAATTCTATGGGGATACCAGCAACCTCAGGCTGACCACTGCTTTCTTTAAACGTATTCAGGTTGACGTCTGATAATGTACGAAAGAGTAGAAGAAGACGAAGAAGGAGAGGTTTATATTTGTCGCGAGGGTAGGGAGGCGTAACAGACAGGACTGTTTTATTTGTCCCGGGGATAACACAACGAATTACGGGACTGAATAGCCATGACAAGATGAATGGAAAGCGGAAATGCCATAACAAGACAGAAATAACGATAATACACAACAGCACGTGAAACAATGAGCCACTTTTTTTTGCCACCAGAAAAATGGCGCAGTAATTGACATGTCATTCACACTCAAGTAGTTTGTCAAGTAAATAGTTCCCAGGCAATGTTAGCTGCATAATTGAAGTATTATCTTGCAAATTGCTGATATACTTAAGTGGCACGTATTCTGGGTTACAAGGTCAAAGACGTGGGCTGGTTGGTGTTCACGTGATGGTCTCGTGTTATATTTGTGGTGTCTCTGAATGAAGAATGACTACAAATTTGTTGTGTTATGTCTAAAGGTATAAAGTTTGGTCTTGACGTAACCTGATGAAAGCATTACAAGGAATCTCCAAGGTAAGTATATCGAAAAAAAAAACAACTTACGGAATAGCAGACGCCAGACATAAATGTGCAGCAAGACAAAGAATTGGAAAGACCTGCAACTGGCGAGACGGGACATAACTTTGTTGATGGACTATGTTCCTTGGTGAGCTGAAGGTCAATTAATGGATAAAGTTTCGTCACAATCTCAATTGTCTGTTTAAAAGAAGAAGAAGATGATGAAGAAGAATAAGAAGAAAAATGGTGTTGGAGTTAGTTTTACAAATGAACAATAAACACAGTGCGTTTCGGGATTAGCCTCCGTCAGCAACAGTCATAAAGAGTAAACCAAAACGGGAAATATAGACAGGCTGTGAGGAAATGACAAATACATGGTAAATACATATGAGCGTCCGGGTTGGTGGTGTGGTTACAGTGTTAGCCTCTCACGGAAAAGGTGTCACACTCAAGTTTACCCAGCTGTAAACGGGTATCTGACTCTGCTCTTGAGTTAGGGAAGACAAAGGCAGTGAGGATGGAAACTGGTCACCCCCGCCTCTCGATGTTGGGATCTAGCAAAGAGAAGTCTCTAACACTTTACTCCCCTACGGCATTATTTGCTATGGGACAACCTTGACCTTTAAGTTTATAAGCATATAATACTGTATATGCAATATAGACAGGTTAGAGGAAATTACAAAGGACGAAAGTAATCACGGATAAAGAAATAGAAGTATATGTACTTAACAAGAAAGAAATATGAACGCAATGAAACTTGCTTCAAAATACAAACAAAATCAAATGCAATACAACAAAATAATGGCCTGATGAAAGAATGTAATAAGAAGATGATGATGGTGGGTAGGACACACATTATTATAAGGCAGTCCTTATTATTAAATGCACATGCGCAGAATACTTCAGTTGGGATACTGTTCGTGGTTCCAAGATAACGAGAGTTGTCTTGTCTTGGTACAATGCGATGTTACTACGGACGCTGCTATCTGGTGACTTACCTCAGTGTTAACAAGATAGCTCCGTCATTTAACTCTCTCATTTTTTTAGGACGAAATAGATTTTTGCAAATTAAAAACACATTCGGCGCAATGACTCAAATAATTTCGAGCAAAAAAAAAAAAAACATACAGTATATGATCATTTCAGCTTAATGGCGTTGTTCTTGTCAACAATTAAGGCGAACTGGACAAACCTAGAGGCGAATTGAGTGGTTTCGAGTGATTATAAATTTCTTATAAACGTTATTTGTTCAATTTGTCAACATATACTCATTAAATATTTTCCCGTGTTTGTGACACTCTGACGATCAATACTTGTACTATTTTTGCTGAGCACGATATTGTTGTCTTAAGCCCTTGTCGTAGCATATGCTCATGCACGCACTGGCACACATGCAAGTACAATATTGTACAGGTATCCCCACCAGTAAAAAAACAAAACACTGGTATCTTTGATCACTTCATTCCATGTCTGGCCATACGGTTTTATGAATTACCGGTCGTTTCTCTCCTTTGTCTCTTGGGAGGGTGCATGGCGTCATTGTCGCAGCCGGTCCCTTTGTAGGAAGCCTGCAATATAAATCAGAAATAAACCAGGTTATGTACTTTCAGTGTCTTTGTGCTGTCTCACTTTCCACGATCTGGATAGTCGCCTTTCCACATACTCATACTATAGTGGTTTATGTTGCAATTTTGTAAAACATGATGAGATTGACAGCCGCATGCAGAACGTCGCACTAGTTCTCTCTTACGATTTGCATGACAGAGTAGTAGCCACATTTTCCCTCTGTCTCCCCAAAGACAACTGGGGCTGAAATAGTAATAAATAAATTTACGTGTAATTTATTACACTCATACCCTGGGGAAAAGTGGGAATTCCAGAACAGGGACTCCTGGTAATGCTTTAACAGGTTTTCTCAATGTGTGTGTCCTATGTATCGTCTTCATCTTCTTCAAGGGATTTATAATGTAACTAAGATTGTTCAAGTCTGCAGTAACACCCAGCTGTTAGTTTTCTGGTATGTTTCGTCTAAACGCTGTACACGCATGTTCATAAATTATCCAGGATAGCCTAGATGAGTGGTTCTCACCGCGGGCCATATGGCACTCCCGGGGGTCATGCCATATTTCTAGGAGGCCATAGTAAGATGGTCAAGTACTTTTTTCAGCTAACAGTGACTAACAGGGGGGCGACAGAGGTAAATGAGGCTCAGAAGGTGGGGGGGGGGGAGTGTTGCGTGGGTGGTTTACTGGTGTTGGAGGGTCCTTCGTTCGATTATTATAAGTTTAGTTGGGATGCTTGCTTATTTATCATTACACAACTTGTGTCCAAGCAAACCCCGATTCCGTACGAACTCATCCATTATTACTATAAACTTCTTACAAGAAAGAGTTCATCAGGTCAAAGGACCGTCAACAATGCAAGTTGAAGCAATCAAACGTAATCAAAGGAATGTGGGTAAGCCTTCAATTCGAGTCCAATATTTATTACAAGTTGACGCACGAAGACAGTTCACATCGGTATACATTCATATATAGTCATTAGAAATTACATGCATAGTATTCATGTCCGTCCGTGTCAAAACAATATGTCAGAAGAACATCGTGGCTATATACGTGCGCTGTTGTAGTCAACAGCCAGAAATGAGCACATGAGTTCTTGACAGCTACAATTTGAATCATAATGCGATTCTCCTTCCATCATTTAGTTTAATTTAATTAATCTCATACTTAGATTAATAACCGAACTGACCCTGAGTTCTACATCGATTCATCTATATAATATAGGCTATATAATCAGCCTTTTTTCGTGGGAAGAAATACCAGACACGCCCTTCTTGCTTGACGGATAGCGTAACAAGGGCCATGTAACCAAGTCACCCAGCGTGACCTTCCCAACGCGAATGCGTCATAATCTCCGCATATATTTCGCGTTCAGTATACCGTAAAATATCGACATATTCTATAAATGTTAATGACCCCTAAACGTTGCGCACGGCTAAACCCCAGCAGACGCCGTCATTAAAAATAACACCGTAACAGATTTCCTGTCAGACGGGTGAAAAAAAAATCTATTAGATAGATTTTTTTTTTGAAAAATGTTAATCAAATTATCAAAAATTTAACAAAACCCGACGTATGACCTACGATGTTCTATCTAGAACAGTGTCGTGGTCATGTCAGTAATATCTTATAATAAAATCAACGTCATATCATACATATAACTTATATTAAACAAGGAAATGTCACTGTCACTAACTAATTAACTAATTAATTTGTTGTATGTATCGACTAACTAATAATGTGAGTGTTGCGTACATATTTTTTATATGTCGCACAGATTACAGTTGATACGATTACAAATGAAAATGTAACTATCTGTTTGATAAAAGGATATTTATTTATGAACTTACAACTTTTAAGAAAGGGGAATAACTCAGAATAGTAAATGTGTATGTATTCTTTGGGTGATCGGTTCCTGTTTTGTTCCCGTGTATTGAACAAGCGGAGGAATCTAGATTTATATCATTTGATGTCTATTATAGCTGGAAACAGATTGTTCTCGCTTAAGGTTTTGCAGGAATATTGAAAGTCCGAATCTAGGTTTACTGTTTGTCTGTTTGAGACGATTCCGTCTTATATCATGTTATCTTTGTGTGTCTGGGCTGGATTATTTGTTTTTACACTCTGAGCGGATGAAGATTAGAGAGGGTGTTCTTCGGTTATGGAGTCTGGCGGGACGCCAATGTCGAGCGGTCCAAAGTTTTGTGATCTCAAGTTATCATGGGGAAGAAGATTGTGTCTTCTAGGACTGTTTTAGTCTATGTGTTCCCCAGTATTGTTTCTATTACGTCAGAAAAGTGTTTTTGTGTTTGCTATTGATTCTTGGCCAAGGTAAACGTACTTTTACTGACTTCGTTCCTAGGCTTACGATGGGTTATGTTTAGGCCTACATAAATCTACTTATGTTCAGATGTCAGAACGACATATCGTTTAGCAGCACTAAGAATGTTTCTACACAGCAATTATGAGGACAGATAATGCTGATATTGGTGGAAACTTTGATACCCTTATGAATTGAATCTTTCTAGAAGTTTTGTCATCTCACCGTTGTGTGAGCGATGTTAAGGACCAAGGAAGCCATCTTGGAATCCGTATTATTGTCAATCATTCATCAGAGAACAGGGTTGTCCCTTACTACCCGATAATGATCCAGAGATCACAGTTATGAAAGAAAGATCTATTATGGGAGATTTAGCATTTACTCCGAAGATATGTGCTGAATGCTATTTGAAAGAATCTACGCTAGAGTACAAGCTACACTCATGCTAAGAGAGATTCTGTACAAGAGTCACTATGAACATTATGTATAAACTGACGTGATCTGTCAGTACAACCTGATATATATATATATATATATATATATATATATATATATAGATGTGGATTAACTATAGAACTCTGAATGCTTGTCTACAAATGTTCCAGTATGAGGTTATCCAGCATGTATGCTAACTTAAGATGATACACCATTGATCAACACCATGCTGTTTATGTCGTCATGTGTTCCTGTAACCATACACGTACTGTTCCAGTGTGCGTCTCATTAAATATTATAAAAAAGAACACAGTAGTTCCAGTAATCCTTGACTTCTACATGTGAGAGTATGAATATATTGTTACCAAGTTGTCAACTCTTCAGAACCATTCTACCATTCGCGTACAATGTACTCTCACTTCAATGTTTACACTACCCTGTGTAGGTCGAGTTGACCTGTGTCTGTCTTCACGGTGACAGCACCTCTTTGAATACAACAGTACTACCAGCCATCATACTTTACAGTGAGGTTCTATACACCACACTCGATTCTTTACAGTGGAGTCGCAAACAACAGAACTTTGGTGTACTACAGGTGTAGTAAGAGAAAAATCTTTACAGTGGTGTGCCAGCTTCCTGGGTCAACCTGCACAGTGGACATATTTGAGAAGTCAGCTACTGAGACCAGACCATTCCTTGGGGCCTGTTACGACACACGTAAACACCAGCAATACAACTTTACAGTCGATGTCAGCGCGACCTGTCCTATCGAGGTATACAGTAACTAGGTCAGCGTTTGTTGACATTTTTTGTTGATGGACATTTGCCATAGAACAGACAGCGTTACACAGCAAGTTTGTTTGGAACAGACAGCATTACATATCAGAGTTGGAACATATATTTGACAGTGTTTGCAAAATGTACAGTGCAACTGAAGCGAGAAGTCTTACTTGTGATTCTGAGGAACTGTAAACAGTGGATTCTCCTGCACTGCCATAGTTTGTGTTGAACTTTTATGATTTAGGCCAGATTTGATTATTTAATAAAGTACCATAGTACTGTAGCATTATTGCGTATAACTGTGCCTTCTTCGCAACACATTCTATCTGCAACACATTACATTACATTACATTATATTATAAATATTTATGCTATATGTACATTTATGTTTACATGTTTATATGTGATATTTGTTTGTATTCTGCGGGTTGTTGTTTCGGTTGGGCGGAGTCTCCCTTAGATCATACCACGTGATAGAGGTCGTCTATTGTGAGCGTTTTCTATAGGGTGAGCAAATTTCCGATACTGGAATTTGCAAAGCGACTGCTGTTGCTATTTTTTTTTTTTTTGTTAGTTGTGACGATATGGTCAGTGTTGTTTTCGGAAGTTTCTTCACATTCTTTAGTTTTGTTTTGATTTGTTTGTAATTTGTTGGTCTACCCTTTGCTATCTTTCAGTTTCATACAACATTTATATTTATATACTGTGGCGTTATTTGTATTTGTTATCCTCTTGCGGTTTATTTTTTTATTATTTTTTCCATTTGATTTATTTGATTTCCGCAAATGTTTTCATGTTGTCTTGTATAATTGTTTTTTTTATGTTCTTGATCGACATACACTATTTAAAATATAGTTGATCATATGGATTTATGTGAAAGAATCAACTGATGATTAATGTTGATTAGATAAGACACTATTTCTTGTGCATTGCACTTATGTTATAGAGTGTTGCAGCAATTTATAATTGTTATTTTTCAAAGAAATATACAAGACCTTGATAAGGCTTGTCTCACACAGACATTGTGATTGTGTGCTGATTAATACAGTGATTAAGAACTTTTTGCTATATTACCTTGAAATATATTTTATTATTATTGTTTCAAGTGAGTAGTATCATTGTCAGACATCATGTCTACATTAGAATACTTTATTGCACAAGGGAGATCCCTTGATAAGACTGGTACAGACTTAGAACAATGGGCAGTTGCTCAATATGACAAAGCATTAGCTGCTGAAGAGAGAAAAGCTGCTGCAGAAGAGAGAAAAGCTCTGGCTGAAGAGAAAAGATTAGAAAGAGAATTTGAACAAAAGAAATTGCAGATACAGACTGAGGAAAAAAGATTCCAGATGGAAATGGAAAAAGAAAAAAGAAAAGATGAAGCTGCTGCTGCAAGAGAGAAAAAGCTGCTGCTGCTGCGGCTGCTGAAGAGAAAAAAGCAATGAGAGAACATGAACACCAAAAAGAACTTTTAGCATTTGAGTTAGAAAAGTTAAAATTAACAAACATAAGTAATGTTAATCAAGCATCTGGTGGTAATGGTAAACCCTTTACTTACAAGGTCAAGGTACCAGCGTTCAATCCTTCCAGTGATGACATAACATTCTGGTTAAATAGATTTGAACGCTCTTGTCGAGCCCATAATGTGGACAAATCACAATATGCTAACCAGTTGTCAGAAAATTTGAAAGGTG
>JAMPIV010009331.1:842500-1024863 GCA_024509875.1 Oreohelix idahoensis | reverse complement strand
AAGGGTGTAGGTTGTAGATGTGCTAATAGATGTTGTGTTTTATTATGGGAATTAAAAAGAAATTGTGGTGAGATGATGATTTGATTTTGAGGAGGGATTTTTTTTTATTGATAATGGTTGGTATGTGGGGTGGGGGGGTGAGTATTGGTGGTGTTGTGTGGTGTAGTTGGTTGTTGATAGGGAAATTTGGTTGTTGTTGGGGTTTATTTCTTGCTAACTAGTTTCTAGATCTTATCATCATCGACCATCGTTTTAGAAACGGCTCACAGTGTTTGTTGGATTGAATACAGAAAAACTCATCTTGTGTTTGTTCGAGGTTCCTGAGACACACTTGAATCAGGAAGACTTTCCTTCAGCCCGCCCTATAACTACGGGGGAACTAAGGTGTTGAAGATTGGTTGACCTCTAGGCTTCAGTTAGCAGAATCAACGGTCCTCAAGTCTTTGGTTAGGAACGATCATAAACTTGATCAGCAATTATCATAAAACTCGATCATAAAAACCTGGAACAAAAGGTAATAGGTGGCCATGGTGTTCCAACAATCTCACCACCAACTGCTGTTCATGATGCGACCATGCCTTCAGTGTTTGTATATAAATGAATGAATCACGGTAGTATGTTACAGAGAAAGATGATAAGATAATGTCTACTGTGCAGAATTAACAAAATACATGAATAAATCACATGTTATGATACATGGGTATGATATAAACTTTGCCATCCACTTATGGATGCCAAGTCACTTATGTACTTGCTGGTAGTCGTAAGCTTCCAGGCAAGAACTAGCCATGATATATTTGGCTAACCAATTAATGGTTATGCTTCCTGACAATGCCGGTGGAGGTTACCTCTGGTTAGCGTCTTTCCCTTTTTATCATGTCTGATACAATCAAATCGTAAATAACATCTGAAATGAAATGATATTAGTCATACATATATCTTTAATAAACTTACATATCCTCTTAGGATTAATAAGCTCACGGTGAGACTGTATTGGTTGAAGTTAATCTGCTCTGCATGCAGCGTGAAAAAATAACTTTTCTTGCAGATACTGTTATCCAGTTTCTCACTCTGGCTTCTGGATTTGGTGTGTGTGATTTTCAATGCGCCGCTCTGTCCTTATATTTGGGTCTCTCGCCCGTACGAGAAAGCACACTTTGAAGTCCCATAAAGTTTTCGTTTCATCTCCTGGTTTGAGGCGATTTTGAGGCGATCTGTGCTTTTTCTGTACTTGTTTTCTCTTCTTTTCACTACACACTTATATCCTTCCTATGTATCCTTTCATTTTCCCTATATGAAGCTTTCATTCTATCTAATTTATATTTAAATCCGTTTAGGCTTGTAGTTATAATAAATTTTTAAAGATTATTAGCTAACTGTTAGCAGATGTGATGACGATGAAAAATGTTAATTATTTTTAAAATTATTTATATTTGAATAATATCCTTTTGCATATAATTCATAGTCTATCTCCTTTAGTGAACTATTATTATTTAAATATATTCCAACCAGGCGTTCTCTTGTAGCTTTAAATGTAATTTCCTATAAATGCAAACTTTTAAGGTCGGCCATTCCTATATTCGTTATTTCCTACCTTCTTCAATACCGTCCGGCTAACCGTAATTCACATTTCCGCCGTCTTCAAACTTCAAAGCAAGATCCGTCTAGTGTTATCCCTGCGCTGTGTGTGTGTGTGTGTGTGTGTGCGCGCGCGCGCGCGTGTGTGTGTGTGTGGCGTTACACATTTTTTCACAACAAAGCAAGAGGTGCCAAATCTCGTTACAGAGCCCTCTTCTTTAAAACAGTGCATGCACAGTTAACTTTTTGGTAACTCATGCTGCAGTTTCTCCTTACTTTTCTGTCTCTCTGTATCTCCTTTGATAGGATGACGACTTAAATAATCGGGTCCCGTCCTGGAATGTATCTCACATTGAACGAATATGGAGATAACAGTAAACTCCACCTTAAAAGTCGTGAATTTAATTTTTTAGACACTGCTAAAAACATCAAAGGCTGGTGATCGCTTTCCACAATGAAGTGTTTCCCGTAAAGAAAAGGGGCGAATTTGTTGATCGACCAGATCAAAGCGAGGCATTCACGTTCAACGGTAGAATAATTTCTTTCAGCTGTATTTAACTTTCTACTGGCAAAAGCTACTGGTAGAAGCATATGTGGCGGTGTGTCTGCCCGCTGTAGTAATTTTGCTCCGATGCCTACATTGCTAGCATCCGTTCTTAGTACGAACTCTTGTGTGAGATCGGGAAGGGCAAGGATAGGTTTATTTGTCAGCTTATTTTTCAACTCTGTATAAGCCTGTTCACACTCCGAGGTCCATTGTATTTTATCCGGCTGACCTTTTTTGGTTAAGTCGGTTAATGGCGCGCATAATGAGTTAAAATAGGGTATATATTTCTGATAAAACCCGCACAGTGACTCGTCATGTCATACTCTAACAGATTTGTACACCCCGGCTTATCTGTGAGTACATCAGCATGGACTTCTAACACCTCCTGAACCTTTTTCCTCTGCTCAATAGTTAAATGTTCACTCACATTAACCTGAGCATAACTTTCTGTAGTTGTTAGGGGGTATTCCATGGAGGAAATTGGTTCATCCTGCATTTCTGTTGCAATGGCCAAGGTCATGATATGTGTTACTTCTGATGCTTCCCTGTCATAATACTTTTTAAGAAGGTTGACATGATACACCTTCTCCTTTCCTTTTTTGTCAATCTTATAATTGGTCCTGGAAAGTTTTTCCAATTTGACGTAGGGACCCTGCCATCCAATTTGCAATTTATTATTACTGCTGGGCAACAGTAACAGAACTTTTTCTCCCACCTCAAGTTCCCTATCTTGTGCTGTTTTATTGTAGTAAGCAGCCTGCTTCCTCTTGGCATGTTTAAAGTTATCATTTGCCAGTTTCCAACTTGTTTTCAATCGAGATGTCAACTCGTTGACGTATTGGTATGAAGAAGTCACGGTTTCTTCTGCTTTTTCATCAGTCCATGTCCGCAACAATGCTTCCAGTGGACCTTTGATTGGTCGTCCAAACAACAATGTAGCTGGAGCCAATCCTGTGGAGTTATGTGGGACTTTCCTATAGGCAAATAGCGCTGAGAGTAAGTATGTGTCCCAAGTTTCAGGTTTCTCACTAGCCAACTTTCTAAGGATTGAAATGAGCGTGCCATTGAACCGCTCTACTTGACCATTCCCTAGGGGTGGTACCGGCTACAGTGATAATGTCTAGCTTGAAATATCCTGAATACTTCTTGTAATAGCTTTCCCCTAAACTGAGAACCATTGTCAGTCAATATTTGATGTGGGAAACTGTCACGTAGGTCTTTATATCATTAAATTGCCTACATCTTCTTCCTATTCTCTCACCCGAATCCTTTTATTTTATTATCTTTCCGTACTTGTTTTTCCTGTATTTTTCGCATCACTCGTTTTGCGAATAATATTTTCTTCAGTATCCTCAAACTTTACCTTGTGTTTTTCTCATACTGGGATACGTAATTCTATTACGTAGATGTCAGAGGACGAAACTGTGAATGTGCTTCATACTTAGAAATAGGGCCGACTTATCGTCTGCAAATTTCACCGGTCAAAGGCGTTTTCCCAGGCTGAATTTCTCGGCGAAGTGTAATCGCTACCTGACACGGCACTCACTGTTGGTCATTCTAAACGTAGGTGCTAAAACTGCCAACCCGCTTTCGCCCAGAGCAGACGGTTGTCTGAGATTTGAAACTGACACGCGTACATCTTGGTCAGTAGGTGGCAGTTACGACATGTTAGGTGTTAAACGTATCGTTTAAGCCGGAAAGGGGAGAGCATTTCGTTCTACGAAATAATAGTTCATCCTTCGTCTGGTTTAAAATATTAAACCTAGTTTGAAACTTTATTTTCATTCTTTCTCTATAAATCGCAGTAGACAGGTGGTTCGCGAAGAGTAGAGCTGTATAAGCGAAGTTTCTTAGTTTGTTGCGACAATTTGTCGAACTTCTAGACTTCCATAAATATAAGCGTATAATTCTTAATTGTGCGATATCCTGTAGTGCTGTGTTTGAGGTAAATATATTATAGATCTCTAGTATTTTGTGAAGTGATAAAGTGTTTAATCGCCTATCTCATTCTAAACTAGTTATGTGTCCAGAGTGCTTAATTTATAGTTTGTATTATTTTTCTAGTGACGCATACAGTGGAAATACATAATAAATTATATCTTTAGCTTACTAAAACTAGTAGCTATAAGGAATTTAATTTAACGGCTAATACTCAGTCGAGAATATTTTAAATCAAACTTATAAAATGCTAGATGCGACATCAGTGAATAGTGACGGAATACGCACCATATTCCTAATTCCTGATGATCGATTTTATATAACTTATTTCACCGGAAGTTTAAATAATAAGTCAAGCTGTAGGCTTGCTGTTTTAAAATGTAAGTTATAATGAGTACATATATGTAAATTATTTGAAATGTGTTCTTTCTTTTATATAGTGAAACGGTGGTACCCAACTTGCCAGCGTTTAGTAGCCTGAGAGACATATTTGTGAGAAGCATAGACATTTCCTATCTTTAACCACGTGGGGTTTTTTTGTTTCAAGTAACACGGGTCTGACAGTGCATAAGCCATCAGAGAGAGACAGTAATAGCAATCCCACTAACGGTTTCTAAAGACTAGAAATATATATTGGGCTTTTGAGCCAGTTCATATTGCTCCACAAATTTAAATGTACATGCTGCCTGGCGGCGAGAATATTACAAGACTAACATTTAACATTCCGACAGAGATTGTGACTAGTATTGTGGTGACCAAATATAGTACCTGCCTGAAAGAAGACACCGATCTGACATTCCTTAAATCCTAGAATCCAAAGCTAATGACATTGTGCTCTGCTAACTTTCGTGCCTGGACAAATTTTATGTGACTTAATCAGACATTCGGAAAAAATTAGAACACCCAAGGAATCGTTCCCTGAGACAGAGAGTTCAGTACGTCTTTTGGAACTGGGGGTTTCTTGGTCGATGACTGCATTTTTCGGGTCTGTGCGAAGGTCCTAGAATTATTATGTTCCCAGAGGCAGCGAGCAAAGTTGTGAGTATATATGTGTGAGAAAGGCCATGGCTGAATGAATGAGAGTACACAGGTCAGAGTGTTATTTTACCGGGGTATTATTGTCACCCATTTGCTGTCTTAACTTTTTTTAATCTGCAGGATTTGTTACAAATGCTAGAGTTTCTTTTTTCTTAGGCTAAATCAGATTTATCCAACTCTGTTCATACATTTACGAGAAAGAAAGAAACCTCTTAGACTCAACCTTACGTATCTATAACTCTTTGGGCCATCATCTGTTCTCTTAACGGGGCTGTGGGCTAAACCTAGAGTAAGATTTTTTCGGGCTATCATCCTTGTAGCATTTTCTTGAATTTATGACTATTTGTATATGTTTTTTTCCTTGATGTAATTTTTGGTGTTGTGAGAAGATTTTTTTTAGATGATAATAATAAAAATCTCTCTTGAACTAAATCAGTGCGTTGGTCAGCTCGTTCAAATAATATATATATTCATGGTTATAGATTTCCCACGTCTGTGTGTTTAACTGTCGTCACGTGTATGTGCGTGCCCGTGAGTAGATAGAGATTTATGTAATATATATCTGTGGTTTAGACTGTCTGACACTTTAAAAGCGGTCGTAGAAGATAGGTGAGAGAGAGAAGATTATCTCGATTCTCAAAGACAGCCTCTATATCACATTCTATCATCTCACGTGTGGAAATTCTATTGCTTGTCACCAGCTCATACTGGGACTATCACTCATTCCAACCTATTCAGAAGGGACCAACTCAAGTCTTAATACTCCTATCGAAAAATCTACGACAAATGGTCGCTCGTTACCGGGAATTGAACCCAAAATCCTAAGGCGATACGACAAATGGGGTCTCGCCCGACGGATTTTTGAACTTAGAATAGGAAGACGAGTACAACAAATGTGGACTTGTCTATAGGGATTTTGAACTTAAGATTCTTTATTCTGATATAGAGTAAGAGTGTGATGTCTTGTGAGTTTTGTATCTTTTAAAAATAATTTATCCCCTAGACTAACGATCTGTTTACGGGCGTGCTGACCACACAAACTGATAAGTTTTTTTCCACAGCATTAAGAAGCATTATACATTTGGTTTACAGGTTGATTTTGTCGGAATACATGTTAATTAATGATTTTGTAATACTAAACGCTGGTAAAGTTTTGTGAGTGTATAACATTCACAAGGGTTCTGAAGCAGGAAGGTGTTTGAACTAAAGTTAAGGAGTGCGTTTCGGACTATTTGTCCAGATTAATTGCCTCCCTCACCCTAACTGTCTTCAGGGGTAAACTTGAGAGTGGATTAAAATTAAGGGATTATTTTTCTCTTTAACTTTTACAATAATTATTTTGTTTCCACTGTAGCAACTTATTTTTCAGAAGTAATCTTAACTACCATTTAGTTGGCGTAGTCGTGTTTTGCATTAGGTGCTTTATTGCCGATTAATAGCAGCGATAGTTAGATTTTTATTTTTGGAGGAGGTATCCCAGGGTTAAGGAAATCATCTTTTGATTTTTTGGTAATTTTTTCTCGTAAGTGGTAGGAACCAGTGTATCCTTTTTCCTATTTTCGTTCTCCATTAGTCTCAGTCACTGACATAATATGGCCGAGAGGGCAAAGCTTAGACAACTCCTCAGGGACGAAGCGAGAGAGGAGGGACTGGAAGGAGAAGAAGCGAAAGCTTTTGTCAGAAACGAACTTGAGAGATACGATGCGGAGAGGAAAACAGCTGAAGCTAAAGAGGAGAAAGAAGAACTAAGGAGGAAAGAAGAAGCAGCGGAGAGGAAAGAAGCGGAAGACCGGCTATTACAGCAGAAGAAGATGGATGAGGAAATGGAAATCCGCAGGATGCAGCATGAGGAAAAAGAAAAGGAGAGACAGCATGAGAAGGAGAGGGAGGAGAGAGAGGAAAGAGAGAAGGAGAGACAACATGAGTTGGCTCTTAAAGCTCTAGAACTTCAAAGTCGTGGTGCTGCCTCTACCTCCAGCAATGGAGAGTCTTCTCCTCATTCTTCCTTAACTGATCCTTCTAACAGTCAATCTCTTCACCTCACTGCTATGTTTTTTCCGCTAGAGTCTTTCCCTTGTCCAAATGAGAAGATTGACACTTGGCTAGAAAAATTTGAGAAAATTGCAACTCTGTACGGTTTAGAGAGGTCGCGTTGGAACATGAAGCTTTCCCAGGCTTTGAAAAGTTCTGCGTATGATGTTTACGCCAAACTGGAAAGCAGCCAACAAGACAACTATGATCTGTTGAAGAAAGCGTTACTGGAGCGCTTTGAAGTGAACGCTCGAAAATTTTTGTAACTGTTTCGCAACAGCAGAAAGGAGAATTCTGAATCTTTTCACCAGTTCTCTTCCCGTCTTAAGGGATATCTAACAAAGTGCCTTGAGCTTTCACAGCTCCCCTCTACCTATGAAGGTCTTGAGGAACTTGTTCTAACTGAACAAATAAAGAACACTTTGTCTGCTGATACCCGGAGATTTCTCGCTGAGCAGGGGGCAGAAAAACTTGAAGACATTTTGGAAAAGTCTGAGCGTTATCACAATGCGCTGGCTGAACTACCGGCCACAAAGCGGAAACCGACAAAGGAGCATTTTCGAAAACATAACCTAGAGCAATCTTCTCAGGCTTCTAATCAAAATAACCACAGAGAAATTGGACCTCAAAACCCCCCTCCTGAAAAATCCAAGTTCTACAAGAACAAGTACCCCAACCACCCCAAACAGTCTGATCAACCCGACCGCCCTACATGGCAGCGCAGCCAGAAAGGACAAGGTGGCAAAGGGAGAACCCCTGAGCACGGGACATATGATCAGACCGAGCATACCGAGCCTAAACGCATCGGATGCTTATTAACAGTCTCGCAAGGCGGAATTATTGACAGTGATTCCCAACCTGTTGGGGATAGACCCTCAATGCGAGGTACTGTTACTTTGAACGGTTCTCAAACTTCTTGCTTATTTGACACGGGGCTTTCTTATGATTGCATTGTTGCCAGAAACCTGGTCAAACCCGGTCAAGAGACAGCAGAGACCGTCCAATTTTGTGGAGTTCGTAAGAGTGATGCACCTACAGCGCTTCCCATCGCATTGGTGGAGATCCACTCTGATTTCGTCAGAGGTGTGATCAAAGCGGCTGTTATGGATGATCCCATCTACCCAGTCATACTTGGCGGGAGATACGTGTGTATTGGGACACTGGAAGAGCCGATTGTGGCAACAGTAACTACAAGAGGGCAAACCAAGAAGGAACGGGAGCCTGCGCCTAATTTGTTACCCATGGAACTTAAAGAAGCGCAATACAAGGACCCTACTTTGGCACCCTGCTTTAGGAAACTGCCCATGGCTAAGGAACCCAAACATCACGGGGACATTTTTTCTAAGGATGGCGTACTTTATCGGAGAACGGGCAAGCCTGACCAAGGTTACAACCAGCTCCTAGTACCGAAACAGTACAGAAGCCAAATCCTAGAAATGGGGCACTCTCTTCCCTTCAGCGGACATATGGGACAGAACGCCACAAACCAACGTATAACCACTCACTATTGGTGGCCAGGAGTAAATACTGATATTATCAGATATGTAAAATCCTGTGCCCAGTGCCAACGTGTGCCACCCAAGCAACGGGCACCCCCAGTCTCGTTGGGTGAAATGCCAATAGTGGGAACACCATTCGAACGGGTTATGATCGACATTTTAGGGACTTTCGAAAGGACTAAAAGAAGGAACAGGTTTATCCTGACCTTAGTCGATACATGCACTTTATGGGCAGAAGCTATCCCGCTAACATGCGCAGATGCCAAGCATGTCGCAGAAGCCCTAGTGCAGATTTTCACTCGGTTGGGATTCCCGCAGCAAGTGTTGATGGATAACGGATCTCCATACCGAAACCTGTTGATGGATGAGATCGTTAAGATCTTGAGGACCCAACACATCCACACTAAGCCATATACTCCGGCCGGAAATGGGCTCGTGGAACGTGTTAATGGAAACATCAACATGATGCTAAGTAAACTGGCACAAGTGAAACCTGAAGATTGGGATCTCTGTATTCCTGCAGCTTTATTTGGCTACAGAGAATCTCCTCATACTTCCACAGGATTTCCGCCAGCTACACTTTTATTCGGCAGACCCATTAAGGGCCCGCTTGAAGCCTTACTTCAGTCTCTGACAGACGAGAAGGCGGATGAGACAGTTGTCTCAGCAAGTAAATATGTGTCGGTTTTAAAGGAAAGGTTGAAACTAGGGTGGGACCTAGCAACGACTAACTTTAAGCGAGCACGCACAAAGCACGCTAACCGATACAGGAAAGTCGTGAAAGAAAGAGAACTGGAAGCAGGAGAGAAAGTTTTGGTGTTACTCCCTACCGGAAACAACCAACTGAAGATCGGATGGCAAGGGCCGTGTACCGTCCTGAAAAAGATTTCTAAGGCTAACTACCAGATATCTATTCAAGGAATGGAGAAGGTTTTCCATTTAAATCTCTTAAAGAGATACTTGGAAAGACCTGTGCCGACCTCCGACCATCTCCTGACGATCGCCAGAGCGGACGAAGATGATGATATTGGCAGGGATATTCCACCGCTACCACAGGAAATCTTTCAAAAATGTCAGAAGCGGCGACGCTCTT
Source organism: Oreohelix idahoensis (assembly GCA_024509875.1). Classification (NCBI taxonomy): domain Eukaryota; kingdom Metazoa; phylum Mollusca; class Gastropoda; order Stylommatophora; family Oreohelicidae; genus Oreohelix; species Oreohelix idahoensis. The sequence continues at coordinate 1,015,139 of JAMPIV010009331.1, read as the reverse complement.
TCAAGCGCGCATGGGAGACATTCCAGAGGAAGGAAACGTCGAGGCAGACTTCATGAGTAGATATTGGAGAGAGATGGAGGGGAAGATGAGAGGAAAGAAGACAGACACCACGAAGCTACGGTTATAGGAAATTTAATTCCATAACGTAGACATGGAGTGCTTCCATATCTTAAGGGGGGACGTCCTGTCACGTAGGTCTTTATATCATTAAATTGCCTACATCTTCTTCCTATTCTCTCACCCGAATCCTTTTATTTTATTATCTTTCCGTACTTGTTTTTCCTGTATTTTTCGCATCACTCGTTTTGCGAATAATATTTTCTTCAGTATCCTCAAACTTTACCTTGTGTTTTTCTCATACTGGGATACGTAATTCTATTACGTAGATGTCAGAGGACGAAACTGTGAATGTGCTTCATACTTAGAAATACTTATCGTCTGCAAATTTCACCGGTCAAAGGCGTTTTCCCAGGCTGAATTTCTCGGCGAAGTGTAATCGCTACCTGACACGGCACTCACTGTTGGTCATTCTAAACGTAGGTGCTAAAACTGCCAACCCGCTTTCGCCCAGAGCAGACGGTTGTCTGAGATTTGAAACTGACACGCGTACATCTTGGTCAGTAGGTGGCAGTTACGACATGTTAGGTGTTAAACGTATCGTTTAAGCCGGAAAGGGGAGAGCATTTCGTTCTACGAAATAATAGTTCATCCTTCGTCTGGTTTAAAATATTAAACCTAGTTTGAAACTTTATTTTCATTCTTTCTCTATAAATCGCAGTAGACAGGTGGTTCGCGAAGAATAGAGCTGTATAAGCGAAGTTTCTTAGTTTGTTGCGACAATTTGTCGAACTTCTAGACTTCCATAAATATAAGCGTATAATTCTTAATTGTGCGATATCCTGTAGTGCTGTGTTTGAGGTAAATATATTATAGATCTCTAGTATTTTGTGAAGTGATAAAGTGTTTAATCGCCTATCTCATTCTAAACTAGTTATGTGTCCAGAGTGCTTAATTTATAGTTTGTATTATTTTTCTAGTGACGCATACAGTGGAAATACATAATAAATTATATCTTTAGCTTACTAAAACTAGTAGCTATAAGGAATTTAATTTAACGGCTAATACTCAGTCGAGAATATTTTAAATCAAACTTATAAAATGCTAGATGCGACATCAGTGAATAGTGACAGAATACGCACCATATTCCTAATTCCTGATGATCGATTTTATATAACTTATTTCACCGGAAGTTTAAATAATAAGTCAAGCTGTAGGCTTGCTGTTTTAAAATGTAAGTTATAATGAGTACATATATGTAAATTATTTGATATGTGTTCTTTCTTTTATATAGTGAAACGGTGGTACCCAACTTGCCAGCGTTTAGTAGCCTGAGAGACATATTTGTGAGAAGCATAGACATTTCCTATCTTTAACCACGTGGGTTTTTTTTTGTTTCAAGTAACACGGGTCTGACAGTGCATAAGCCATCAGAGAGAGACAGTAATAGCAATCCCACTAACGGTTTCTAAAGACTAAAAATATATATTGGGCTTTTGAGCCAGTTCATATTGCTCCACAAATTTAAATGTACATGCTGCCTGGCGGCGAGAATATTACAAGACTAACATTTAACATTCCGACAGAGATTGTGACTAGTATTGTGGTGACCAAATATAGTACCTGCCTGAAAGAAGACACCGATCTGACATTCCTTAAATCCTAGAATCCAAAGCTAATGACATTGTGCTCTGCTAACTTTCGTGCCTGGACAAATTTTATGTGACTTAATCAGACATTCGGAAAAAATTAGAACACCCAAGGAATCGTTTCCCTGAGACAGAGAGTTCAGTACGTCTTTTGGAACTGGGGGTTTCTTGGTCGATGACTGCATTTTTCGGGTCTGTGCGAAGGTCCTAGAATTATTATGTTCCCAGAGGCAGCGAGCAAAGTTGTGAGTATATATGTGTGAGAAAGGCCATGGCTGAATGAATGAGAGTACACAGGTCAGAGTGTTATTTTACCGGGGTATTATTGTCACCCATTTGCTGTCTTAACTTTTTTTAATCTGCAGGATTTGTTACAAATGCTAGAGTTTCTTTTTTCTTAGGCTAAATCAGATTTATCCAATTCTGTTCATACATTTACGAGAAAGAAAGAAACCTCTTAGACTCAACCTTACGTATCTATAACTCTTTGGGCCATCATCTGTTCTCTTAACGGGGCTGTGGGCTAAACCTAGAGTAAGATTTTTTTCGGGCTATCATCCTTGTAGCATTTTCTTGAATTTATGACTATTTGTATATGTTTTTTTCCTTGATGTAATTTTTGGTGTTGTGAGAAGATTTTTTTTAGATGATAATAATAAAAATCTCTCTTGAACTAAATCAGTGCGTTGGTCAGCTCGTTCAAATAATATATATATTCATGGTTATAGATTTCCCACGTCTGTGTGTTTAACTGTCGTCACGTGTATGTGCGTGCCCGTGAGTAGATAGAGATTTATGTAATATATATCTGTGGTTTAGACTGTCTGACACTTTAAAAGCGGTCGTAGAAGATAGGTGAGAGAGAGAGAAGATTATCTCGATTCTCAAAGACAGCCTCTATATCACATTCTATCATCTCACGTGTGGAAATTCTATTGCTTGTCACCAGCTCATACTGGGACTATCACTCATTCCAACCTATTCAGAAGGGACCAACTCAAGTCTTAATACTCCTATCGAAAAATCTACGACAGAAACCTAATCGGGTGAATATTGTTAACAGTGCCTCTGCCACATGTTTTGAATCTATCGATGACATTGCTACTGCCTCTCTCCACATAGAGCAAGTGTCACGAAGTGGATTTATGACTAGAGACTGCGTTTCCTCCTTTGTCCTCTCCTTGAACAAGCTCCTATGCTCCGTTGTGAGATTTGATTTCTCTTCTGACCTGTGCCGTCTAATGGCGGGTTTAACTTTCCCTTGCTATGACCGTCAAAAGGCTGTCCTGGGCAGATGACGTGACCGGCTGGCACTGTGGCGGCCTGGCGATGGCGACTTCCTCGCAGCGCGTCAGCAGGGTTGTAACCGCTGGTACTGTGCGAGAACGATGCAACGTCTCGGGTTCCTCTGGTGTAGAGCCTCCTATTTCTTGCTGGGTTTCTATTGAATCCTCACTGATCTCAATAGCATCTACCTTTGGAGAAAGGTAGGTAATATCTGCCCCTGGCAGTGGTTCTGGACTCGCTCTTCCCCTACCAAGATGAAGCGGGACAGAGCTCTCCAATATAGCTCCTTGCGAAGTTATAAGGCAGTTTCCGTCACTAATTCCTGGCCTGGAAAGTTTGTGAGACGCCCGTGTAGTCCCAGAGAGTCCTCCGTCTAAAACTCTGGTTCTAAAAAAAATTCTCAACCTTGCCCTCCCCGTCGAGAGTTACTGGCGCTAGTTGACATGTGTCCTGCAGTGACACTTGACGGTTTAAGATCTCGTTAGATCGCGGAGTATCTGAGATAAAGTACTCAGTGACTGGTTCCAATGTTCCGTGAAACGAATTGGAAAATATAGCCAATTTTCCAGGCTCCTCGTTGCAGGGGTGAATTCCTGTATGCGAGATATTCGAGTTGTGGGGCAATTTCCGTTTATAGGCAAACGGTCGCTCAGTCTGTCCTCATCCTGGTGAGTAACGTGCTGGTCGTATAAGGCTCCAGGGCTGGTTGGAACTATATGTTCGCTCAGACCGCTATCTTGTACCCTATGAAGATGGCGCTGGTCGTGGACATATGTAATACTGCTCATGTCAGTATGTCTCTCACTTGAGGGAGCTAATACCGTCAGGGGGCCTAATTCCCGACAACAAAGAGTGTACTTCCCGAATCAGAGGCGTCACCACTGTTTGGCCGTTAGACTGCATAGGGTTGACAGACGAATTCGCCTCTGCATATAACATACCACTGTCCTTAGAGGCCTCTAACCTCTCCTTAGCACGACAGGGCTGTTCGAGCTCGCTCGGGGCTCCGTGAATTAGGGGTTCTCGTTTTTCACTTATCTGGCCTGCAGTAGGCCCCCTTGCGTTAGCAAGGATCGGTGTGGGCGGGTTCCCCAAAACTAAATATGGGTTGCCGAGAATGAAGTCATAGGCTGGCTGCGCCATCACAGCTGCCTTGATTGTGCCAGATACAAACTTACACTTCACTTTAATATTGGCTACCGGAAAGCACTGTGAAGTCCCTTTCCTTAAAACTCCACCAATATTCACTTTTTCTCTGGTCATCTGCCAGGGCTTCACCAGATGTCGGGCGACTATGCTGGGGTATGCAAGCCCGCTGTCAAATAAACATGTAGTCTCAGTCCCGTTCACTTCTGCTGGTCCGCTGTTGGAGAACAACTTATCTGACTTGAAGGGTTTCCACTTCTTTCCTTGTTTCACCCTCACAGGCCTTAAACAAGCCCCCTGATGAGCGGGTTGTTTGTTTGGGCACCGTGTTGTCCAATGAGAGGTAGTCCGACAGAACCTACAATATCTCTCATTATCTCCATGGTTCCTGGCGGGTTCATGAGACGTCGGCCCATGTGTTCTGTTAGGCGGCTGGGAGCGCATGTTATGACTGGGAGGGGGGTCCTTATGAGACGGCCCTTGCTGCTGGTGAGCTGAAGAGGAAGGCGAATGCGATGAAGATGCTCCTTTGTCCGGAGCTGGCAGGTCTGGGTGTTTCCGTTTCTGGCCCAGTACTTCGGCCTGTGCCGTCTGGAACCTTTCTGCAATTAGAATTATCTGGTCCAGTTGCTGGACGCCCTGCTCCGCCAGGTACCTCCTTAAGTCTGGAGACATGTTTGCCTTAATTTGTTCACACAGAACTAACTCTTCCAGCCCTTCAAACGATTTAGCCAACCCCGACAACTCTCTCCAGCAAGTGAGGTAATTCCTCAGCCTCTCTGCGAACTGGGGAAAACTTTCTCCTTTCTCCAGACGACTTTCCCGAAACATCGTTTGGCATTTCCGGTGAGTCCATTGGAATCGCTGTAACAGGGCGTTCCGCAGTGCCTCAAAGTTACCTTGGTCATCTACTAGCATCTTGTTATAGACATCATACGCATGCCCTCTGAGTGATTGAGATAATTTGAGACACCAAAGACTATCCTCCAGCCCGTATGTCTTTGCCATCCTTTCGAACTTTTCCAAAAATACCTCAATTTTCTCATTTCCGTTAGGAAAAGAGTCCATCGGAAAATTCATGGCTGCCATCCGGGGCCCTCCATTTCCTGCGGTGTCTGCTGCCACTGCTCCGGGGGAATCTCCGTTAGCCGAACTGCCCTCCAAAGATCTATGCTGCAGTTCCAGATAATGCATGGAAAGTTCATGCTGTCTCTCTGCTGCCTTCTCCTGGGCTTCCTTCTCTGCTGCCTTCTCCTGTGCTTCCCTCTCTGCTGCCTTCTCCTGTGATTCACTCTCTGCTGCCTTCTCCTGTGCTTCCATTTTCCGAAGTTCCATCTCGGCCTTTCTCTCCTCTTTCTCTACTTCCCTTTTCCGAAGTTCCATCTCGGCCTTTCTCTCCTCTTTCTCTAGCTGGTCGTGCCTATCCTTCTCCCGCAACATGTAGGCCTTAGTTTCCTCTTTGTCCATACCCATGTCCTGAGCAGCCTCACGCCAGGCAGCTCGTAACTTGGCCGTATCTGCCATCTTACTTGCGAACTGCTGTAATCTCAAGAACACAGAAAACTGATAGAAAGAAGAAACAAAAAGGAAGGAACTACCTTTCACCTGCTAGGAATCTGCTGTCGCAAAAACCCGCACTCAGACTAGCACCAAGTCTGACTACTAACTACCTGAAAAAAAGTTATAGTTATCCAGCTATCCAAAACCCGAATTTACTTTCCTGTTAAGAAAAAAATCAATTAGCCATCAATTACCTCTAAGTCATAAACAACCTTACTACAACTACCATCTAAAGTGACTATAACTTGTGGAAAAAACTTATAGCTGGATCAGTCTTAATATAGCTCAAGCCTAGGGGATATTTATGAAATCTATTTTTCAGAACTTCATACAGAGACAATCTATGAATGTAGATCACAGAATTGATCTCACAGAATGATCCACCGGACGAACGCCACCCACTTTGTCACGAAGTGGATTTACGACTACAGACTGTCTATATATAGTGACAAGACCCTAGTGAGAAGAAAGACTGAAATGATAGATTCGGATGAAAATGACAGTGCACATGTGAAAGTGAGACCATTGGCTCCGAGGTTGAGAACTGAAGTTGACTCTTCCATGCCACTCCGGACGTCTAAATTGCTATGGCCTCAACCACCTCTAACTACCCTAAGGGGATAAGGTTCAATGCAGATTCACATACACCACGATACAGACAACAGATAGCTACTGTATGTAATAGAAATGACTGATTCCAGCTATAATGTACAAGTTTTATTTACACATATAAACAAAACTCATATACATGTCAAATGATAAAAAAATGCAGTGTAAGCACTCCTGGAAAACAAATTCAGGAAAAATTACAAATGATGTATCATCAAAACCCAACCCTTCACCCACAAGTTTCACCTGTATGGAGGAAGAAGGTAAGATTAAATGAAATAAAGCACACTGCACTTGGTGGGGTCTCAGATGTTGAGCCTCCCCTCCAAACTAGCTGTTCTAAATTCTAACTCTAACTCTAAGTACACAGTCAGCTGGAACGACTACGAAGTGTCTACACCAACTCTGCACAGACTTCGTTTTTACACAGCCTATCCTGAAATCTCCCGAACACTGCTCCACAACTAACTCGTCTAAAACTAGCAGCTGACCTCTGCTATGCTTTTAATTAAACTTTGCGCTCAGTTCTGTCTATCTGCTATACTTGGAACAAAACTGTGTCGGTTCTGCCTATCTGCGCTGACTTCTGTAGAGAGTATGTTCACCCTATCTCTCTCCACAATTTTTGAAAATTGATGACTAAGGTTTAAACGCTGAATTCTGGAAAGACTAGAATAGGTAGCTGGTTTTGCTGCTACCACTCTGGATTTACCTGTCCGCACCCTCCTCTGGGTTCAGGCCTTCGGCGTTATTATGGCCGGGACGAAGCAAAATAAATTACAACCACGCTGGCAACCTGCCGATTTGCGTGTGTAAGAAGACTGAGCATCAGAGCTCCGGATTTTTTGACCAAAATCCCTTTCAACTGGAGAATGTCTTCCCTGCCTTGGGAAAACGTATTTTTTTCCTCGATATTTCGTCCGCCTCTGGCAAAAATCTCAAACCCTTCTCTGTCTGAGATGCAAACTCTCGCCGTGGGGAAAGTGATTGGCACTTTCGCTCCTCCCACTGCGCCGCGATACCTGCTGTTTAGACAGAAAAAAATGCAACAGCTAAACACACAGTAATAATACATTTCTAATATAACAACTCCCGGACTTTTACCCTTTAAGTCCCAAGTCTTCAACACGTAACTCCCCTACTCTCTTCCCGTTATGTACCACCATACAAATAATCATGCCAACAAAGTCCGCTCCTCTACTGTTCCCTTCTCTACCTGAGCCCCAAAATAAACATTGGCTGACCCAGATCGTTTGTTCTGCCTGACTAAGTCCGAGCAACAACAATATTTCACTGGCCCTATCTGGGCAGACGTACTGTGGCGTACTTCTTACGCTGACACTACATGCAGCAATGTTTACCACCAATAACTAGACCTCACTCTAGAAATCATTACATTCCCGTACAGTATTATTAATCACCTCAAAATGAAATAAAATATTATTCCCTTAACAGAAATAATTTCATCTCCGTCTTCTGAATACTCAGAACCACAATACATAATACCCGTATAACCATTTTTACGCTAGCATCTACATGCCGTCAAAAGTTATATATAACCCCAGGTTATCAATTGAAAACCCCGTAGTTCAACCACGTGCAACAATCTTACCACCACGTGCTCCTGCATAAATATTCATTAAATGATAGCACCCACGTGCTTCTCTCCCCCTAACCCCTCTGAACATCGTCTCGAATAAATATTCAGTAACCAACGCACCCTCGTGCTTACAAATTACACCTCTTTCACTCCCGTCCACAGATAGATGTGTAACTATATAAATAACTAGCAGCATTACTGAAAAGGGTTGATATATTCGGGGTCGTGTACCGGTCATCAGTGAAGAAGGTCTTCTTTGGGTTACCACTGCATAATTGAATCAACCGGTCATGTTGACACAGAGTGGGAGTGTCAGGTAACGCGAATGGTGGAATGGTTCTGTGTAGTTGACCACTTGATAATATTACACTCACACACTCTTATGCAAGTCAATGATGACTGGAACTACAGCTGACATTTCACACAGTTTAATAAGGACGCACACATCTGGACAGCACGGAACATAGTCATAGGAACATGTTGACATGTACATCATTAGGCATTTGAATAGTAGATTATATTTCATGCAGCATTCAAATATGATAGGCGATATAAGGTAATCATTCAATGTTCTGGCAGACTATTGCCATATCCCCTAACTGACTGAGCGCATCAGTGGGTGTGGGTGTGTAAACATATAAAGAGTTCACTGGACGAACCTTTTCCTTGGCTAAGTTCTCCAGCGGCATATATCAAATGTTTATGTAACAAAGTTAAACCACGATAGGGGTTTTCATATTAATAAGATCTCCATATCACTGTCCGATAATAAGTTTGATATACTGTTCTCTTTACAGTGATCCATAACGATGACAAGAATACAAGATGGCTACTTTCCTGAGTTTTGCTCACTCACCCAGAAGAAGGATAATGATAAGCCAAAGTTAATTCACAATTTGAATATCAATAATTTCATAGAGTTTCCCTACAGTTCCACATTAATAAGGTTGCTTCATGTAGATATAAGCTCTGTTGGGAAACCTGTCATCTTCAACTGTATATATAAACGACCAACGATGCTCGAAACACGATGTCCATCTAGGTCTAACCAAATAGAGATCATCAAAAAGAAGGGTCTGGTATTACCTGGAGTCCGAATTAATAATAAAGTGCATGAGGAGAATCTCTGACAATAGAATCTCGCAGAGACACTATCTCCTTCTGAAAAATCATTCACAAATCACTTTTCAACCTTTAAAAGGACCAGCCCAAAAAATACACACGGCCATTCTCGGCCGGCTTTGTCGAGACTCTGTACGCCTCCGTAGGACAACGAATACCTGCCCCAGAGTTCGGCACAAAGAATATAGTCCGACCTAAACATACGAAGATATACAATATAAGACTGAATCTTCTTGCACTAGACAATTAATACATATGAATTCAGGCCATAAACATTCTAAGCAAAATCAATCTATTTTCTGGCCCTAACAAATGAGAAATGACATAAATTCGGTATTCATACGCTAAATCAATATTCAAGGGAGATCATCCACATAATCAAAAGTATAAACCAATCATGGATTATCTAGCTTTACAAAGGAAAGCATTTTCGTACACTCAATAAATACAAATATATATTTTTCATATTAAATAGACATACAGGATGAATTGTATGCCTCACTGAAGTAGTCCGTGCGTCACACAATTCCATACAAAAGAATATGTGCGCAACAGATTACCACACCCCCGGGGGAAAAAATGGTACATTTTTTTTTTGAAATACATCTAGGAGCAACATACAATAGGCTCACAACGCACGAATGATAATGCGCAGATGATAAGCATTCCAAACAAATGTAACGTCTAATGTAAGGCTAAGTCGTCATATGGTACGACAAATTAGAATATATCTTAGAATCCAGAGAAAGTCTTTCTCTGAGTATAAATATTTCCAGAGAGGTGTCACCCACGCATACTACAATATTGGCTCTGCCACAATTTCTACAACAGATTATCCAAAATATTTCATCTTAGGTATCTTAAAATCATGATTACCAAAGAAGAAGAACATCAAAAGACCAGCGGTGAATATGCATCAATGAACCGCTAAGTAGTGATACAATCAATATATGCTATATTACATATGTGTACCCATTTTAACATATGGAAAAAAACTGTAGTAAAGTTAGACATGTTAGAAATCTCAGGATCTAACAGTTAGGTGGAATCATGTGGGCATCTAGACAAGATGTCTGCCATCACATTTTCTGACCCACGGATAGCTCACACCGAAAAATGAAAAGGCTGAAGAGCAATCGCGTATCGCGTTGATATCGCGCTCTTCAGATTTTTACTCTGAATAGCTGTAAGAGAAAACCGGACTGATTCTAAAGGCGACGAACTGGAACGGACTACGGACTACGACTTATGGAACATGGAACACAAGAAGTATAAATGGGAAGGAAGAGGAGCTGGTGGAAGAGATGAGGAAAGCAAAACTAGAAATCCTGGCTATAACGGAAACAAAGAAAAAAGGACAAGGAGTCATGGATCTCAATGGCAACACGCTGCTCTACAGTGGTGTAAAGATATCCGAAAGAGCTAAAGGGGGTGTGGGTTGCATTGTGGCCCAAAATCAAAAAGATAGTATCAAGGGGTGGAACTTTGTCTCAGAGCGCATTATGGTTGTAAAACTAAAAGAAGGAGAAACCATAGTCAACCTGGTCATAGTGTATGGGCCAAATGAGGATGAGAGAGCAGAGGTCAAGGATGAATTCTTCGAGCTGCTTCAAAGGACAGTGGATGACTGCCTAGATGAAGTTATCATGCTCGGGGATTTTAATGCCAGAGTTGGAAATGACCATGCTAGATGGGGTGGAGTTATCGGAAGATATGGAGAAGATACTCTCAATGACAATGGAAAGCGACTCCTTAGATTCTGCAGTGAACAGAATCTGATCATTACAAACACAAAGTTCCCCCATAAGCGCATACATGCATACACTAGATGTGAACCAACCAAGAATGAGAAGTCAGTGATCGACTATGCCATTGTTCGGAAAAGCTCATTCAAATATGTACGAGATGCAAGAGTCTGGAGGGGGCCAGAGATTGGAAGTGATCACTACCTGCTAACAATCAAACGAACAACTGAAAGAGTTGCTCAGCCTAGGAACTGCTCAACATCACGCAAGAAACCAAGTAAACGAGCAGGAGAAATGAGCATTAGGACCTACAAGCTGAGAGAGCCAGAAATTAAGACCAGATATCGGGGGCTTATTGCTGCAGCGGTGAGCAACACAGAAGAACAACCTGATGCCTTGGAAACCCTCTGGATTAAATTCAAGGATATCATAAAGACAGCTGCTGCAGAAGCATGTGGTGAAGTCCGACTTGGGAACCAGAGAAAGAGAACACCTTGGTGGACAGAGGAAGTCAAAGAGAAAATAAGAGAGAAGAAAATGGCATGGAAACAATACTTAGGAGCTAAAAACACAACAGGACAAATGGAAAAATATAGAGAATATGTGACACTCAGAACAGAAGTAAAGAACAAAGTGCTAGCAGCAAAACAGAAGTCCTGGGAAGAATTTGGAGAAAATCTAGAAAAAGATGCACAAGAAAACCAGAAATTGTTCTATAAGACCCTAAAGAACATGAGGAAGGAAAAACAATGCCCTCTCAAATTTATAAAGGACAAGCAAGGCAAATTGCTTACTGCCCCGAAGGAAGTAATGGAAAGATGGAAAGAATATTTCTCAGAACTCCTTGATGGTGAGCAAGGTCAAACATCAGAAATGATAACCACTAGCACAGAAGAGGAAACCAATGGTGATGAAGATGACATAAAGATGGAAGAACTGAAGGCAGCACTGGAGAAAATCAAGATGGGCAAAGCAGCAGGGCATGATGGTATAACACCAGAAATGGTTAAGTACATGGGAGCATCAGGCGACCTGTTACTCTTAAGGGTCCTACAGGCAGCATGGTGCAACAAGACCATACCAAAGGATTGGGAGATCGCCATCATAACACCAATTTTCAAAAAGTGTGAAAATCGACAGTGTGGAAACCATAGAGGCATATCTCTTCTCAGTGTCCCTGGAAAAATCTACTCTAGAATCCTAGAGCAGAGACTCCGACGCCTAGCTGAGCCACAGTTGGATGAGGTCCAGTGCGGATTCCGAGCAAACCGAAGTACTCAAGACCTAATCTTCACACTCAGACAGCTGAGTGAAAAGGCCCTTGAGTATAAGAGTGAGATCCATCTTTGTTTCATAGATCTGGAAAAGGCGTTTGACAGGGTCCCTTGGAGCAAACTTTGGGACTGTTTGGCAAGGAAGAATATTCCAGCACCTCTGATTCATGCTATACAGAGCTTCTACAAGTCTTGCAGAAATTATGTGAGGACAGCAAACCATAAGTCAGAAGAGTTCAGGACCACCACTGGTGTAAGACAAGGTGATATCCTATCACCTTACCTCTTCATACTCCTTATGGACGATGTCATCAAGGCATGTAAGGAAAGAACAAGAAAGTATTCAGTGGGGTACTGGAAGATGAGACAGGTCTATATTTCAGAGCTGGCATTTGCTGATGATGTTGCCCTGATTGCTAAATCAGAGGCACATCTCCAATCCAACCTGCAAGTCTGGAAGGAAGAGCTGGAGAAGAGAGGGATGGTCATAAGCAGCTCTAAAACAAAATCCATGGTGATATCACGAGAAGAAAGAAGACATCAGATTAAGCTGGGAGAACAGGTCCTGGAGCAGGTCGACCACTTTAAATACCTCGGAGCTATTATAGACCGAAAGGGAGGCATCAAAGAAGAGTTGGCCACTCGAAAAGCAGCAGCTGGGAGACTTTTTTCAGGCCATAAATCGAAGATTCCTCAGCAAGAGAGAGGTTGGTAAGAAAACGAAGATGGCTGTATACCGCTCCACCTATGTCCCAGTCTTGACATATGGATGCGAGTCATGGGCAATGACTACAACCCATAAAAGCCAGATCCAAACCTCAGAAATGAGGTATCTGAGGAAGGTGGTTGAAGTAACAAGAAGAGACATGGTACGCAGCCAGACGATGCGTCAGGGCCTAAAATGCCACCCCCTGCAGACCCAGGTGGAGCAGTCCCAACTGAGATGGTTTGGCCATGTCTGCAGAATGGGAGAGGATCGGCTGCCACGGCAGGCATGGGAGGCGGAGAGCCAGAGATCCAGACCCCGGGGACGACCCGGAGTGCGCTGGGAGGACAACATTGGACAGTCTTTGGGGGACCGAGGACTGGAATGGAGCCGGGCCGGGAGGAAGACAGCCGATGGAATAGTCTGGCGCTTTCTCTTCCAAACCTCTACACCTCACGGTAGAAGGGGAACGACTAAGTAAGTAAGTATAGCTGTAAGAGCTTTCTGGTCAGTTTCCACAATGAAATGCGCGCCAAGAAGAAATCTTTGAAGTTTAAGGATTGAACAAACCATAGCCAATAATTCACGGTCTAGGACCGAGTAATTCTTCTCTGTGGCATTTAGTTTTCGAGAAATATACATCACAGGGTGCAGAGTTCCAGAGTACTCTTGCATTAGAGCTGCTCCAATCCCTGTGGATAAAGCGTCACTACGAAGAATAAATGTCTTATCTTTAGTAGGTAACACTAAAATAGGTGAAGTAGAAAACATAGTTTTAATTTTATCCAAAGAGGATTGACCTTCTTGAGTCCAATGGACTATATTAGGAGACCCTTTCTTTAGCAATGAAGAAAGAGGTGACATGATCGAGGACAGATTCGGGATGAATCGTCCATAAAATTGTATTAGACCCAAGAGACTTCGCACTTGCTTTTTAGTCTTAGGAATAGAAATGTTAAGTATCTTACTTGTATTATGGTCCTCTGTTTTTAGGAAACCATGACCAACACGGTGACCTAAGAAAGATATTTCGCTAAAACCAATACAGGCTTTAGATGGTTTCGCTGTCAGGTTATGCTCGCGTAAGATAGACAATAGTTCATTTAACCCGTTATAGTGATCTTCCCAAGTATCACTGAAAAGACAGATGTCATCAAGATATGCAATGACATCTGAGCGATGAGATAGGATTTGACGCATCATGCGTACGAATGTTGCAGGGGCGTTCATAAGGCCGAAAGGCATGAAATTCCATTGGAATAGACCCCTAGGTGTCGAAAAAGCAGTAAACGGTTTGGCGTGTTCGGATAGTGGAACTTGCCAATATCCCTTAGACAAATCAAGTTTAGTGAAGAAATGAGATTTCGATAGTCTAGTAAGTAGCTCTTCTAGTAAAGGCATAGGTTCAGCATCAAATTTCGTCACTTGGTTCAATTTGCGATAATCAACGCAAAGACGTATGTTATTGTCTTTTTTTCGTACAATAACCATCGGCGAAGAATATGCTGATGTGGATGGTTCAATTATTTTCAAATCTATCATCTCATCCAACTCTTTCTCAACCTGTGCTTGAAAATGTATCGGGATAGGATACGGTCTGACTCTTATAGGATTATGGTCAGTAAGTATAATGTCATGTTCAATGACATCAGTTTGACCAGGAATGTCAGTAAGGACATCCTGAAATTGTTGTAACATAGTAGAAACTTGTTTCTGTTCTCCTAGAGATAACTCGGGAGAGACCGTAACATCTTTCCATGATTCATTAGAATGAAGTGGAATCATCGGAAAAGGGAGATTCACATCCGAGAAACTCGTTTCCTCATCCTGTACTACTGACAGTGATGAGTAATGTCCATGTGGGACTGGAGAATCGTCCGTTGTCTGGAAAACAGGTTGTAAATAATCCGGACGTTCATGGAATTCCGTAAGCATGTTGATGTGGAAAGTTTTATGCTTCCCGTCAATATCGACGATATAGTCAACATCGGAAACTTTTGATATTACATCGTACGGACCTTTCCAAGAAATAAGAAGTCTGTTTTCCCTACAAGGTAGCAAGACAAATGCTTTGTCACCTGGACAAAGTTGTCGCAAGTATCTCTTCTTATTGGCAAATTGCCTTGCCTTCTGTTTCGCAAATTCAGAAGAAGCAGTTGCCAATTTGCATGCTTCAATAATCTTGTGTCTAAGCGCAATGACATATTCGTAAGAGGATTTTGTGACATCGACAATATTATCAGCAGTTATAAGGTCATGAAGTAAGGACATAGGACCTCGCGGTTTCGCACCAAAGACAAGTTCAAAGGGAGAAAATCCTGTATGTTCGTTGGCGACCTCTCTGTATGCAAAGAGAGCCGCGGGTAAAACCCTGTCCCATTCTTGAGGATGATCTTCAGTTATCTTTCCTAATAGGTTTTTGAGAGTCCTATTCAGACGTTCTACCATCCCATTAGACATAGGATGATAAGTACTACTCAGAGATCTCTCTATCTGTAGAGTCGCCATTACTTGAGACATGGTATCCGATATGAGTTGGGTACCATGGTCTGATAATATTTCTGCTGGAAATCCCAGACGAGAAAACATTAGCCAAAGAGCATCTGCAATATCAGCAGTAGTTATGCTCTTT
This sequence comes from Oreohelix idahoensis, assembly GCA_024509875.1. NCBI lineage: Eukaryota > Metazoa > Mollusca > Gastropoda > Stylommatophora > Oreohelicidae > Oreohelix > Oreohelix idahoensis. The sequence goes on along the minus strand of JAMPIV010009331.1, from coordinate 999,752 downwards.
AGAGGAACAGCCTCTGGCCAACGTGTGCACATATCAACACACGTCAAGATAAATTGGTGTCCTCTAGCAGACTTTATCTTAAATGGACCAATGATGTCTATCGCCATTTTTTGAAATGGTCGAATTGGAATATCTGCAGCCTGAATAGGTGCAGCATGGCGTGGACCTTTGGATTTAACTTCTTGACATACCCTACAAGATCGACAATAGATTCGTATGTCCCTGTTCACAAAAGGCCAAAAGAAAGACGCAAGAACTCTAGATTTAGTACGGGAAAAACCCATATGCCCAGCCCACTGAGAATCATGAGCGTGCTGTAAGATTTTAACTCTCATATTTTTGGGCACAAGAATTTGAGAATGAATGGACTTAGCGGAGTCTTGTACCATACGTACAAGTACGCCATTCTTCATCGTAATCCAAGATTTACGATTTGTATCTTTATTCGGATCACCTTTTGTTGCTAGCGTGAAGAATTTTTTTAGAGTACGATCATCTTCTTGCTTTTTTATAAATGAGTCGCGAGAAATTTCCAAGGGATCATATTGGTTCTGCGCATCATTATCTTCAGAAGGCGAAGATTGAGGCATGTCAAGAGCTTGAGCTCTAGTGACTACAGCATTAGCAGCTTGCGTATTTTTATTTTCCCAATCAGCAATTTGTTGCGGAGTACATTCTTTCACTCCATGAATGCGACCGATGATAAGATCAGCGATCGGATTCGGCAGAAGACATGCGTGCACATCTCCTGTAAAGAAGGGAGTAGCAATATTGATAATGGCAGTAGAGTACTTCTCCAATGTGCCACCAAATGTTACGCATTTGATTACTTTGCCAGTGGCTCGAGAAGGATCTACGAGTGACTGACTCACACCAATGGTAGTGCACCCCGAATCGAAAAGAATTGATACCGGAGTACCCTCTACTAGACCTCTATTGAAGACAAGAGCGCCTCTTCCATCATGCGCGACTGACGCAGGAAGAGCGGGAAGATAATGACCACAGCTTAAAGTAGAAACTGTGGTTGGATCGAATAATTTTTTGCATTGGGAGCACTGAGATGCTCTACCAAAATCAATAGCAGAACATCCTACATTATTAGAGTCTTTCTTATCATTATTTTGATTACCGGCTTCATGGAGCTCTTGCTGTGCAGAGTTAGCCTGGTAATGAAATTTATGTCTTTTATATTGTGATCTACCTCGATTATTATAACCTCTATAGTTATTATTATTTCCTCTGTTATTACCCCTGTTTGGGTTTGAATCATAATGTTCATGATCATAATCATCATGCTCATTGTAATGAGTATCTCTGTAATGTTGGTTTTGTTGTTTCCATGAAGGAAATCTTGGGTAGTTCCTATAGTGACTTCCTTTGCGGAAATTTCTGTAATTATGGCCACCCCTGTATCGAGGACTGTCAGCCCGATTCCAGTTCTTCGAAGAAGAACCCTGATTCGACTGGTTACCTTGGTTTTGATAACTATTCCAATTAGCCTTTTTGTCAAATTTGTTTTGAGCTCCTTGAAACTTATGTGAGTAATTATGATTGTATTGTGTCGCTGAAGCAGCTGGCATACCCTCTTTAATCTTAGTGTTGCTAAGAGTTACGTCAGGGTGTGCCGTGACGTATTGGTCACAATATTCTTGCATCTGTTTTAGTGTACTGGGTTTACGCTCATGTAGGAATTCACGAAATGGTTTATTCACAGAAGACATTATCTTGTCTCTGAGCAATAAATCCATAAGAGCCTCAAATGTTTTTTCTGTTTTGGATAATTCAATCCTTCGTGTAAATGTAAGACGTGCTTTTTCAACGAATTCTGAGAATTCTACACCTGCCTCAGGTCTCATTGTCTTAAACAAAAGACGGTAACCTTCCTCAGTTAACTGATATTTCCTTATCAAGGCCGCCCTGACAACATCGTAATTGTCCTTGTCGGCCTCTTCAACTAAACTTAACTTAGTCAGAGAATCACCTTTTAGATTTATAGACAACTGATTCACATACTGTGATTTATCCACATTATGAGCTCGACAAGCACGTTCAAATCTATCAAGCCAGAATGTTATATCGTCACTCGCGGAGTTGAACGCTGGTACCTTGACCTTGTAAGTAAAGGGTTTACCATTACCACTAGATGCCTGATTAACAATACTCATACTTGTCAATTTCAATTTCTCTAACTCAAATTCATTTTCCCTTATTGCTTTTCTCTCTTCAGCTACTAATCTTTTTTCTTCCATTCGAAGTTTTCTCTCCTCAGCAGCAGCTTGAGCTTTTTTTTCCTCAGCAGCAGCTTGACCAGCAGCTTCTAATTTTTTTTCTTCTATTTGAAGTTTTCTCTCCTCAGCAGCAGCTTTTTTCTCCTCAGCAGCAGCTTTTTTCTCCTCAGCTTGCATCTGCAATCTGAAATTCTCAGCATCTATCTTCTTTTGTTCAATTTCTGCTTTCCATTTATTCTCATCTTTTTGTTTTTTCTCTTCTGATTTTAATGCAATGGCAAATTGAGCAGATGAATATTCTTCCAATTCTTTACCAGACTTACCAAGGGTTAACCCTTGCTGGATAAAGTAATCTAAATTAGCCATCCTGTCTTATGAAATCAGTAACCTGAAAAAGTAAATAAATTACCTTATCCCACTTTAATGGGAGACAAGTCTGTACTATAGACTTGTATACTCACTTCATTTTATTTCACTCTCTTAGTCTTAGTCAAAGACCTTATATGGTTATCTTGTTTATAATGAAACAAATGATCACTTGAGTACCTGTGGAAAATAATATCTTTCTATCCTTATACAGGTCTTGTATACTTCCTTGTACAGTAATAATAATAATAAAGTACTGGCTTGTACTATCATATAAGTGTATTCAAATATACCTCATATTATCTGTCAACCAAAGAGATTTACAAGGACAAACAAGAAAAGACAATATGAGAACACTTGCAGAAATCAAATTAAATTAAATATAAGGAACTGAAGTAAGTAAATAATCACAGAATCTGTGATGATAACTGCAATGGACTAAGCAAAGCAAATGACGTTACAGTGTATAAACATAAGGGTGTAGAGAACTGAATGAAAGGAAAGATAAGACCAACAAATTCAAACAAATCAAAACAAAACTAAAAAACAGGAAAAATATTACAAAAACAACAATAGGGACAGTTTCGTTACAGCTAACAGATATTGCAACAGAACACTAGTACAAGACCAATGTTACTCGGTATTTCTTGTCCTAGTCACCTCACCAACCGCCCACGGACATATAAACAACTATACATATAAACAAATAACATGTAACATAAATACATATAAAACATAAATGCATACATTAAATAATGAGATGTGTTGCGGTTGAAATGTGTTGTAAAGTATGCTCAGCTTTTACATTAATGGTACAGCTTTTTAATTACAATAACTGCCACTTTTAATCAATCATAAATCTTTGATTTATCTTATTACACTGTTCAAATTTTTGAGCATATTAGAAGATCCAGCGATGAAATCTATGCACTTTTATGTTCAACAACACTGCAACAATAAAACAGTTTATGGCCTTCAAAGTATTCAGCTCTGTATGTCTGCTTGACATAAACAATGCCCGTACTACAAAATGTCACCAAGCGCTGACCTGATTACTGCCTTCGCTCGATAGGACAGGTCATGCTGACCTCGACTGTATAGTTGTACTGTCAACTTGTACATCAGTGTTTACGTGTCGTATATGGCGTCAGGAATGGTCTGGTTACAATAACCCCAGGAATCTGGCCTATCACTGAAAAGCGTGTCGATATATTCGGGGTCGTGTACTGGTCATCAGTGAAGAAGGTCTTCTTTGGGTTACCACTGCATAATTGAATCAACCGGTCATGTTGACACAGAGTGGGAGTGTCAGGTAACGCGAATGGTGGAATGGTTCTGTGTAGTTGACCACTTGATAATATTACACTCACACACTCTTATGCGAGTCAATGATGACTGGAACTACAGCTGACATTTCACACAGTTTAATAAGGACGCACACATCTGGACAGCACGGAACATAGTCATAGGAACATGTTGACATGTACATCATCAGGCATTTGAATAGTAGATCATATTTCATGCAGCATTCAAATATGATAGGCGATATAAGGTAATCATTCAATGTTCTGGCAGACTATTGCCATATCCCCTAACTGACTGAACGCATCAGTGGGTGTGGGTGTGTAAACATATAAAGAGTTCACTGGACGAACCTTTTCCTTGGCTAAGTTCTCCAGCGGCATATATCAAATGTTTATGTAACAAAGTTAAACCACGATAGGGGTTTTCATATTAATAAGATCTCCATATCACTGTCCGATAATAAGTTTGATATACTGTTCTCTTGACAGTGATCCATAACGATGACAAGAATACAAGATGGCTACCTTCCTGAGTTTTGCTCACTCACCCAGAAGAAGGATAATGATAAGCCAAAGTTAATTCACAATTTGAATATCAATAATTTCATAGAGTTTCCCTACAGTTCCACATTAATAAGGTTGCTTCATGTAGACATAAGCTCTGTTGGGAAACCTGTCATCTTCAACTGTATATATAAACGACCAACGATGCTCGAAACACGATGTCCATCTAGGTCTAACCAAATAGAGATCATCAAAAAGAAGGGTCTGGTATTACCTGGAGTCCGAATTAATAATAAAGTGCATGAGGAGAATCTCTGACAATAGAATCTCGCAGAGACACTATCTCCTTCTGAAAAATCATTCACAAATCACTTTTCAACCTTTAAAAGGACCAGCCCAAAAAATACACACGGCCATTCTCGGCCGGCTTTGTCGAGACTCTGTACGCCTCCGTAGGACAACGAATACCTGCCCCAGAGTTCGGCACAAAGAATATAGTCCGACCTAAACATACGAAGATATACAATATAAGACTGAATCTTCTTGCACTAGACAAGTAATACATATGAATTCAGGCCATAAACATTCTAAGCAAAATCAATCTATTTTCTGGCCCTAACAAATGAGAAATGACATAAATTCGGTATTCATACGCTAAATCAATATTCAAGGGAGATCATCCACATAATCAAAAGTATAAACCAATCATGGATTATCTAGCTTTACAAAGGAAAGCATTTTCGTACACTCAATAAATACAAATATATATTTTTCATATTAAATAGACATACAGGATGAATTGTATGCCTAACTGAAGTAATCCGTGCGTCACACAATTCCATACAAAAGAATATGTGCGCAACAATTACACTCTCAATAAAATCACAAATACACACGCTCCCGCTATTCTGTACATAAATGTAATTCGCAGATGCGGGTTTCTCTACAGACCTGCTTTGAAAAAAAATCCACAGCACACCCGTAACATCTCAACTTTTAAACCATCTAGACACCGCTATTCCTTCAATAAGGAAATAAATGGCCTATTAAGTTTCTCAAGTCTATCACTAAGATAGTATTTGATGGCTCTGGCGTTACGAAATTAATTTAAAAGTAACTTCCCAAGAAACTTAACTGATTGGCCTAGGACTAGAAAATTAAATAAAGCACCACGCTACAATTACGCTTACCAAATTCGAATGTCCCACTGAAAGGCAAATCGACTATTTGACTCAGGCACGTGGCTGGCAATTATAACAAAGAGAACGCGAATATGAAATACGAGCCTATTTATAATCATATAACAGCACGCTGACCTCTTGACGTCATATGCGTGGCTTTGATTCTAACCCAATGATTTCAAATGCCGTTAGCTCTCGGCCAATCATAATTGTAAACAATTATGATGCAACCGGTTACTGCTAACCCCTTTAGACAAAGAAACGGGTTTAAGCTCTGCCCTCTACTGCCAATTGAAGCAAACATGGCCGAAATATATTTAATTCCCGAAAAATACGTCTATGGCCACGCAAATCTTTAAAAAGACTAAAACTGGTGCAACTCTGATCTAGGCTCTATAATCTTTCTTCTAGAATAACACTGCACCAATTCCCTACACACCAACTCTAAACACATAGAGAAGAAACATAAAGCAGATGAGATAAAACTCCATCGTGATCTCACTCTGAAAAACGTAAATAATAGAAGGAGAAGAAACATGGAGAAGGATTACCTGTAATCCCTCCTAGAAAAAGTGAACAAAAATGCAAGGAGAAAAAGACATGGGCCATTTGAAAGACAGAATCTCAGTCCACTTCATCACAGCAAGTATCGACCAAGGTTAAGATATATGCAATTCTCTTCTTGGTCCTACTGAGGGGTCCAACAATATCCACAGCAACACGTTCAAAGGGCGTTCCCATAATGGGCATTTCTCCCAGTTTTGCTGGTGCATTCCTATGTTTAGGAGCTACTCTTTGGCATTCTGGACAGGATCTCACATACCTCTTTATGTCCTGTGATGCTGGGCAAAAGTGTGACAGGCTATCAGTTGTCCAGTGGCCCCTATTCCCATATGTCCACTGAAGGGTATAGCATGTCCTAGCTTCATAACTTGCTCCCTGTATGATTTTGGCACTACAAGCTGTCCATGTCCTTTAGGTCCTGTTCCAGCTTTTCTATATAGTAGGCCATTTTTCATATATGTCTCCTTTCTCTGGAGGGTTATGGCTTTTAGGTAATTTGCCAAAGCAAGGCTTCAGTGTACTGTCAGCAGTTTGAGCCTTTCTCATCTCTTCTGGATGAGTATTGATGATAGTGTCCTCCTCTTTCTTAGAGCTTGCCCTGGTCTGGACTGTTGCCATCACTATGGGTCTTATAGGTTCTCCTAGAAAGACATATCTACATCCCAGTATTAATGGGTAGATAGGGTTGTCCATCACTGCTGCTTTGATCTCTCCTTCCACATAGCGAGATCTTATGTTGATTCGGCTATGGGCAGTGTCATGGTTCCTGCTCCCTTGACTGGTTCTCTGATTTAAACAGTTTCTGTGGTTATCTGTTCCGGACTCACCAGAGAAGAGCACACTACTGAGTCAAAGTCCAAGCCTGTATCACATAAGCACAGTACTTGGGTGCCATTCAAGGTCACTTCCTCACAGACAGGGGAATGATGGAGGTCCTTCTGACTATATGCCAGGTCTTTCCTTCCCTTGTTCCCTGTTGTAAGGCATGCAGTGGGATGAGGAGGGTTTTTCCGTCTGCATTCCGCAGTATTCTGGTGACTCATTTGGCAAGATTTACACCACTTTCCTTCCTTTCTTGAAGGTTTCTTATCTGATCCTAGAGGGTTTTTGTCTTTATAATCAGTTCTGTGTTTGTTCTTGGTGGAATTGTCCCTGTGTTCATAGTTGTTATAGTTTAATGAAGGTTTGAAGTTCTCACCCTGCTTCTTCTTATTTCCTGATACTTCTGAGTGAGCTGCTTGATATCTTTCAGCCATGGTTAAAATATCTTCCAATCTCTCTGCTCTTTGCTTCATGAGAAATTTTCTCATTTCCTGAGGCAAGGATTCTCTCAGTTGTTCCATCATGACTATTTCTTTTATATCTTGACATTTTCCTAAGCTAATCCATTTTGTCAGATAAGTTTCCAGTCTGGCAGAAAACTGGTGATAGTTTTCTCCAGGAAGTAGCTTAGCCGTTCGGAATCTCTTTCTATAAGATTCAGAATTCTTTTCGTACCTGACCAGTAAAGCTTGTTTTAAGATTTCATAATCTTCCTGGTCTTCTTTTGAGAGTTTTAAATAAACATCGTATGAAACTCCCCTCAACCCCTGAAATAGCTTAAGGCTCCATTTTTCCTTTTCCAATCCATAGGTAGAGGCCAATCTCTCATATCTATCCAGGTACAATTCAATGGCGTCCTCCTTCTCAATAAATGGATCCAGGTGGAAACTCATGGCTCCATTTGCCGTGCTATGGTTGGAGCTACTCTCAGAGTGAGGTGAGCTAGCACCATGATTGCTAGCTGCTCCCTGGAGTTCAAGTTCCTTTAAACTTAACTCATGAGCTCTTTGTAACCTTCATTCTTCAGCTTCAGACATTAGTCTCTTTTCTTCTCTTTCCAGTCTTTTGGCTTCTCTCTCTGCTTCTAATTTCTTATCCTCTGCTTCCATTCTTTTGGCTTCTCTCTCTGCATCCATTCTTTTGGCTTCTCTCTCTGCTTGTAGTTTTCTTTCCTCTCTGTCCATATGTTTGTCTACTTCCTTTGTGACATATTGGATAAGAGCATCACCTGTCAATCCTACGTCCTTTCCCTCTTACACGATTGCAGATCGAAACTTCACCAAATCAGTCATGATGCTTACATACCAGAGGGTATATAATTTTATCTTCACAAACCAACTAACTTAATTAAAATCAATTAATTACTTTGAACAAGACAAATCCTTAAAACCTTGTAAGCGTCTCCTATCTACTTGGTACTCAATGGTACTTTTATTACGAAAAAAATTTCTAAGTTTTAGAATTTTTTCAAAAAAATTTATTTTACAAAATATTTGTGGCTCAAGATAGAAGAATACATAGATAGTGGCTCAGGATAAAAAATAATATCCCGCGAAAGAGCCCCCAATGTAGCGAAAGGTTTTTCTAGTACGATAATAGTGGTAGAGAAGAAGTAGAATCTCTCTCCAGAAAGTATGAAGTTTCAGTGCCCGAGAAGTACACTGGTATCACAAGTGAGTTACAGCTGTGAATACTCTGAGCTGGACAATAGATTTAGGCTTCAGAAGTATAACGTGCAATTTTCCTATAGTAACCCTATGTGATAATATAATTAAATTAGAAAAAGTAACTCAAAATTTAACAGTTAATAATTTACCAAGTCAAATGAGTACAATTTCATAATTTATTATGTACATCTATATATTCTTGTAATGAGAAATGGGTGTTGAAAGATGGTAAAATGTTTGATTATTTATAGTTACAAATTAAAATAAATAATAGAAAAAAATCTTGGATGAATCTTCCAAGGCAATTAGCACAGTCTGTCACAGTCTATTTGTTTTTATTTCTTGCTATCTAGTTTCTAGATCTTATCATCATCGACCATCGCTTTAGAAACGGCTCACAGTGTTTGTTGGATTGAATACAGAAAAACTCATCTTGTGTTTGTTCGAGGTTCCTGAGACACACTTGAATCAGGAAGACTTTTGTTGCTGTCGTTTTTGACGGTTTCATAAGACGTAAATCTATTTAATATTTTTTGATGATCTAAGGTAGAGAACTGTATGTTAACTCCCTGGGACAGGTTGATTGGGGGTTATCTTTCCTTTGTTTTATTCATTGTGTTGACCTGTCTTAAGTCGGGGGTTAGCTGTTCTCAGATCTGTTCTGTCTACGCATGCGCAAGTTTTTTGAGCGCGAAACGGAGAGACTTCCTTCAGGGAGTGATGAACTGGGTTCTGACCGGACTAGTATGTCTGTTGTACTTCTCTGCAATATCTGGGGGAAAGATAGTCTCCAGTGTGACTGTGATGTTAGTGATTCTCCCCAGAGTTATTCTGTTCGTCAAGAATGACGACAGTTATTAATTGTGTATTTCTCGGATTCTGTCAAAGGTAAAAGAAACTTAATTATTATGCCTAAGTTGCAGAACATTTTGTGTCAACCTGTGAGTAGAGCTCACAGTTCTTGAGATGCAGAGTCCATTATGTGTGCTTGAGGTAGCCAACTAAGACTATTCGTCTAACTATATTACAGAAACCCAGTGAAGAGAGATTATTTTAAAAACCGTATGTTAGCGGTATGTTTCGGCATGGATGATTATGCCTGCCTATGAAGAATACACAGTTGTTCACATTATTATAGAGGTCCGATATTACGGCCGATATCTTTGAGCAGAAGAAGAAGTTTCTGGCGTGTGAAGCCAGATGAAGTCTTGACTTTCATTAAACAAGTTCATAGACTTTGATATTAAGCAACTGGAACCGCCTTTATCGTGCGGGATATTTGTTAAAGGACTACCTGACGCGTTTAGTCAGGGGCCCTGAGCTACAGTATGAACGAACGTAAATTGTCAAGCCAGCTCTACTAGCATTTTATACATGAGCTATGCAAGATTTATGATGCTTGATGTTTATAATCATTACCACACATGAAATGTCCATGATCCTTTGTGCTATTGACTGTGTCGTCTGTCAGCGTACTGTTGCCGTAATAAATGTTGAAGAAAAGTCATCTGTATTATCCACGTCTATGACTTCTACTTGTGGTGGAGTGAGTTTGGTGTGTAGATGAATAAGAGCCTATACGACTTCGTGTCCACGATCTGCTGTTTCCTACACATACACCTTTACTCTCTACCACATCCTACTCCGAGTACTAGGCTCCTGAACAACATGTATGCTGTTTTATGTGTGAGTGTCTGCACTACACCCTGGCAGCGCCTCACGCTGCTGACCTAAATACACCGCAACACTGAACTGTCCAGGCACGACTCGACCTTACCCACAAAACAGATTTTTACAACTTTCCTTCAGCCCGCCCTATAACTACGGGGGACTAAGGTGTTGAAGATTGGTTGACCTCTAGGCTTCAGTTAGCAGGATCAACGGTCCTCAAAGTTAGGAACGATCATAAACTTGATCAGCAATGATCATAAAACTCGATCATAAAAACCTGGAACAAAAGGTAATAGATGGCTATGGTGTTCCAACAATCTCACCACCAACTGCTGTTCATGTTGGGACCATGTCTTCAGTGTTTGTATATAAATGAATGAATCACGGTAGTATGTTACAGAGATAGCATGATAAGATAATGTCTACTGTGCAGAATTAACAAAATACATTAATACATCACATGTTATGATACATGGGTACGATATAACCTTTGCCTTCCACTTATGGATGCCAAGTCACTTATGTACTTGCTGGTATGTCGTAAGCTTCCAGGCAAGAACTAGCCATGATATATTTGGCTAACCAATTAATGGTTATGCTTCCTGACAATACCGGTGGAGGTTATCTCTGGTTAGCGTCATTGCCTTTTTATCATGTCTGATACAATCAAATCGTAAATAACATCTGAAATCCTCTTCTTTCTTCGTCTTCCTCGTTCGCCCTGAAAAGGACGGTGGTTGCGTTGTGTCTGTTTACGCCGTAGCTGTGATATCTGCACCTTTCGGTCGACACATCCGACTTCAGCACGGCATTTTTTTGGGACCGGGTTTGCCTTCCCTCTGCGATCCGTACTCGCTCAGCCAGACTGCACTGCTGCAGACTGTTTCCAGAACCACCACGTGGAGGTGGAGTACGGTCTTGGTCAGCTCTGGTTCGCTGACCCTGATGCAAGCAGTCAAGCTATGGGTCGCTGACTGCATTCTCTATTGCTGCATCTTTTGGTCCCACATCTGAAATGAAATGATATTAGTCATACATATATCTTTAATAAACTTACATACCCTCTTAGGATTAATAAGCTCATGGTGAGACTGTATTGGTTGAAGTTAATCTCCTCTGCATGCAGCGTGAAAAAAGAACTTTTCTTGCAGATACTGTCTTCCAGTTTCTCACTTTGGCTTCTGGATTTGGTGTGTGTGATTTTCAACGCGCCGCTCTGTCCTTATATTTGGGTCTCTCGCCCGTAAGAGAAAGCACACTTTGAAGTCCCATAAAAGTTTCGTTTAATCTCTCGGTTTGAGGTGATTTTGAGGCGATCTGTGCTTTTTCTGTACTTGTTTTCTCTTCTTTTCGCTACATACTTATATCCTTCCTTCCTTCCTATGTATCCTTTCATTTTCCCTATATGAGGCTTTTATTCTATCCAATTTATATTTAAATCCGTTTAGGCATATAGTTATAATAAATTTTTAAAGATTATTAGCTAACTTTTAGCAGATGTGATGACGATGAAAAATATTTTCATAAACCACTTCAGCAAGCGCTGGTGTTTACTTTATGCCAGTTTGCTCAGGAAAGTGAAAGCAGAAGCGAACCCAGACTCTGTATGGAGCAGTGAGATTATTACCTCACATATGCCTAGGATGTATAGTATCATTTTGTGAGATGTGTGTACTTTTATAATGTTAGTTCAGGAAAAGCCATTGCACTCGTGCTATCCAGACACATTTTCCAATTTAAGTGACCAGAAGAATAATGTGATTTCTTATCATATTCCCAGTACTATGCTGTATTTGCTTAGGGAGAATAAAATGCAGAGAGATCCAACTGGTGGAAGGACAGTGGGAAAAGGCGTCTGTTTAATCTCCTGACCACAGTGTGCTTAGCAGAGGCATTTGTTCTTTTTATTTTGTCTAACGTTCGTGGTTCGAAGCTACAAGACTATTCGTAGTACCAGACCAGTTTGAAGTAAAAGTCTTCGCCACTATCTTGTGAGTCAAGAGCTGGGATTCGACACTGAGTGCCCTCATCACAAAAGAATTGACGAAAACCACGTCGGCAGTACTCACTTAGGCCAAGCTAAGTTCTTATTAAAGGAAACAGCAAAAGGACATTTTTGGAACTCCTCTAACAAGTCTCAGTGAAGACAATTTTTAAATAAAGTTCACTCATCACTTCATATTTATTTTATACTGTTAAAGACTAATTGATTATGAAATTTGTTTTATGTTATTTTACAAATACATAGTTGATTCCGTTCTTATAGATAAGAGAGCACATGTATGATCGAAAATCTTTAAACATGTACATATTACACATATAGTTATATCTGTAGAGCCAAATAAATAATAAGAGGAATTTCACTGAATTAAATCACCTGGGGGCTTAAACTGGCTAAAACTAAATTGCATAAATCTTCATAAAAGGCGGCGGACCAGATACTAAGTTAACATTGCTCTGCCTCATGCAGCATTGTTCTTGACTTCTGGAATATCTTATGAAAGCTCACTTGAGATAGAAGCATCATTATCCTTCTATCTACAACTCTGGCAGGAGTAATCTTGTGCGAAGGTATACACATTGGAAGATCCAAATTAGTTAGTCTTGAGTTGTGGCCACTGTTGGGCCACTTCTATCTACAACTCTGTCAAGAGTAATCTCGTGCGAAGGTATACATATTGGAAGATCCAAATTTGTTAGTCTTGAGTTGTGGCCACTGTTGCAAAACTAGGGGGAGGCAATCCGTGACACACCAGACCTAATATAACCGATTGACCTTATTTATAGGTTGAACAGGCTTGCCTGGCTAGAACGATGCAAAACTCATAATTTTAAAAAAAAGATTATCATACCTGGTTGTGATAAAGTGTTCTTGGGCTTTATCACCCTTTACCTTTTTCATCATCTTCTTTTTTTTTTAATCATCTCCTGTCCTGTTTGTGCTCTTTCATCATTTCTAAAGTAATCTTAATCACGGATTTTACCTAAGTGTAACTGAAATCCCACCTGTGCTATTTCCCAAACTTTCATTATCTTTTAGAACACACTTGGCTAGGTAGACATCATTGTTAGCGCGGGAGACGTCCACATGGGGAATAAAAATAATTCGTTTGATACTTTAATCTCCTGCTTCAACAAAACGAGTGTCACCACATTTGTACCATAGCCTGCTCAACAGAGCGATCGTCAACAAAGGACTCGCGACACGCACAGGAATGACGGTTACCAGATAGTAGTTTACGTTCAGATCGGCATGTTGTTTACACGACGGGACACTGAAAGAGATTAAAGGAAGCCAGCCCACCAGTAAAACGACACAAGGGGACTTCACTCGAGCCGCAAAAAGAGAAATACTTGGTGACAAAGGGGGCAGATAATTTCTGTATCCGGCAGCCAATCCAAAACCACCATTTGTCTCGCCACCAAACACGCAGCATGTTTGTAAACGTAGGTGGGGCAACCCGAATAGGTCTCTTTCTTTCTTAGCGAGCCAATTTCTTGAGACTTTCTTGACAACATTCCATAGACAAGCTCCATCATACTGTAGCGAGGCGACCATTGGCGCCCCGTCCAGAATATCATATACGACACTGGTTTCAAGCAAGAAGGAACAAGCGGGTTGCATACTATACATTCCTCGCCATTCATGGGATCTCTTTAATATACAAAGCTAAAATATTGTGCTCTGGTTCTAGGCTCTTTCAAGGAATGGTCATGTCCTACGCAGAGCCACCCCCTCCCCATCCTATTGTTGACTCACTGTGAGATCCTCCTGCATGCAGCCAACCAGGTAAAAGCCAGAGTTACTTCTATGGCTCAAGTAACAACCCCAAGCTTAGTGTGTAATTTTGGGTTCTCATCATGTTTCATCACAGGGGGAATTCCCTGCAAGTGTGTGGATGATTTCAAGAGTCAATGAGGGTGTGATTAGCCTCCCAGAGTTCCCTTCTAAATCTGTTTACTATAACATATTCTTTATAAATAAATATTACACACATAAAGGTATGTTTCAGGCACTCGTAAGAAATAAGTAGAAAACTTGACAACAGAAAAACAAAAGAAGTGATAGGTTCTCCGGAGAATCGAACCCAGGACTATCCAAACGGCAACACCGCCTCGCTACGAAAGTGAATCACATAGTGTTTAGCAGGTGGTCATATACGGATTGGAGCCGCGGTAGCACAGTGGTTAATGCACTAGGTCGATGGTTCATGGTTCCATCCCCAATTGACGTGGGATTTTTTAGACCGCAAACGGCTCTTGGGTCGGCCCAGCCTCATAAATTGAGTACCAGAGTAACTCTGGGAAAGTTAAGGCGGCCAGGCGTAATGCTGACCACATCATCCCTAGTGTGTCGATGGTCTAGAAAATAACACCGTATTCCTAATATGCCTCAGTGGATGTGTAACGGGATCCTCTACCTTTTCCATATAAGAATGACTCCAAATATACTTCCAAGCGTATCAAAGGCGTTCAGATGATGAAGAATAAGTTTTTCCTATTTCTATGTTTTGTTTCGTGATCAATGTTCTCTTAAAATTTATCATCATCAGACCCTTTTTCGCTCCTTATAGAGCGTGAAGCCACCGTTGAAACTCGTTCTTCTGCATAAAACCTACACCAAATCATTCACGTGCTTTTGTCGTAGAGGTTTCTGTAGCCATTAGTTTTCCATGATGAGGTTACTATCCCCAATTCATCAACTCATGTTATTATCCTCTTACGAGATGCAAGTTACTCCTTTTATTTCTATGTTTCCTTCAGGGAACCCCGGGAACTACAAGCTATTTTACTATCATCTCTTCATATACCGTATCTGGCAGGCTCAAATGTAAGCCATGTAACTATTTCTTCTTGTAATATTAACAAACAAACAAACAAAACAACCAAACAACACAAAACAGAAAAAAAAAACAAAAGATAAAAACAGAAAGAAACAAATTAAGAAATAGAAAGAAAGAAAGAGAGTAAATAGCAAGAAAGAAAGAAAGAAAACGGAAAATAGAATAGTCAGTGTTACAACTGGACAATAAACTAGGAACACATGACGTTTCGGGTAATACTCTTCGTCATCCACCGTAATAAAAAATTAAGACACGAAGATGAGAAATATGGTTAGGCTATAAGAAAATGACGAAGGACACAATAATCACATAAAAGAACATTCTAAATAAACAAGCAAAGACGAGCGATACGAAAAGACGACCAACGCCAGGAAAACGCAGCACTAAATAGGCAACAACAACAAAATGCAGAACAAGAAAGAAATAATAACGCGAAGAAAATGCAACAAAGAAAATCAAATAATACGATAATAATGTAGATTGGGCTGGTGTGAATGAAAAATCCAATTCGGGACAAAGTCGATTCTGGCTCATATTTCAGGTTTTATGGCTCGTGGCTGACGAAGATAGCTTCCCTAACCGTCCCGCGCTTCTAGTTATCGCCAATCTTTAAAACGGACTCCATACCAATTTCTCTTTAATATATTCACCGAGTGCTAGACACTACAGATCCTGAAGTCTATAAGAAGCAAAGTTCAACAACCTACTCGACGTTGTGCAATTGATTATTGGCTCCAGCTCAGCGAGAACATCCAGACCACAGCGCACACAGGCAACACTAGACAAATGTACGACGGTATAAAGAAAGCTCTTGGTCCCCCTAAAAATAAGGCGGCACCGCTAAATACCACCAGCAGAGAGAAACTAACCGATAAAGGTAAACGGATGGCGAGGTGAGTCGAGCAATACTCAGAGCTTTACGCTAGAAAAAAATATCGTCACGTCTGCAGCCCTTGACGCTGCTCAATGTCTGCTAACTATGGAGGAGCTGGATGCTGAACCAACAAGGAAAGAACTCAGGAAGGCCGTTGATAGCTTGGCCTCTGGCAAAGCGCCAGGCAGCGATGGGATTCCTCCTGATTTAATCAAGTGCTGTAAGAGCACATTATTACATCCCCTGTATATTGTGATGTGCCATTACTGGGAAGAGGCAACTAGGCTATTTCTCAAGACATGCGAAATACCAAAATTGTAACACTATATAAAAATAAAGGAGACAGAAGTGATTGCAATAACTACAGAGGTATCTCTCTTCTTAATGTTGTTGGTAAGATGTTCGCCAAAGTCATCTTAATGCAAACTACACGCTAGCTAAGCGCATATATCCACAGTGTAGATTCCGAGCTGATAGATCAACAATGGACATGATCTTTTCTCTCCGCTAACATCGTGAAAAATCAAGTGAGCAGAAAAGGCATTTATATATCGCCTTTATAGATCCCACAAAGGCATTTGACCTGGTTAGCGGGGATGGACTTCAAAATCCTCCTAAAAAACATTATATATGTATATATATATATATATATATATATATATATATATATATATATATATATATATATATATATATATATATATATATATATATATATATATATATATATATATATATATATATTAGAGGTTCTGGATCATACATATGCCTTTATCTCTGTAATTATTAATTCAATTATGAATTTGTCCAAATGAACATAACAAATTTAATGATCAATTACTTTGAAACAAATGTAAATAAATATGACTGGTGATTATGAGAAATTATGGTTCATCATAGATCTCGGTTTGGGAGATGAAAATGTACTCTTTTGATTTGGCTTGCTAAACTTATAACTTAGCTTCCAAATTGCTGATATGTTGGTGCTGCTGGTTCCATCACTTCGTTTCTGTGGCAAGGGCACGTCTTCAAAGGGTTCTGGACATAACCGCTTCTGGTCAAGGCAGGGATCTTCACCACCCGTGGGATGTAAGTTTCACTTGTCGATCTCAAGCTTCGAACCACAGACTAGTACAGCTGGTAACGTGAGTAGAACCCCAAATGGTCTCTCCGATCCATACCACCAACTTTAGAGGGAATAAAAGAACACATTCCGCTGCTAAATATTTGTTTTCCTGATTTAGATCAGGCACCTTTCCTCGCTGTCCGTCACCGATCCTCTTATCAGAATGTGTACTCTCCCTGAGTGTATATCATATAACTCAGGGGATGAAAATTCACCATTCTTTTAGTTAATGTAATGAAAACATTTCAACTGGACAGCGGCAAGTGCCTTGTGCCTGAAGGAACAACTTTAAGCATACCTACAACTCATTACAAATGATAATATACATATGCTGTCGTCATCATCCACTTCCTTTCTCCACTTGGAGTCTGGGATTACCTCTGCTTTTGGTTCTTTCGTGAGAACTAGCATGAAGCAATCACCATATGCTGAGGTTGCCAGCCTAGTATTAATCTTTAACACCACTAGCAAGTATGGAGATGTTACATTCACAGCATAAAAACATGTTACACTCACCTCAATAATTGAGAAACCTTAGACTTCTTGCTCTATAGAATAGTCTTGGCAACTTAGCACAGATGCCTCGAACACGTCTGTGGTATTATTTCTACTTCATGATCCCTCTATGACTCGTGAGTGGTCTTGTAGAATTCCGGTTTCCGTATTAATGTTGGCGAGTTTCTACTGATGTTCAGAAATGCTCTTAATACTTTTTGTCCGGTCTGTCACGAAGTGGTTTTAATTTTATAGAGTGTGCCTGAATGAAAGCAAGACCCTAGTATGAGAAAGTCTGAGAAGATAGAATTTAGATGGAAAATGACATGCCTGTGGACAGGTGAGACTATTGGCTCAAGAGATAGACCCAGGATTTGAATCTCCCCCTGCCGCTTCGTGACTAAAAAAAATGGCTATAGTCTCCCCACCTCTGACTGCCTTGAAACACAAGGAGATAAGGTGTATAATTACGACCACAAACACCACTATACAGACCACATAGAGTAAGTATAGTAAAGAATAGAAGCTGATCCAGTAAATAATATATGTATATATTTATTTACATACAAGGAAAACATAAAATGGCATATTACGTCATCAAGTCAGTCGATAGCGTGCATTGTTGCACGGCCTGGAAAAACCAAAGTAACAATTAAATTGAGAGACACTCAACAAAAAAAACATCAATCACATTCACTCTTTCTGTCACCCTGCTGAAGAACAATAAAAATGGTTAGTGATTTAAACCAAATCTAATTTGGTGGGGCTGTCAACTTTTAGCCTCCACTCTCTAACACTAATAAATTTCTACTGTCTTAGTCCTGGTGACTCTTCCTCAACGAACGGCTACACAGCTTTCTACTTGTTAGGCGATATGCGCCGATAACTACACCACAAGAAATGCTAAAAATAATAGACTTGGTTTTTCGAACGCAGACTCAGTGTCTATCCGTCAAATGGATACTGAACAGACCCTACTGGTCCTGTCTATTTTCTCCCTCCTTCTCTACCTTTCTCTCTTGATCTCAGTGTCTCTCTAACACTCGAGGGCTGATGATGCGGCGTCTCCGTTACTCTCTTCTCGATTTCTATCAGGACCTAGGTATGGTAACCCTGTCACCTGTTCCTGATTTTGGTGATGACGACCATAGGGTAATTTTCTTTTGCTCCTGACGATACTCGAGTACTCTGACCCTGAGATATGTCTTTTGCCGTGGATAATTTTATTTGACAAAATTATGCTCCCCACTGTTTCGCCGAGACTCGCTGAAATTAAAAGAAACAGCGACTCATGTACACCCACTCTAAAATCGCTTATCTCTAACATATACGATACATAAAATAATTCTATACACGTGTCTCGTCAATCTCACTCCTTCTTCTATTCCCCTTCTCTCGTTCTTCACATAATACATGAAATACTATTATCCCACGTGGCCTCTTCATCCCCCCTCCTTCTACTAAAATCTGCCAGGTAAAATAAACAATACCTCCCGACACCGTCTGACACGTTACATGGCCGTTACGCATGGCCGATCACGTGTTCAAACTTGACAAAAATAGGGAAATCCTTTTACCCATTAACACAGGAGTTTCCCCGGCTTACTCCTATTTAAATTAAATCTCGCTATAGGAATAGTTTCCTCCCCTAAGCAGTATAATTCATTTACAACGTAAATCTGAACCCCCCGACAATATTTCTCACATTTTTAAGGCTCAGAAAAATTAACGAACACACCAGGGATTTCCCCATAAATTTACATTAGAAAATATACAGGAATAAATGGTGGTTTTACATAACATCCTACAAATATGGCACACGTGTTTCTCACAACTTCACACACTCCTATCTATTGTCAAAATCATAGAAAGAATAAGCACACTGTTGCATTACGTCGTTCTTCAAAAATATGATAATGGATGGCACTATCGTTTATTTTAAAACTGAAAAGTTAATCTTTACCTAAGGGCGAATTTCTGAAAAACCCACTAATAAGTAAAACGAAATTTCTGAAAAACCCACTAATAAGTAAAACGATGAATAAAATAGCTACATGCCGATTATCGTTTGTTTTTCCCACGGTGGAGAACGATAATTACGACGTCCTACGGCCAGGCAATTATTTTTCATAGAGACCGAATCCCCGTTTCCTGTCCCATTATATACAAGAGAAAACACCCACGCGAATTCCCGTCCTACGCAAATCCCGGACCAATGGGAGCGCTAGAAAAATCAATACTATCAACCCACGCAAAATCCCGCGTGCTTCCGGCCTCGTCATATCGCGTGCCGGAAATGGCGATTATCTTCGTAAACAACGAAATCTACGGGAATCGCGAAAAATCAGAAGAAAGTAAAACTGATGCTAGAATAAAATAAACCTGCCATCATAAACGAACCCATTTAATTTATCTACTCAAAAAAAATACCAACCACGATATATATTCAAATGAGAAGAAATAAAATGGTGGAAAAGCGGGCCCGAAAATAGCGATTTCCGTAAACAACGGAAAATCGCGTGATCAGAAGAAAATAAAACTGGTGAAAATTCAAAATAAAAGAACAGGATCGGGCCGGTTGAAAGT
The DNA here is from genome assembly GCA_024509875.1 of Oreohelix idahoensis. Lineage (NCBI taxonomy): Eukaryota > Metazoa > Mollusca > Gastropoda > Stylommatophora > Oreohelicidae > Oreohelix > Oreohelix idahoensis. Next base: position 979,520 of record JAMPIV010009331.1, on the reverse strand, counting down.
CAGAATTACAGTGCCACATCACATAAGTCCCCCCTTTCAAGTACGGGAACCGTGCTAAATCAATGAAATCTCTGGGTTTCATACTGGCCCTGTATCTAGATCTACATCCCGATCTAATCACTGTCATAATTAGGATTATCATACAGGCCCATTTCCATATCCTTGAAAATCGGTGCCAGCACTGGATTGTGATGGTCACGCCTGGTGATTTCCTCCTGGCGACTGCAACATGACTGGTCGCCCTTCCTCCTGCCTCTCATGTGTTTCCTTCGCCCACGAATTTTCCTGGCGGCGCGTGGTAAATACTGATTACCAGATGGTGCGACCTCCCAGTGTTTTGAAACAGTCTGACTGGCTTGGCCAGACATCGCCGTAACAGGACTTAACTGTTTGCGGTTTACTGTAGAACCGTGCACATGTTCCTTCTTGTCAGTATTTCCCTCCCTTGAGAGATGTAATACCATCGGGGGCCTAATTCCCGACGACAAAGAAGATCCTTCCGAAATTAGAGGCGCCACCACTGTTTGACCTTTAGGCTGAACAGGGCTGACAGGCGAATACGCCTCTGTAATTAACATTCCGCTGTCTTTAGAGGCGTCTCTCCTCCTCATAGCAAGACAAGGATGTTTGAGCTCCCGTGGGGCTCCGTGAATTTGGGGCTTTCCCCTTTCACTTTTCTGACATTAGCAAGGATCGGTGTGGTTGGGTTTCCCAAAACTAAGTATGGGCTTCCCAGGATGAAATCGTGTGCTGGCTGTGCCATTACAGCTGCCTTGATGGTGCCAGACACAAACTTGCATTTCACCTCAATATTGGCGACGGGCAACCGTTGTGAGATACCTCTTCTCAAAACGCCACCAATCTCAACTATTTCTCCGGTCCACTGCCCTGGTTTCACCAAATGACGAGCGACGATACTGGGGTAAGTAAGCCCGCTGTCAAACAAACACGTAGTGGCCGTCCCATTCACTACGGCTGGTCCGCTGTTAGAGAACAACTTCTCTGCCTGGACTGGTTCCCATTTATTCCCTTTAGTCCATCTCACCGGTCTTAAACAAGCTGCATGATGAGCTGGGGGTTTGTTCATGCACCGGGATGTCCAGTGGGAAGTGGTTCTACAATTCTGACAATACTGCTCATGATCTCCCCTGTTCCTAGCGGGTTCCTGAGAGGTTGTTGTCGGTGCTCTGTTATGCTGCTGGGGGCGCAAGTTATAACCAGAATGAGGCTCCTTGCGAGAAGGTCCTGGTTGCTGATCAGCTGGTGAAGTAGCTGGCTGCAATGACGAAGCTCCTTTGTCTGGGGCTGGCAGGTCTGGGTTTTTCCGTTTCTGTCCCAGTACTTCAGCCTGTGCTGTCTGGTACCTTTCGGCGAACACGATAATCTGATCAAGTTGCTGGGCTCCCTGCTCCGCTAGATACCGCCTCAAGTCGGGGGACATGTGTGCCTTAACTTGTTCACACAGAACTAACTCCTCCAACCCTTCAAAAGTTTTCGCCAGTCCGGACAGTTCCCTCCAGCGAGTTAGGTAGTTTCTCACCCGCTCTGCAAACTGTGCGAAACTCTCTCCCTTCTCCGGCCTGCTCTCCCTGAACATGGTTTGGCATTTCCGGGGTGTCCACTGAAACCTTTGCAACAAAGCGTTTCGCAGTGCCTCAAAGTTGTTCTGATCATCTATGAGCAGCTTGTTGTAAACTTCATACGCATGACCTTTGAGCGATTGTGATAATTTCAGGCACCAAAGACTCTCCTCCAACCCGTATGCCTTTGCCATTCTTTGAAATTTCTCCAGGAACACGTCAATCTTTTCATTCCCGTTAGGGAACGAGTCAAATGGGAAGCTCATGGCTGCCATCCGGGGTCCTCCGTTTCCTGAGGTGTCGCTTGCTCCTGCTCCCGGAGAATCTCCATTGGCCGAACTGCCTTCCGAAGCTCGGTACTGCAGTTCCAGAGAACGCAGGGCAAGTTCGTGCTGTCTTTCCGCTGCCTTTTCCTCTTTCGCTGCTTCGGCGGCGGCTATCCATTGCCTTTCCTCTTTTTCGGCTTCCAATTTCCGAAATTCCATCTCTGCTGCCTTCTCTTCTTTCGCTGCTTCTGCGGCGGCTATCCTTTCCTCTTTTGCTGCTTCCAATTTCCGAAGTTCCATCTCTGCGGCAGCTGCCCTCTCTTCTTTCTCTTTCTCCTGCTGATGATGCCTATCAGTCTCCCTTATCATGTAGGCCTTAGTTTCCTCCTTATCCATTCCCATGTCCTGGGCTGCCTCACGCCATGCAGCTCGTAACTTCGCCATATCCGCCATCTTACCAGTAACTGCTGTAAGTTCACGACTGACAGAAAATGACAGAAAGGAGAAAAAAAGGAAGGAACTACCTGTTATGTAATAGGAAGTATTCCTCCTATAACCGATGTCCCAAAAACCCGAACTCAGACTAGCGTCAAGTCTGAATAATAACCTGAAAAAAAAATTTTTTTAACAAGCTACCAAAAACCCGAAATTACCTTCCTGTAAAAGAAAAAAATTTCGGTATGCCATCAATTACCTCTATGTCATATACATCAAAATTACCACAAATCTACTAGACTGCAACCTGTGGAAAAAACCTATAACTGGATCAGTTCTAGTAGCTCAAGTCTAGGGGATATTTAAAGAAACTCTATTTTTCAGAACTTCCTAGAGACAATCTGTGAATGTAGATCACAGAATTGATCTCAACAGAATGATCCACCGGACGATTGCCGCCCACTTGTCACGAAGTGGCTTTAATTTTATAGAGTGTGCCTGAATGAAAGCAAGACCCTAGTATGAGAAAGTCTGAGAAGATAGAATTTAGATGGAAAATGACATGCCTGTGGACAGGTGAGACTATTGGCTCAAGAGATAGACCCAGGATTTGAATCTCCCCCTGCCGCTTCGTGACTAAAAAAATGGCTATAGTCTCCCCACCTCTGACTGCCTTGAAACACAACGAGATAAGGTGTATAATTACGACCACAAACACCACTATACAGACCACATAGAGTAAGTATAGTAAAGAATAGAAGCTGATCCAGTAAATAATATATGTATATATTTATTTACATACAAGGAAAACATAAAATGGCATATTACGTCATCAAGTCAGTCGATAGCGTGCACTGTTGCACGGCCTGGAAAAACCAAAGTAACAATTAAATTGAGAGACACTCAACAAAAAAAAACATCAATCACATTCACTCTTTCTGTCACCCTGCTGAAGAACAATAAAAATGGTTAGTGATTTAAACCAAATCTAATTTGGTGGGGCTGTCAACTTTTAGCCTCCACTCTCTAACACTAATAAATTTCTACTGTCTTAGTCCTGGTGACTCTTCCTCAACGAACGGCTACACAGCTTTCTACTTGTTAGGCGATATGCGCCGATAACTACACCACAAGAAATGCTAAAAATAATAGACTTGGTTTTTCGAACGCAGACTCAGTGTCTATCCGTCAAATGGATACTGAACAGACCCTACTGGTCCTGTCTATTTTCTCCCTCCTTCTCTACCTTTCTCTCTTGATCTCAGTGTCTCTCTAACACTCGAGGGCTGATGATGCGGCGTCTCCGTTACTCTCTTCTCGATTTCTATCAGGACCTAGGTATGGTAACCCTGTCACCTGTTCCTGATTTTGGTGATGACGATGTTCGGATATCAAGCATGAGGGACTTGATTAACTGTAGACGCTTCTCTGCTGCTGAGAAAACTTTCCCCTTTTCTCCCACTCCGGATTTAGAGGAAGACACAGCCTTGATTTCTGGCTGTACAAAATGAAACTAGTCTCCCGGCCACCTGCCGTTGCTAGAGACTATAATAGCGACGCTCTTGGCTGTATGATAATTAAACCTCGGTACAGCTGAAGCATAGGGACTTCCCTGCCAGAGACCATAGGGTAATTTTCTTTTTGCTCCTGACGATACTCGAGTACTCTGACCCTGAGATATGTCTTTTGCCGTGAATAACTTTATTTGACAAAATTATGCTCCCCACTGTTTCGCCGAGACTCGCTGAAATTAAAAGAAACAGCGACTCATGTACACCCACTCTAAAATCGCTTATCTCTAACATATACGATACATAAAATAATTCTATACACGTGTCTCGTCAATCTCACTCCTTCTTCTATTCCCCTTCTCTCGTTCTTCACATAATACATGAAATACTATTATCCCACGTGGCCTCTTCATCCCCCCTCCTTCTACTAAAATCTGCCAGGTAAAATAAACAATACCTCCCGACACCGTCTGACACGTTACATGGCCGTTACGCATGGCCGATCACGTGTTCAAACTTGACAAAAATAGGGAAATCCTTTTACCCATTAACACAGGAGTTTCCCCGGCTTACTCCTATTTAAATTAAATCTCGCTATAGGAATAGTTTCCTCCCCTAAGCAGTATAATTCATTTACAACGTAAATCTGAACCCCCCGACAATATTTCTCACATTTTTAAGGCTCAGAAAAATTAACGAACACACCAGGGATTTCCCCATAAATTTACATTAGAAAATATACAGGAATAAATGGTGGTTTTACATAACATCCTGGGGTCCAAATGGGGCAGTGATGCGCAATAAAAGACTCAACATGTCTCTTAGCCTCTCCTGCCCAAGTCTACCTCACCTACTCGTGGTGGACCCCGTTATACCCAGTAATCTTGCCGAAGGTTGGGTATCAACCCCAGCGGGAGGCAAGATGGGACAGCAAACGAGGTAAAGGCAAAATCAAATCCCCCAGCCAGAGGGGGAGGCATGAGCACACTCTGCCTTAAGAAACAGGTGCTGAAGTCAGATGTACCAGGCCAGGAGGCGCACCAGCAACCATGGTACCATGCAACCCGCTTTGGTTTAATATGTCTACACAACAGATGTCAAAAAATTATCGTTATGGTGCTCGCCCTGTGAAGTCCCTCCAGGCAGGAGCAGTGCCGGATTCTGAGCCTCGACAGAATCCACCCTCAGCTACTGGAGGTCTCCTTAGTCCGCCAAATGGAGCCAGGAGGCGGAAGGAGAAAGTAACTGGCCAACCAGATAAGACGACGGCCCCTCTGAATGTCATGCATTGGAATGCAGAGGGAGTCAACGAAATCTACGGGAATCGCGAAAAATCAGAAGAAAGTAAAACTGATGCTAGTAGAATAAAATAAACCTACCATCATAAACGAACCCATTTAATTTATCTACTCAAAAAAAATACCAACCACGATATATATTCAAATGAGAAGAAATAAAATGGTGGAAAAGCGGGCCCGAAAATAGCGATTTCCGTAAACAACGGAAAATCGCGTGATCAGAAGAAAATAAAACTGGTGAAAATTCAAAATAAAAGAACAGGATCGGGCCGGTTGAAAGTCAGAATTACAGTGCCACATCACACGGTCCTATAAATTCAGAATCCAACTCTAATACTTTTCTGTGGCAAGGTCCGAGCTGTCTAAGTTGACGTTTTCGGGAATGCAGTCCCGTAAGTCAAACTTTTTAAACGTTATATATTTTAAACGTTTTCTGACAAACTCCCAATCAGCGCGGTTGTTTATTGGCGCCTCAAATGTCAGCCAATGCATTCAAAGTTCATATTATGAAAACTTTTCCTCATGCAGTATTCTATATGACTCATGCGTTTGAAAATTTCAAACAGTCACCCTCCGTATCTGGAGTTGCTACATCTGACAATTCTTGGTAATGCCTACGTTACATCTCCTTACATTTTTCCTGATCATAACCAGGTTGTCCGGAAGTTCCCTTACATTATTTGTCCTGCTCGCTCTTCCAGATGTCGTCCAAGATTGCGTTTATCTATAGTCACCTAAACCTGCTGTCGAATAGGAAGTAATTACGCAATCTTAAGCAAACACGCCATGCTCACAATACCTGGAGTCAATGTGGTATTATCACGTTTTAGGGACTCAATCAATCTATCAGGGACGGGCGATACGCTTATCTGGCCCTGTCATGCATCGAAGCGTGAAACGTGAAGAATGACGGTAGGGATAAAGAGTGAGCTAACAATAGAATAATGCACCTCATTTATTACTCACAACAAATGTACTTCAATACTGCCGAAAGGAGAAGAAAGCGCACAAATTATGTCACACAACCCTTTGTTATACGCAGTGGCGTCAAATAAAGCTGAATCCTGCCTATCACATAATTATGTTCGGTCGATCTCTGCATCCCTACGGCAGTAATCAGTTACATTTGTTGTACTGACTAATTACATGCTTTTAAATGGTCGGCACCTCTTTCTTTCTCTGCTATGTGGCAGATATTTTGTATTTTCAAACATTCTTACACTTCTTTCAGTAATAATTCGTCTAGTCTGTTTTCCTGACCATCCCTGCTGAGAGAGTAGACAGGTGATGCAATATTAACCGACAACCATGTTGGAAAATTTCGGTTGTGCCCGACATCAGGCTACGGAGTAGCATTAAAATCGCCCAGCGCATTTGCTAATCGCTGATAAGGCCAAGGTGCGTTCTTCGCCAAGATGGTAATACGCTGAAAGTTTGATAGCCACTACGGGGAGATAACTTATTTGTCAACGCACAAAAATGGCATAATCGTTTCTTGTACGACTTATTACGAACAGATTACTTTACATAAAAGTAAGATGTATTTGAACACATTGCTGAGAGAGTGTACGGACGTGTCACTTCCATATATGGGAGACGTAACCTTCTGCATTACGCGCAGAATTTTACCTACGTGGAAATATTTTGAATTACCCCACAAAACACGCATGTTTGAGACGATTGGCGCTCTGCTTAACATCATAACAGACAAATGCAGGGGAAGACAGGCAATATAACCTGGCTTTTTTCAAGTCTAGTTCACTGTGAGAATCGCTTGCCAAGACGACCACCAGACTGCCAGAGTTAAGACTAGAATCAATTCCATATATCAGACTTGACTTTGTTTGAGCAATTCCGAGGACTTCAGAGCCCAGAATAAACTCTACCGTTTAACAAGGACAACCGGAATCTGAGGAATATAAAACACGGAGTAATAGTGGGAATTCATTGTTAACATAACAACACCCCAGAAACGTGTAAAAAGGCGCTAGTGCCTTAGTTTTATTCCTCTGAGCAAATAGTCTGTGAGCCAAGATTGGCGTAAGAAGTGCATTTTATATTCTATATTTTTCATTACTCACCCGTGTGTTACCGGGGCCCGAAAGGGGAGCAAAGAATAGTGGCACTGTTCCCTGCCATGCATGTCGTAGAAAGCGACTAAGGAGGGTTGGGCATGGGGCCGGTTACCTCATCATGTAAAAAATTTAAACCACAAAAAACTTCAACAAACATGGACAAATCAATTAAGGAAATAAAACGCAGCCATCCAAGACAGGGGAAGGTCCTCTCGTAGAGAGGCGTATGATGCAACACAGAGAAAGCCGAAAGGAGTCTGTTCCAGATTTGGCACCTGGATGTTCGGACATTAAACGAACAAGGGAAAGTGGCACAAGTAGCAGCAGAAATGAGGGAATATAAAATCGAGGTTCTGGGAATGTGTGAAACAAAGTGGAAGGGGGTAGACAAGAAGAAACTCATCACAGGTGAATTGGTGCTGTCCTCAGGACATGAAGACGAAAGTTCACACCACAGTGAAGGGGTACCAACGGGCTGATCACCCGTTTGCCAGTCACTTCGATTACGGAAACAACAGCAGATGGATTGATTTACCGTTGCCCTAAAGACGCCAATAGGCGTGATGGGAAACAATGGCAAAGAAAACCTATCTGCTGTTGCCCTAAGACGCCACTAGGCGTAATGGCCACTGACTGCTTTGACGGTCGGTGGCTAAGGACGGAAGAAGAGAAGAAGACAGTGAAGGGGTAGCTCTTATGTTATCTAAAGAAGCACAGAAAGCACTCATTAAACGGAAAGCTGTTGGACCCAGAATAATAACAGCTACTTTTAAAACAGCTAAAAAGAAAATAAATGTAAATATCATCCAACGTTATGCACCAACTAATGACAAAGAAGAGTCTGTGAAAGAAGCATTTTATACTAGACTACAGGAAATTATGGAAAAAGTAAAAAGAAGAGACATCACAATTTTGATGGGTGACATGAATGCAAAGATAGGTACAGTCAACACCGGCTTTGAAGAAGTCATGGGAAAACATGGGCTAGGAATAATGAATGAAAATGGGGAACTATTCTCAAACTTCTGTGCTTCAAATCAACTGGCTATAAGAGGAAGCATGTTTCCACATAAGAGAATACACAAGGCAACATGGATATCACCAGACCATAGAACAGAAAATCAGATTGATCATATATGCATAAACAAGAAGTTTAGATCATCATTGCAGGATGTAAAGGTATATAGAGAAGCAGATGTGGCATCAGATCACCAGCTTCTGATAGCCAAAGTAAAAATGAAACTCAAGAGATATGCAACAATGCAAAATTATAGACAACAATTTAATGTAGGACATCTAAGGAATCAAGAAACAAGAGACAGATTTGCGGTTACAATATCCAATAAATTCCAGGTGCTCCAACAGCTGAAAGATGTAGAGAATACAGAAGACTATTGGCAGCAAATCAAAACTGAATGGAATGAGACATGTGAAGAAATACTGGGGGAAAGGGAACGACAACAAGAAGCATGGATAACAACAGAAACCATCAATAAGATAAAAGACAGAAAAAACAAGAAAGCAGATTTAAACACAAGTAAAACCAGAAGTTCCAAAGTCATGGCTCAAGAAGTGTACACAGAAGCAAACAAAGAAGTAAAAAGAAGTATCAAAAGAGACAAGAGCAAGTATACTGAGGAGTTGGCAAGAGAGGCAGAAGATGCTGCAGCCAAAGGAAATATGAGAGAACTGTATAGCAGCACAAAGAAGCTAACAGGGAAATACAAGCAAACAAGTTGCCTCATAAAAGACAAGATTGGAAAACTGCTCAGCAATATACAAGAGCAAATGAAGAGATGGACAGAATATTTTGAGGACCATCTCAATAGACCAGCTCCACAAAACCCCCCGGACATCCAGCCAGCAGAAGAAGAGCTACAAATTAACGGTGAAAGACCAACGAAGGAAGAAATAAAGAAAGCCATAAAGCTTCTAAGAGATGGAAAAGCGTCTGGACCTGATGGCATTCCAGCAGAGGCCATCAAAGCAGATATCGACACGGCTTCAGAGATGTTATATAAATTACTTGGTAAAGTCTGGGAAAAGGAAGAGATCCCAGCAGAATGGAAGGAAGGATATCTGGTTAAGTTGCCTAAGAAGAGAAATTTACAAGAGAGCACAAATTACACTGACAAACAACATTTTTCTTTCTTAGATAAGAATAAGTGTTCTTAGGTCAGTTTCTTGCGCTGATTTCAAATCTGAAATCCGTTTATCTCTATCACATCGGGTTCTTAAGATATTTGTGAATAAATATATTTTTGGGAAACCGTTATTTGCTCCGTTTCATTTTTACTATATAACTTATTAAAAATTAATAAAATGCAAAATAATTCTACTTTTTATACTGCTAAAAGATGCATGACATATGTTACGCTATTTTTCAAATAGTTACTGTATTTTGAAATAATTCTGAGCGAAATATGGCTTCTAGAAGTTGTAGAAATTCGGCTGATCTGTTCTGTTACGTTTGCGGATATTTTACCGATCGTGTTCACCAGAAAAACTTTACACCATTACTAAAGAAAGCATATGAACTTTATTTCGATTCGAAAGTTGATGATGCAAATAAATCTTGGAAGCCAAATGCAGTTTGTTCGACTTGTGCAAATACATCGTCAGGTTGGTTACGAAAATCGCCGAAGCATAAGTCGATGCCTTTTGGAGTGCCAGTAATATGGCGTGAACCGACAAATCACGCTACTGATTGTTACTTCTGCTTGACAAATAGCCATGGTTTCACTTTTAAAACTAGAAAGTCTGTGGTTTATCCAAATATTGAATCGGTTTCGAAACCAGTGCCTCATGATCCAATCACGTGTCCGATCCCAGTTCCACCAGAACAATATCCGTTGGACGTGAATGAACCATCAGAAAGTGATAGTTTACCTGCTTTAGAAACTAATTCTGACTCGGATTATATACCGGTGAATGATGGTGTTCACTTAATTAACCATTCAGAACTTTCAGATCTAATACGTGATCTCGCTCTTACCAAAGGACAAGCGGAATTACTCGGTTCGCGACTCAAAGAATGGAATCTTTTAGCGCCCAATACTCCGATACCTAAATTTTGTCATAGACACAGAGAACGTGTTCAATACTTTGAGATGGATGATGACATTTGCTATTGCAAAGATGTAAACGGTCTAATGGTGCACCTCGGTCATGAGCACATAGTCAACGAATGGCGACTTTTCATCGACTCTTCCAAGACTAGTCTAAAAGCCGTGTTATTGCATAACGGAAATTTATTTTCATCAATTCCAGTCGCCTACTCTGTTCATATGAAAGAAACTTATGACAATATGGCTATACTTTTGGCAAAAATAAAGTACAATGACTACCAATGGCGGATTTGTGGAGACCTAAAGGTCATTGCAATTCTCACGGGCATGCAGACTGGGTATACTAAATTTTGTTGCTTCCTACGTAAATGGGACAGCCGCAACAGACAGGAACATTATGCAAGAAAGGTGTGGCCTATCAGGGATCATATGCAGCTCGGGCATAAAAATGTAATACACGAGTCATTAGTTAACAAAGACAGCATCATTTTACCACCGTTACATATAAAGTTGGGGCTCATGAAGAATTTCGTAAAAGCGTTAGATAAAACGAGCAAAGCTTTCACTTTTCTTTGAGAAAAGTTTCCGCAAGTTAGCGATGCAAAGATAAAGGAAGGTATCTTTGTAGGACCTCAGATTAGGAAAGTTATTGCAGACAAACAATTCGAGAACTTGTTACATGGTAGTGAACTTCGCGCATGGATGGCATTCAAATCGATCGTCGATAACTTTCTGGGAAATCACAAATCTGTCGACTATGTGCATATTGTTAAGCAGTGCATAGATGCATACAGAAATACGGGCTGTAACATATCCCTCAAAATCCATTTGCTCGATTCGCATCTTGACTTTTTCCCTGACAACCTTGGCGAAGTCAGCGATGAACATGGAGAACGATTCCATCAAGATATCGCCGTAATGGAGTCACGCTATCAAGGACGGTGGAGTATGACCATGCTTGCCGAATATTGTTGGATGCTTCATCGCGATGTACCACATGCCATTCACCGACGAAAGTCGACTGCAAAGAAATTCAAGCCTACATAACTGTTATACTTCTTGTACGAATAATGTTGTAATACTGTATGCGTTGTTAAAAAAACTTCAATTGCGTATTTCTAGAGATTCCGACCTGATAGAGAAAAACGGTTTGCAGATTTAAAAACAGCACATTAAAATTGACCAGAAAAACATAGAAATGTTAGAGAAAGAAAAAAAAAATTTTTTTTTTGTTAGCCAGTGTTATAGAGGAATAATGTTACTATCAGTGCCAGGAAAAGTATTAAACAGGATTATCCTTGAGAGATTAAAAGTCCATAGGCAAGAAACTGAGAGATGAACAAGCAGGTTTTCGACCAAATAGATCATGTACAGACCAGATAGCCACTTTGAGAATAATAGTTGAACAAAGTCTGGAATGGAATTCACCATTATACATCGGATTTGTGGACTACGAAAAGGCATTTGACAGTGTAGACAGAGAATCACTTTGGAAATTGATGAGGCATTATGGAGTTCCCCTGAAGATCATTAATTTAATAAAGAAAACATATGAAGACATGACATGCAGAGTTCTTCACGAAAGACAGCTTACAGAACCGTTTGGGATAAGAACAGGAGTGCGACAGGGATGCCTCTTGTCTCCATTTCTTTTCTTACTGGCAATAGACTGGGTTATGAGATCATCGACAACACACAACAGAAATGGAATCCAGTGGACTCTGACTAAGCAGTTGGATGATCTGGATTTTGCTGATGACTTGGCTCTTCTGTCCCATAACCGTAATCAGATGCAGGACAAATTGAAAACACTCGATGAGAGGTCACAGCAATTGGGTCTGAAAATACACAGGGAAAAGATAAAAATAATGAGAATAAATGCAGGTAATGATAACAGGGTTGAACTTGAAGAAACACTGATACAAGATGTAGAATCGTACACATATCTTGGAAGTAATATAGAAAACGTTGGAGGGACAGACAGTGATATCAAACTATAGTCCGTTCGGAAATTCGTGCCCACAGAAAGCGTCAATTTTCTCCAAAACTGTTTGTTGTATGGACATGAATTTTTGCATGCAGTCTTAGATTTTCCATGCAGTTATTAATATATATTTTGCCCTTACAAAACTCATGTCATGTTCGAATTTTCTTCTTTACGTTATATAAAAAACTCTTACCGTTGTCTGGGTTAATTTTTAGTAGGTTTACAGGAAAGTTACAAGATCCGTTCAAAAATATATATTTTTTTTTTTGAATTAGTTACTCGCGACTGTGTACAATAGGTGCGCACTCGTGCAGAATGTAGTCACTACACTAATTCAAACCAAAAAAAAAATATTTTTGAACGGATCTTGTAACTTTCCTGTAAACCTACTAAAAATTAACCCAGGCAACAGTAAGAGTTTTTTTTTATATAACGTAAAGAAGAAAATTCGAACATGACATGAGTTTTGTAAAGGCAAAACATATATTAATAACTGCATGGAAAATCTAAGACTGCATGCAAAAATTCATGTCCATACAACAAACAGTTTTGGAGAAAATTGACACTTTCTGTGGGCACGAATTTCCGAACGGACTATAAGAATACAAAAAGCAAAAGGAGCTTTCATTGCATTGGGAAATATATGGAGATCAAGAGAAATCGGATCCATCACGAAAATAAGAATCTTCAACTCAAATGTGAAGTCAGTCCTATTGTATGGCTCTGAGACATGGAGAACAACAAAAACAACAACCAACAAGCTACAGACTTTCATAAATGGGTGCTTGCGTAGAATAGAGGGATTAAAATGGTATGACAAGGTTACCAACGTGGAACTGAACTGAGGACAAGAACTAGACAAGTGCTAGCGGAACAAGAGATGAGAAAAAGACGACGGCGATGGATAGGACACACACTGTGTAACTGAAAGCATATTCAATCTATATTGTGAACATTTTCCAACCTGTGTAAATGTAAATGTAAACATATTCTATCAATGCTATTAACCTTTTCATTTGTATGTAAAGTAAATATGAAACTATTCAATTTAAATGTAAAGAAAGTTTTATCTCGAGGGATTAAGCTTAATTCTCATCGAGGGTAAATTCTGAGGTAGATGGGATGGTGCAATAGGAAAATGGGGAACATGTGTCGGGAAACTCAATACTCAGAGGGTATTCGTTTCTCTTCTTTTACCATGCTAGTTACCAGTGAGGGCTCTAATCTCTCGAACAAAGTTAGGATAGAAGTGGACTGAAGTCGAACTAGACACCATCATTAGAAGGTCTTAGAGACGCGGGACCAGCTTTGCAATTACTCCCTGATCTTACTTGGAACGTGCTGCAATTTAAATCTTGACCAGAGACGCGAGAACTCCAGTGACCTATCTGCACAGAACCCAAAAGCCCAGCGGGAGCAGAAACTACCATTTGCAGCTAAGTCAAACCTAAAGGGTGCCAAATGATTTCTTACATAAAACACCCCACCATCACACGATGATAAGTATTTTCTGTTAAAAATTATTCAATTTTTGTTAAACTGTTAAAACTTAGTTGATTATTAAATTTGTTATTTGTAACTATGCAACTTTAACGTCGATTTAATCATTTTGAATGTACTAAATGTTTGAGAGCATAGCACAAAGCATGGATAACAACAGAAGCCATTAGCAAGATAGAAGACAGGAAAAACAAGAAAGCAGATTTAAACAGAAGCAAAACCAGAAGCTCCAAAGCCAAGGCTCATGACGTGTACATAGAAGCAAACAAAGAAGTAAGAAGAAACACCAAAAGAGACAAGACGAAATATATTAATGATTTGGCTAGGGAAGCAGAGGAAGCTGCAGCCAAAGGAAACATGAGGGACCTGTACAACAACACAAAGAAGCTAACAGGGAAATATAAGCAAGCAAATGGCTTCATAAAAGATAAGAATGGAAAATTGCTTAGTAATATACTATGGAAAAGCAGCTGGTCCAGATTGCATTCCAGCAGAGGCCATGAAAACAGATATTGATACCTCTACAGAGATATTATACAAACTACTTGGCAAAGTCTGGGAGAGAGAAGAAATACCAGCACAAAGGAAGGAGGGTTATCTGGTAAAGTTGCCTAAGAAGGGAAATTTACAAGAGTGCACAAATTATAGAGGAGTAATGTTACTATCAGTGCCAGGAAAAGTATTACACAGAATCATCCTTGAAGGGAAATTTACAAGAGTGCACAAATTATAGAGGAGTAATGTTACTATCAGTGCTAGGAAAAGTATTACACAGAATCATCCTTGAGAGATTAAAAGAGTCCAAAGACAAGCTACTGAGAGATGAACAAGCAGGTTTTCGACAAAACAGATCCTGTACAGACCAGATAGTCACATTGAGAATAATAGTTGAACAAAGTCTGGAATGGAATTCACCGCTATACATCTGATTCGTGGACTATGAAAAGGCATTTGACACTGTAGACAGAGAAGCACTTTGGAAATTGATGAGGCATTATGGAGTTCCCATGAAGATCATTAACTTAATAAAGAAGACCTATGAAGACATGACATGCAGAGTTCTTCATGAAGGACAACTTACAGAACCGTTCAGGATTAAAACGGGAGTGAGATAGGGATGCCTCTTGTCTCCATTTCTTTTCTTACCAGCAATAGATTGGGTTATGAAAACATCGACATCACAAGACATAAATGGAATCCAGTGGAGTCTGACTAAACACCTTGATGATCTGGGTTTTGTAGACATGTCAAAATGCAAATATAAAATGTACATATTACAACTTACCCCGATATCGGGCAAAGAATACAGTCTTGGTGCACAAAATGGCCATAATTTACTGTAACTGGTTTACGATGCAGATAGATGAAGTTGCAGTGTACTGAATCCGTGTACTATTTCCACTTGAGGAAAGTCCTAAGACTTGGGCTTTCAATATTATTATCTAAGGAAAAAAGAGGGAAAACTCGTAACCTAGGATATCGGAAAAGTCAAAGTCACGAGAGTGTCACGAGACGCAAGTAAGGCTGCATTTCGATTCTAAAAACCTATTGCCGAACAGTCGCCGATATATTTCACAAGGCATGAGAAAGCATTCGATTGTAAAAACCCATTGTACACAACAGACAACGTTCTTCGTAAGTCATGGAAAAGCAACCAATTTTGCATGGACTGTGTACACAACAATGAGACAGTAGTACAACAGACCAACCAGGAACAATTAGCCGGAGTCGGCAGTACGGTTCGCTGTTGTTTACACAACGGCAGTACTACAAACGTATTATTGTGCTTAGTAACAGGGCATAACGGACGGACGGAGGCAGATCGGCGAGAAGACATTAGAGTGAGTCTTTTGCCAAGTCGTTTCTCATGGAACAGGCAAGGTAATATTGGATTAATGGAGACCGATAGTTGATCGAAAATAAATATGAAAGAAGACATTACAAAGAGATTAGAAACACTGCACAGACATTGGAAGACGAAAGGAGACAGATTGTCTGGGCTAAGCTAAATATGAAAGCGAACAAATTTAACTTTGATTTAATCATTTTAAAGTTACTGCATATTTGTCTCAGTCAATTTACTACACACACTCTAACCTGAGCTATACCAGAATAATGAGAATTCCTCTGAGTTAATCAGAAGTGGGGACTTAAACGAGCTAACAAAGGTGGTTATCTGCCCTTCGTCGACAACATCTGGGTTTTCGCCCTACGCCATCTTGTGCGAAGGCAATTCCAGCTTATCTTCCACTCATCCGTCTAGTGTTAACAATTCGAATATCGCCGTTATTTAACAATCACGTCGAGAGGTCAGGTTAAACCGGGTTGGTGAATGACGAAGTAGGACAAGATATGATAAGGTAACCCTCAACGATGAAAGCGTAACCAACAAACAAGGCAATAATTAGCAAGTAGAAGGAATGGTCGATTAACACTGCCGAAGGAGTGAAGATCAGAAAAGAGAACGAACTTATTTTGTCACAAGATGGATATATATATATTATATATACACACAACTTTCGCTACTAGTTTTACAAATCCCTATTATTTATTCATATACATTTTCTTCTTGACCCTCCTGGTCTAGAAATCTGTTTTTATTTTGTACTAGAATAATAAGCCCATATTACTTATCACGCTTTCTATACGACTAAATTCACTTAGTAATGTTTGATTTTGTTTGTTTATTATTTTAACTGGAGATAAGTGCGGTTTCCGCAATACAAAAGAATTTTAAATGTGTTTTTTCTTGGAAATTAAATAATAACAACATCTAGTTACATAAGATCGCTAACATGTGGAAGAAAGTAGACGATGACAGAAGTGAGAGAACGAAATACCTGCAAAAGCAGGTCAAAGATTTGAAGCCTACCAACCCCAGTCACTTGCACCTCATCGTAACTGGGCGTTAGCCATCTAATATGATGGTCAGTTGATTTCCTAAACATCATCCGCCATGATCATTCTCGAAGTTTTTAAGTCAGAGACATCAACAAAACTCTCCCTTCAACCCTGTCATGGGAATCTGCCTCACGGTCTCCAAGTTTGCGTTTCTTCCATCTTCTTTGTTTCATCTAGAGCAAGGATCGGCATATAGTAGATCCCGATCTACTAGTAGTTCACAGGGGATGATTTGATAGATCTCTGGGCTCTAAGTGAAAAAGAGAAATAATTTTAAAGCTAGATAAATTCTGGACTCGTCCTATTCGTCCGGTATTTAAAAAGCAGGGTGTCTCCAGGATTAAATGTATTTCTTTTCCACGTTTTCGACGAACCCTCACGAGCTGTCTTTCACAAGTTAACTTTAATCATGAGCTGCATGAGACAGGAACGTGTTATTTTCGATGAAGTGAAGTTATCATTTGGTAAAATATAATTTGGTTTGAATAGCCCACCGTTCTGCTGAAGTAATTGCGGGAAGCTATTCGGCCGGCAGAGTTTAAAGATTCCCATATGCTGCACTTTTTCTTAATTTAACACACGTCGAAATCTGAAAATAGGCATGATTTTATTAAGATAGATCTTTAGATACTTCAGTGTTTCTAAGGTAGATCTCCACACTTCCTAAGATGCCTGTCCTGATCTAAACACTGGTGTGCTTTATCCCGTTTTTATTCTGGATTGTTTGGGAGCCGCGCTGGTGTAATGGCTTCGGCGTTGTACTGGCGACCAGGTGTTCATGGTTCAAACCCGGGCGTCGGCGTTTGAAGAAATGTTTACGGCCGGAAATTTGACTGAATAGCCTGAACGGCTCCTGTGATAAACCTTCTGTGGATGGGAAGGAGCGAAGCTCCTGACCGGGTTGGAAGGAAAGTCCTCAGGTTCCCCAGCCTCGCAATGACATGTCATTGGGCCGAAGGGCTGAAAGCCCAAGTGCCGCTGGATAAAAAAAAAAAAAAAAAAAAAAAAAATTCTGGATTGTTTTGTTGTCTGCCGCTGATCTAAAGGTTGATGTCCTCTATCTAGTTTAATTATGGATTGTTTTGTTGTCTGCCGCTGATCTAAAGGTTAATGATCTTTATCTAGTTTAAGTCTGGATTGTTTTGTTGTCTGCCGCTGATCTAAAGGTCAGTGTTCTTTATCCCGGATTTCACATAAATATAATACCCGCTGTATTCTAATTTAAAGTTTAAAGGCTACTAAATACTGTGAAGCGAATACCCCAGCTCCAAAACGGGATAAAACAAATATCAGAGTATTTAGAACGAAAGAATACATGTAAAGCAATCGACGGAATACGAAGAAACAAGAAAGTAGAATACTAGAGAGAAGTACAATAAAAACACGGGACCTCCTATTTTTTCGCCGTTATCCGAGAAGGCTAGGCATCCGATTTAATTACCCATGAGATGGGGGGGGGGGGGGGGGTTTTTATGACGTAATTAAGACCACTGCTTCAGAAAAAATATTTTAATTAATTATAATTCCTCAACGGGATGGTCATAAGCAGCTATAAAACAAAATCCATGGTGATATCACGAGAAGAAAGAAGACATCAGATTAAGCTGGGAGAACAGGTCCTGGAGCAGGTAGACCACTTAAATACCTCGGAGCTATTATTGACCGAAAGGGAGGCATCAAAGAAGAGTTGGCCACTCGAAAAGCAGCAGCTGGGAGACTTTTTCAGGCCATAAATCGAGGATTTCTCAGCAAGAGAGAGGTTGGTAAGAAAACGAAGATGGCTGTATACCGCTCCACCTATGTCCCAGTCTTGACATATGGATGCGAGTCATGGGCAATGACTACAACCCACAAAAGCCAGAGCCAAACCTCAGAAATGAGGTATCTGAGGAAGGTGGTTGAAGTAACAAGAAGAGACATGGTACGCAACCAGACGATACGTCAAGGCCTAAAATGCCACCCCCTACAGACCCAAGTAGAACAGTCCCAACTAAGATGGTTTGGCCATGTCTGCAGAATGGGAGAAGATCGGCTACCACGACAAGCATGGGAAACAAAGAGCCAAGGATCCAGACCCCCAGGACGACCCAGAGTCCGCTGGGAGGACAACATTAGACAATCTTTGAAGGACCGAGGACTAGAATGGAACCAGGCCAGGAGGAAGACAGCCGATAGGATAGTCTGGTGCTCTCTCTTCCAAACCTCTACACCTCACGGTAGAAGGGAAACGACTAAGTAAGTAAGTACGTATAATTCCTCAACTGGGATTCGAACCCGGTACCTCTTGAATACGAGGCGGACGCCCCTCCAACACTTGTCTGTGTGCACGTTGCGCACGTTAAACATCCCACGGGAGTTGGAAATCGTAAAGAGTAGGCTTATCAGGCCGCTGCCTTGGCAAAATTTAAAAATTAGGAAACCTACCCACCACAAAAATGTTTATAGAATGTGTGATTCCTATACATTATATACACATATTGGGATTTTCGCCGGTGCTACGGAGTTCGTGCACTGCGCTGAGATCCTCCTTGTGTGATCTAAGGGAGGAGATTGGAGCACTGAAGGCGTTGTCCATGTGCAATGAAGGTAGTCCTTAAAAGCCAAACAATAAAAACAAAATGACGTCAGCGAAAATACTGTAGTTTGAAGAGATTTAAGAAGACAGCGGAGGTAACTTCGATGATTAAAGAGTTGAATCAGGAAGAGGCAAATGCATATTGATGAATAATATTAGTAATTACTAATTATAACTGGTTAACCTCAGTGATACACCCCCCTACTCTGGTTTCCAATAAATGTAATTAAACGTTAATGTTATTAGTCTGTTTACACCCACTGTTGCGAGTGTAGTGGTTCGGTCTATATCATCGCCACACAGGCTAATTCAATATATGTGTGCTGCTGTCCTGTCACTGTGTCTGGAATGTTGACCTGGGTGTGTGTTGATATGTTCGCACACCACAGTGCGTACGTAAGAATACATGCAGGAGTCAAAAAGGGTTGCAAACGTCTAGAACAGTTCGATACTGTTTATTCCGTTACAACACAGACACGATGACATAAATGACACCCATTCGACAGCAAAACACGAACCATATAATTTCCACATTGCATTAAATATATATAATACGGCCTGTCCACATCCTGGCCTATAATAATCTTCATATGGCCTAAACAGTACTGCATTACTCAATAAAGCCTGCAACACACGGCAGCTATAATAATCTTCATATGGCCTAAACAGTTCTTCATTACTCCATAAAGCCTGCAACACACGGCAGCTATAATAATCTTCATATGGCCTAAACAGTACTTCATTACTCCATAAAGCCTGCAACACACGGCAGCTATAATAATCTTCATATGGCCTAAACAGTACTGCATTACTCAATAAAGCCTGCAACACACGGCAGCTATAATAATCTTCATATGGCCTAAACAGTACTTCATTACTCCATAAAGCCTGCAACACACGGCAGCTATAATAATCTTCATATGGCCTAATCAGTCTTCACTGCAGTTTATCAAATAGGCTGTACACACAAGAATATATATATATGTCGACATTTTCTTAAGTCCTACGTAGGCATACACTATCCAAAAATCACTGGGACTCCGACCTCCACGGTCCACGCCCAAAAACACAACTCTTTAATCACACACTAGTCCCGCCAAAAAACCCGTCACGAGATTCGGCTGTCTTGAACACCGCTCTCGATAACATATGCAGACTAGCTGCGAGCAATTCACATGACTCAAAACAGTACAGAATAAATACATTAAACAGCGTTCACACGCTTATCTGTACTCTGTCACCCGAAAAATAGGAAAAGATAATTCTATCCTAAAGTCAAACAAGTATCCGCTTAATCAAGCGTTGCAACTCGAAATTTAATTTGTCTAAAAAACCATTCCAAAGATTACTTCCCTTCCATAAATCCACTTGCAACAGTTACAACCCGCTCCGGGAAAAAAATGATTCTATCATTTTTTTTGAAAAAAATTAACTCCCAAAAACGAAAAATTTAGAAGACAATTAAGCTCTAACGTATGCCTACAAAAATATCTTATTTTAAATCAAATTATATCTACAACAAATATCAGCATTAAAGTGTAAAGTAGCAATTAAAGCATACAGTATAATCAGCTAAGTATAAAAAGTAATTAGTTAAATATACAAATATGATCAGTTCCAAAATTAAGTCAAGTATACGTATATTTAGTACAAACCAAACTAACAACAACCGATCGAAAAAGAAAACACAAGATCAATCAAAAGAAGAATGATCTGTAAAAAAAAAAGATTCAATAATCCATATACTATAATTAAGTCAGGTAAATATACATGCCTAAAACAAATAAATTCTATAAAAAAAGAGCAATGTTATATCAAGTCATATAACCACTCCAACAATACAAAGAATAGAAGTATAAGTGTTGAAAGAAGACAAAGTATACAAGAGAATCAAGTAACACGAAGATGAGGTACGAAAGTATAAACAAGATATGAAATCCATACCGAAAAGACAACAGAAAAGAAGGAATGAAATGAAGAATAGTTACCAAAGACAGATAGAAAGTAAAGGCACAAACGCAGAGAAAGTCAATAACAATACATACTAATAAATGTTTTGATCAGATAACACTGACAAACAACATTTTTCTTTCTTATATAAGAATAAGTGTTCTTATGTCAGTTTCTTGCGCTGATTTCAAATTTGAAATCCGTTTATCTCTATCACATCGGGTTCTTAAGATATTCGTGAATATATATTTTTGGGAAACCGTTATTTGCTCCGTTTCATTTTTACTATATTACTTATTAAAAATTAATAAAATGCAAAATAATTCTACTTTTTATACTGCTAAAAAATGCATGACATATGTTACGCTATTTTTCAAATAGTTACTGTGTTTTGAAATAATTCTGAGCGAAATATGGCTTCTAGAAGTTGTAGAAATTCGGCTGATCTGTTCTGTTACGTGTGCGGATATTTTACCGATCGTGTTCACCAGAAAAACTACACCATTACTAAAGAAAGCATATGAACTTTATTTCGATTCGAAAGTTGATGATGCAAATAAATCTTGGAAGCCAAATGCAGTTTGTTCAACTTGTGCAAATACACTGGCAGGTTGGTTATGAAAATCGCCGAAGCATAAGTCGATGCCTTTTGGAGTGCCAGTAATATGGCGTGAACCGACAAATCACGCTACTGATTGTTACTTCTGCTTGACAAATATCCATGGTTTCACTTTTAAAACTAGAAAGTCTGTGGTTTATCCAAATATTGAATCGGTTTCGAAACCAGTGCCTTATGATCCAATCACGTCTCCTATCCCAGTTCCACCAGAACAATATCCGTTGGACGTGAATGAACCATCAAAAAGTGATAGTTTACCTGCTTTAGAAACTAATTCTGACTCGGATTATATACCAGTGAATGATGGTGTTCACTAAATTAACCATTCAGAACTTTCAGATCTAATACGTGATCTCGCTCTTACCAAAGGACAAGCGGAATTACTTGGTTCGCGACTCAAAGAATGGAATCTTTTAGCGCCCAATACTCCGATATCTAAATTTCGTCATAGACACAGAGAACTTGTTCAATACTTTGAGATGGATGATGACATTTGCTATTGCAAAGGTGTAAATGGTCTAATGGTGCACCTCGGTCATGAGCACATAGTCAACGAATGGCGACTTTTCATCGACTCTTCCAAGACTAGTCTAAAAGCCGTGTTATTACATAACGGAAATTTATTTTCATCAATTCCAGTCGCCTACTACTTTCATATGAAAGAAACTTATGACAATATGGCTATACTTTTGGCAAAAATAAAGTACAATGACTACCAATGGCGGATTTGTGGAGACCTAAAGGTCATTGCAATTCTCACGGGCATGCAGACTGGGTATACTAAATTTTGTTGCTTCCTATGTGAATGGGACAGCCGCAACAGACAGGAACATTATGCAAGAAAGGTGTGGCCTATCAGGGATCGTATGCAGCCTGGGCATAAAAATGTAATACACGAGCCATTAGTTAACAAAGACAGCATCATTTTACCACCGTTACATATAAAGTTGGGGCCCATGAAGAATTTCGTAAAAGCGTTAGATAAAACGAGCAAAGCTTTCACTTATCTTCGAGAAAAGTTTCCGCAAGTTAGCGATACAAAGATAAAGGAAGGTATCTTTGTAGGACCTCAGATTAGGAAAGTTATTGCAGACAAACAATTCGAGAACTTGTTAGTGAAGCCACTCATGTCTGTTGTTTTTCTGTTGTCTGGTGTTCTACTTCTTTATTTCCTGCGAGTGCCTGATAACATACCTTTATATTTATTTCATATTAATTTCATATTAATTTACATGGTAGTGAACTTCGCGCATGGATGGCATTCAAATCGATCGTCGATAACTTTCTGGGAAATCACAAATCTGTCGACTATGTGCATATTGTTAAGCAGTACATAGATGCATACAGAATTATGGGCTGTCACATGTCTCTAAAAATCCATTTGCTCGATTCGCATCTTGATTTTTTTTCCCTGACAACCTTGGCGAATTCAGCGATGAACATGGAGAACGATTCCATCAAGATATCGCCGTAATGGAGTCACGTTATCAAGGACGGCAGAGTGTGACCATGCTTGCCGATTACTGTTGGATGCTTCATCGCGATGTACCACATGCCATTCACCGACGAAATACGACTGCAAAGAAATTCAAGCCTACATAACTGTTATACTTCTTGTACGAATGATGTTGTAATACTGTATGCGTTGTTAAAAAACTTCAATTGCGTATTTCTAAAGATCCTGACCTGATAGAGAAAAACGGTTTGCAGATTTAAAAACAGCGCATTAAAATTGACCAGAAAAACATAGAAATGTTAGAGAAAGAAAAAAAAAGTTTTTTTTTTTGTTAGCCGGTGTAACCTATTCAAAAATAAATATATAAATATGATCGAAAGGCACAACACAAAATATCAAAGTATATCTATACTAACACCATCAAAAAATAATTTATAACTAAACAAAACCTAATAAGTAATTTAACCAAGTTACAAGAGTTATACAAAACTAAAATAAATAAATTATAGGCATCGAACAAACAAGTAATAGCATTGCTATAACTAATACGACTAACGCATAATCAAGCAGTAAAATAAAAAATACATCATAATAAAAAACAACTTTTTACAAGAACTAATCAATCTACATATCAATGATATCACGCAGTCAAATGCTGGGCACACCAAAAAAAAAAATTACAATGCCAAAAAAAAAAAATCATTTTTTTCCAAAAGTACCGTACAAACATATTTTTTTACGATAAGTTACATAAAAACAGTATTTAATTTTTAAGTAATTCAAGACCACTAAAACCTACTAATGAAATCAATATTTTAACAAAATGAGTGAAATTTAAAAAAAAAAAAAATCCTATCTCGAAGAAACCCTTAAATCAACACATGTAAATTTAATTTATCCTTTAAGTTCTTTCTGCTGACAATTACGTTCAGCTCAGTACAATGCTATTTAGCTATAACTTTATCAATAAATCTACACTTTGTTGCTAATATGTCATATGCAAAAGGTTCTATAAAAATATCTACAAAAAAAAAAAAAAATTTCTTTTTTTTTTTTTTTAAATAATCTGCTAAGAAAATAATCTGCATACCTGACTGGCAAGAAAATCAAGTTCTGGAAAAATCGAAGTTGCACAATATGTTGACAAATCCAAATACAAGATCATTTATGATACATGCACGCTATTTTCAAAATTACATTTCACCACATAACAGATAATTCACATCTTCTCTGTATGTTCTATATATTAATTAACCATGACATCAAACTACCGACATAAAAATAACAACAATTTAAAAAAATTATGGCAAACAAATGATGCATAGAAATAATCATTACAACAAAATTATATGTTATTTCAAAACAACAACATGTCATATACTAATATAGAATACAAAAAATATTTACTGTCTTCACATTAAAAAAAAATAAATCAGACGCGAAGTCTCCCACTCTCTTGTAAACATGCTTGACCTTCAGAAAGTAACCATCAGTTGCTATTTAGACGCTGACAGGTTTCGGTTGACTACTCGAGCGGAAAGTTGACTCACATTTCTGACCGTCAATGTGTCACAGAAGCCTTGACCCTTATCGCAACGTAGCTTCTGTCAACAAACACAAATGAAAATTTCCATTTTACTCAATAGTGAAATTTAATGAGAAAAACGTAGAAATCACATTTACAATTACCCAACACCGGCTTGTGTAAAAACCCGGTCTCTTCACGATGTCACTAGCTCTCTCTATCACATGTAGATATCATAGAATTCTTGGGGACAACATGACCGACCTTGAATGTCGCCGCTGCCTTACGCTGAAACAAAGTGTTATATTCACAACAACAACCAGAGCAGGCAATAGTATTCAAGCATCCACTGTTATTTTTACTCTGTTTACTTTGATTATAAATGACTCTGGGCTCATGTTGAACAAAATTAGCACAATTGCGCTTATTATTTGTTCTATGATAAAAATACTTATTATTACCGTTGTCTTGTTTACAAATAATGACTTTAGTCGTTTGTTGAGGAATATTATTCTGGTATTGTAAAGCAACATTTGAAAAGCCATTATCTCTATTATACTTTCCAACATTCTTACAATCAAAACTTTGAGATTTGTTAAATTGTCTACAGTATCTAGGAGAAGGAAAATTATTATTTACTGATCTCCCTTGGTAATGTTTAATCTTGGGGTTATCTCTCTTACTAGAACTGTTTTTCTTTTCCCCTAAGGGAATATATTTACCAATAGTTTCAAACTGACTGTGCTGAGTTTGATAACTGCCAGAAACAATAGTATCTCTATTGTTCCGCATATGGGTTTCATCTTTGAAACAAGTAGTAATAGTCTCAACACCCGCTATTAATTTCTGAGTATTTCCAGTAGTAGACAAATATTTGCTCTTATGAGTCTTGACCTGAAATATATCACCTTTCTTTTCCTGACCAACAGAACTGGTTGTTACACAAGAATCTTTGTTGTTCTGACGCCAAGAATTATTACTGGAACTATCAGTAATATTAGAACTAGGAAAGTTGTATTTCCCACGATAAGATCTATATTTACTATGTATGACATCTCTCTGAGCAAAAAGTGTATGGAGCTGACTTTTCGCAACTTTCTGTCTATCATTGTCAACATTGACGGAAGACTTCATATTGTTTTTCAAAACCATATCTAGTAAGCCATATATTCTGTCCCTTGCTTCTGCAATTTCATTATTTTTAAGTGAAATCTCTTCACTTAACCTTTTATTTAACTCCTTAACAGCCAAAACTTTGTCGCTTTCTTCTGCTAGCAAATTTTCAATTTTAGCGACCTTCTCTTTCTCCATAGTTAACTCTTCTAATTTCACCTTTACATCCTTTTCTTTGCTTGCTCTCCTCTGTCGCGCTAGTTTCCTTAATCTCATCTTTTGAACCTCTTCTATCTGTGGCTGAAGTCAAGCCACTTGAGCCTGAAGTCCTTGGATTTGAGCAGCTTGTGTCTTTAACTCATTCATATTCTCCGAGGATACATTACTCTTTTCTTTCAGTTGGCGACTGAGAATATCATTGTCATCCAACACATCCTGAAGCATATCTTTATAAGTCTTCTCACAGTCATTTCTCTCAACCTTCAATTTCTCATACATCTCTTTCTGTTCTTGAAGTTCCCGCGTGAGATTACCTATCTGAGCTTCCAAGTCTTGGACTTTGCTTAAAGCTGAATTTAATGTAGCTTGTGCACTAGAAAGTTCTGAGTTTGATTCAAGTATCTCACTTTTAAGTTTATACACAGTTGCCTGTAGTTCGTTATCTTTAGCAACACCTTCTAGGAAATTCTCCCTTTGCTGTAGAGCACTTTGTTTGTTTACTTTTGCTTGTTTCTCAATTCTCAATTCCCTTTCCTGCTTATCAGAAGTATGGTTGTGGATTATTTTGAACATGCTTTGCACTATATGTCCGTGTTCACGCTCAATATACTGTTGCAAAAAACACACGAATGTGCCGTAGCAAATTCACCAAATCCTTGGCCATTACCAAATTGCAAACAAACTTAAAGTTATGTTCAGCAAATAACTCCAGGGATGTTGACACATTAATCAAAAAATCATCCATTATCCATTCTCCAAGTCGTGCACCTCTCAATCCCTTACCATCTCTACCTACCACCAATGCAGACTCCAACATAGGCCTTATATCTGTAGGGTACCTATCACGATCCATGGTGATTCACTTACTTATTGAAATATATATAGTAATCACTTATAGTTATGACAAATTACTGTCGCAAAAGGTCTAACAATTACCCCTCCAGCTCACAAAGTTAACTATTTGTCAAGAAATGAGCTTATTCCTCAATTCTGTATCACCAATTCCTTTTTATAGCACCTTTATCCAGTCACTTCATTATCAGGAAAATCGACATATGTCAACAGCCATTAACACCTATGCATAAAATCTTAATCATATGTCAAATTAGACATAAACAACAACAACAACAGAATGAGCAATTAGGGAGGCCCAGTGACATATATGAAGTGACACAATTTACACAAGAAAAAATCACTTATCTGTCAATGATCCCGCTTCTTTCCGCCACGACACTGGATATCACATAGACTGCTAAAACCTCCACTGCGGGAAAGCACTGCAACTTGATTCGTTTCTCTTCAGGTAATTTCGTCAA
Source organism: Oreohelix idahoensis (assembly GCA_024509875.1). Taxonomy (NCBI): domain Eukaryota; kingdom Metazoa; phylum Mollusca; class Gastropoda; order Stylommatophora; family Oreohelicidae; genus Oreohelix; species Oreohelix idahoensis. The sequence continues at coordinate 952,126 of JAMPIV010009331.1, read as the reverse complement.
TATGATATGTGCTTAACAATGCACAAGTTGACAGGAACCATAATACAGCACACACTGCAACTCTTGACTCTTCTGTAGTCTGAAATGTACACGGCAACTCCGTGTATCATAACATCTCGAACTTGTGATGGTGACAACTGGCACAGGTAACCCGAATATTGCGGAAATCTGTCACAACCCGTACAAATGCTGGTACAAATACTGTCCAAGTCTAATTGAACGCTCTTGACCACTGCAGACGCTGTTGTAGTCTATAGGCACGAAATAGGTCGTCAATTGCTACTGGTGTAAAGTTGCCTTCTACCAAATAAAGCGTGTGTTGTTTCTCAAATGCGCCACCCACGCAGATAATAACTAGGTCACAGTTCTGAAGTACAGGAGATTCAAGCCACGCCTACATAAGGCTAATTATAACAAAGTCAAGTGTTCTACACTCTTGTCACGTGCAAGTCATATGTATTATTTTCAACTTGTAGTGACTGATCCTCTAGATATGTTATGGTCTGGTGGACAAAATTTGATTCACTTTATCCTCTTGCTTCAAGTACATATCACTGTAGAGGTAACAATTTCTTAATCGTATACGCCACTCAGGCACATCTTAAATGATATCCATTGATACGAAAACTACGCCACTTAGGCTATCGACGCGAATAGTCGTAGATGTCAGATCCTGTTAACTGAAAACCACCACTGATACAATCTAGACGTGGTTTCAGTCTGAATGTTATATACATAAATGTACTCGCATTCGCTAGCAAGGCACGAATCATATAATATAATACTGCATTGAATATATATAATACGGCCTGTCCACATCCTGGCCTATAATAATCTTCATATGGCCTAAACAGTACTGCATTACTCAATAAAGCCTGCAACACACGGCAGCTATAATAATCTTCATATGGCCTAAACAGTTCTTCATTACTCCATAAAGCCTGCAACACATGGCAGCTATAATAATCTTCATATGGCCTAAACAGTACTGCATTACTCAATAAAGCCTGCAACACACGGCAGCTATAATAATCTTCATATGGCCTAAACAGTACTGCATTACTCAATAAAGCCTGCAACACACGGCAGCTATAATAATCTTCATATGGCCTAAACAGTACTTCATTACTCCATAAAGCCTGCAACACACGGCAGCTATAATAATCTTCATATGGCCTAATCAGTCTTCACTGCAGTTTATCAAATAGGCTGTACACACAAGAATATATATATATGTCGACATTTTCTTAAGTCCTACGTAGGCATACACTATCCAAAAATCACTGGGACTCCGACCTCCACGGTCCACGCCCAGAAACACAACTCTTTAATCACACACTAGTCCCGCCAAAAAACCCGTCACGAGATTCGGCTGTCTTGAACATCGCTCTCGATAACATATGCAGACTAGCTGCGAGCAATTCACATGACTCAAAACAGTACAGAATAAATACATTAAACAGCGTTCACACGCTTATCTGTACTCTGTCACCCGAAAAATAGGAAAAGATAATTCTATCCTAAAGTTAAACAAGTATCCGCTTAATCAAGCGTTGCAACTCGAAATTTAATTTGTTCAAACCATTCTAAACATTACTTCCCTTCCATAAATCCACTTGCAACACTCAGTCATTGTTAAGTTGTTTTGTTTTTGTTTTCGGTATAACTTTCTGAAGTTTCCGTAAGTTTCATATTTTTCCTTCTTGTAGAGGTACTTATTAAATTATAAAAGTCAATTGTGTGCTTGTAATGTTATAAACTGCTCTTTGCATTGTTTGATTATTGTTTTTTAAACAAATTTTCACTAGAATTACTTTCTTCATTGTTAAATTAACAGATTCCCCGTGTAGTTCATCGTACAAGGCGACTAAAATGCGGTTATACATTGAACACGGAGGTGGCAACTTCGTCATATAAAACAAATTGGCACTGAAACTGATTTGGCCGTGTCTGCAGAATGGGAGAAGATCAGCCACCGCGACAGGTATGGGAAATTAAGAGACGGGGATTCAGACCTCTGTCGTGGAATATTCTAATCCACATATATAAATTATCTAGTAAATATAAAGCCTAATAAATCCATATAATAAATAAAGGAAGAAGAATGGTAAAGAACAGTGCTGTCACAATGACAGTACTCGAAATCCCCTTTGTTTTATGCTTCGTCTGCAAATTGTAACGTTTCCACGTTAAATATAGGCCTTCTGCAACATACACGCGTTTCCCAAACACACAATAAAATGTGCTGCCTTTCTAAGAAAAACCTTGAAATATGCAAGTTGACCTAAATTTTAAATTCCATTCATGTCTTTTTCTACACTGCGTTACCGAAACGAACGAACAGATGGACTAAAGGATAAAGAGAGAAGGGAGGGCTGAAAATCAGGAACGCATGCAACACGCTTCGCGCGATACACAAATGCTGCCATCACGCGTGTAAGACTACATGCACTAATTTTTTTTCAGACGGACAGTGATAAAATACACTACCCTTCCCAGACAGCACATCTTCGAAACAGGAGGTAGAAATTGCATATTTTGAACGCAGCCACGTAGCGCTTTTAAATTTGGATATTTGGGTTCCTTAGGGTTTGCTGACAAAGAATATGTAAAACGTTACGCAAATAGTCTAGAAATTAACAAGTTATAACCAAAATAAAATATTGGGGATGCCTGACAGCATGAAATCATTTCTGCTCATAAAATTTTTTTTATAACATGTTTGAAAAAACCTTGCGTTACAGAAATAGCCTACCATGTAAACTCCAAATTGATTGGAGCGCAACAAATGAAAGACGAACCACGATTGGTCGGACTATAAATACTATCTTGGTTGTTAGGGAGACGTAGAAAGGTAACATTTTTTCAAACACTTATCGAAACGTGGCCTCATTGGCTAGACTTGCTGATATACTCACTTAGGAGCGTTAGTTCGAGACCACTAGTGCAAATAATCTTGATAAAGCGACAGTGAAGTAGAAGGTATATCCTTCTTGTTTTCAGGGACCGTGGTCTTGATGGTATTGAGCTGCACCTGGTCAGAGCTTTGCTGAATCCAGAGTCGGACAGCATACTCCTTGGTCCATTTAGCTATCAGTGAGGTGTCTCCATAGCCCAGAGGAGAATTCGAGCAGAGGAGTCCTTTCCTGCCGCCATCACTCAAGATAAGCTGTTTTGGCCAGCTGAGCTCAACATTATGTCCCCACATCTTGAAATGACTTTGTAAAAATCACCTTAAGAGGGGAATTTAATTGTCTTAATATCAGGAACTGAGAACATCTCCAATACTAGTCCCTAAAGACAAACTATTGAAGTCATGATGACAAATACCAACAGAGCTTGAACAAAACAAAACCAGTATTACCTCATATTACCACTACACAACTGACACACATAGGATATTTTTAAAAAATATATGTCACTACAATATTCATATTGATAAATTCTGTACATATACTTGTAATTAAAATTGATTGTGATTCCTGGTTCCTTTGTAATTGAATCAGGACACATATTCATTCATATCAGCAATGAATACATATTGTTATTTGAAAAGTTATCAGTGACTCCTTAAGATATCCTCATAGAGTGTTATATGTATGTGAGTGCCCCAGTGTTGTCAAGTATAGTGGAATAAATTAAATTGTTTATCTGTCTGTTGTTGGTTTGACTTACACTTCAGCCTACACATACCCTAGACACCTAACGTAGTCATCACACTATTGCAGAATAATTCTGACTGAGATATATAGATATGTGGTAGCAAGTAAGGTTATCTATAATACACTACTCTTAATAGATATAGATACCTTCACAGCTGATCTCAGTCAGTACACTAAGTCCCCTATAAATATTTATAACATCCCACTTCACCACAACCTCCAGGACGACCCAGAGTCAGCTGGGAGGACAATATTAAACCATCTCTGAAGGACTGAGGACTAGAATTGAACTAGGCCAAAAGGAAGACAGCCGATGGGATAGTATAGCGCTCTCTCTTACAAACCTCTTCACCTCACGGTAGACGAGAAACGAATAATTAAGTTAGGTACTGAACCACCTTTACAAGAGCATGTAATTCTTGGTGCAGGTTTCTAGCAAGGGTACCAGTTACAGTTGTGGCTCTATAAGGAGTGTAATGGAAAATAATGATAATAATGAAATGAACAGATGTAAATTACATCTTGGAACAGACGAGCTATTCAGGACACTTCTTTGCTACAAGGTATATTTCTCCTTTCAAACAGATACAGGAAATACCAGGACTGAACATCAGTGGAAGGTCAATAAACAACCTTAGATATGCAGATGATACCGTGTTGTTAGCTGAAAGCGAACAGGAGTTACAAGAACTAGTGAAGCAAGTGAACAGTATAAGTCATGAATATGGACTCGACATTAATATTGAGAAAACAAAAACTATGATAATTAGCAAAACAGACGATAAACCCACATTAAAAATAAGCGTAAATGGGAATATCCTGGAACAAGTCAAGAGCTACGTATATCTTGGTCATATAATAACAGAAGATGGCAGATGTGAAACAGAAATCAAGAAGAGAATAGGAATGGCCAAAGCTACATTCAACAACATGAAACATATACTGACATCCAAACAGTTATCTCACAAATTAAAACTGAGAATCATAAAGTGTTATATATATTCTGCATTTCTGTATGGTGCAGAAACATGACGATGAATAAGCAGTTGGAAGAAAGAATTGAGGCTCTTGAAATGTGGATATATAGAAGAATGGGGCGTATCTCATGGAAAGAGATGAAAACAAATAAGGAGGTCCTAGAAAATCTAGGTATGAAAAGAGAACTAATGAGGGAGGTCAAAGTTCGGCAGCTAAAATACTTTGGCCACATAAAAAGGCATAACACCTTTCAGAATACCATAACAGAAGGGAGAGTTGAAGGCAAACGTGCAAGGAGAAGACAGCGCTATAAGTGGGAAGATAACATCAAGAGATGGACAGGAAAGATGTCTATCAGAGTGCACCACCAAGACAAGAGACAGAAGACGTTGGAGATCCATTACAGCCAACCTTCGTTGTGGAGATGGCAACTGATGATGATGATGATATTTCTCATGGGCGTAGAATTCTAAGCTGATGATAAACTCGGCTAGACACACTTAACATCCACTTGTTGCTGCCCGGGTTAGTGACATTTTTTAAAAAAGTCGGTCGCATCATGAATTTAGCTGTATGAACGGATGCACTTAAACAAGCTGAGAAGAACGTCGCCATTACAACGGATATGTCTTGATTACATCTCAACAATGTCCAGTTTTACGCACACCGAGATCTTTTGATAAAGAAGATCAGACAGCAGACTCCCAACGGAAGTGACTACAAAGATTCCGGAAATCGTGTAGACATCTCAATAGTGTCGGAGATAATACTTGTTGTATACGGTCAAATATGAATGTATAAATCAGAAAAGAAGGTCTTTTATATTTGGAGAGGCGCCCTAACATAGCGGACCGACCTTGTGTCTAGGCTAAACGTGGCGCGCCTAGCCAAAACAAGGCTTACTTACTTACTTAGTCGTTCCCCTTCTACCGTGAGGTGTAGAGGTGCCAAAACAAGGCAAACATTCTTATTTTAAAAAAAAGGCTTTATCTTGTATCGAGTAGTCGTTCTCAATCACAAATGTTATTTTCTTTGAAGATAAGCGATTTATTTATTACCCACAAAATAAAATAATCTCTAAAAGGCATGAACAAGTCACGCATGTTAGTTAATGATCAATCGTTGGTAAATTGCACAATATGCTTCTGCTATAAGTTTAAAAAAAAAAACATTCTGTACTCCAACAGCCGTTTGGCCCACCACCTTACTCTCACAATTGCCTCAAGCTGACGGCATGCATAAAACCAGGAGGGATGTTGGAAGTCAAAACCAAGGTGGAGCTGGCTCAATTCGTAGCGCAGATGGGAAAAGACAACATGAGGCAAACACTTGGGAATCTTGACAAAAAATTGACCCGCACCCCTTAGAGTTTATAAGAAAAACACAACGTCTGATAGAGGGACAACTTTTGATGATCAAAATGCCTCCCGTTGTAACGCTCTGTATAAAATTTTGGTATAGATACAAACACAGACCTATACAACGATATATACAATACAAGGTACATACCACACGACCTGAAAATATCACTCTTTATAACATTGCCAAAAAGCCGAAAGCAACAGAATGTTCAGTAGTCAGAGCAATCAGGCTAATGAGTCACATAATTAAAGTATTGCTCAAGATCATACGGAAAGAATAAAAAATAAGGTAGACAATGAAGGCCAGGAAAAACAGTTTGATTTCCGAAAGAACAGCAGAACAAGAGAAGCAATATTTCGTACAAGAATATTAGAAGAATAATATATTGAAGTCCAAGAAAGTATTTACATGTGCATTGTTGACTATAAGAAGGCTTTTGAGAGAGTCCATCATGAGAAAATAATCGAATGCCTGAAAGACGTAGGAAATGATGGCAAAGAAATAAGAATAGTCAGCAACCTTTATTGGGAGCAAACTGCAACAGTAAGATCTGGCAAGAATTACTCACCATATATAAACTTAAATAGAGGTGTGAGACAAGGTTGCGTATTGTCCCCCTGCCTATTTAATGTATACACAGAGAACATTTTCAGACAGATTAACCATTTAAAACTGATTTGCCATTTTATTCACAAATTGTACTTAATTTGTCCAATAGATTTTAATTAGCTTTCGAGGCTTAAATGTGGGGGAGAGGCGCATTTGTAAACTAGTCGCCCTGGGCTCCGAACACTCTACGGTCGGCCTTGAACGTAAGAGTACCAAATAGTGAGACGGCAAGAAAATGGGTTAATCAGATACGATGCAGCTGTTCTCAACTGATGAACACACTTTTAAATAGACGAACGAGAAGATAATGGTACTGAAAGTAACTGTAATGACGACCAACAAATTCTAAATACAGTAGAACTCCATTTATCCGAACCCCTTGGGACCGAGCATCGTTCGGATAATCAAATGTTCGGATAATTGGATTACATAATATATCGAGTACATGTACACATACGCTCGTATTTCTAAAAATAATTAACCATCACAAGGAAAATACACAATAAAACATATTTACTTGTACTGTAATAATAATACCCACACTGTATTAGATCACCGTATCACCAAAATCTTTTATTACACAGCAGTGCATGTACTAGTTGTATTAATTATGTTTTTTAAGAAAGAGAAATGTTTTCAAAATAACATTACAAACGATTCAAAACCAGGCACAACTTACGTATACATGTACTTGCACAGATGTAGCCCACTATTTAAAATAATGAGGAATCCTCTTTTGCACCAAACTGGATAGTCTCCTTTTGGCTGCTAAGTCCCGCATTCTCTTCAACAGCAGAAGCTGTGTAGAACAGCTGTCATCTTCTTGCTCGTACCAAGCCATCGCGGTTTCTAGTGCTATAAAGGCCTCTTCAGGACTTGGTCGACGTTTTGGGTTTTCTTCATAATCTACAAGTACATCATGTACTTCCGAGGAGTCTTCATCATCGGTCACTACATGTATTTGGTTTTCTTCTTGCACAAAAGACAAAATTTCTTCGTCATTCAAAAACTGAAAACCAGAATCATTATCATCTTCTAGCCACGTGTGTGCATCATCTTTGTCACAGTCCGAAAATCCGGGCATTGCTTGAAACAGTTCCACAACTTCCTTTATGCAATCATCATTTGTGTCCACTGCAGTAGTTTTATTTCCTCCTTTTTTCCCAAGCAATCTATTCCAAGCCTTGTTGAGATTATCTTGTGACAGGGTGGTCCAAGCATCAGCTAACATATAGCAGCAGTCTTTGAGAAAACGCCACCACACTTTCTTCATCTTCAGCCAACAATAAACGACGCAGGACTTCCTTCTTGTACATCTTTTTAAGCTTTGCTGTAACACCCTGATCCATTGGTTGAATCAGGGCTGTTACATTGGGAGGCAGAAAAATTACTTTAAAATTTGCATCAACTGCATTCAATGTATCCGTCTCTGGATGAGATGGTGCATTGTCCAGTTGAAGAATTACTTTTCCAGTTTTCTTTTCTTGTTCTCTCAACCTCTTCACATTTGTTATGAACTAATTTGTATACCAATCAAGAAATATTTCACTATTCATCCAAGCACTCTTCTGTGCTTTGTAGCACAATGGGAGACATGTCACATTCTTTAATCAACGTGGTTTTTTGACTTTGCCGATCATTAGCACCGGTAAACGATGACTTCCACTGGCATTCGCGGCTACCAAAATTGTTACTCTCTTCGCACTTTTTAAACCCAGGGGCAGCTGCTTCGCGCTGAGATGCAAGTGATTTTTGAGGCATTGATTTCCAGTATAAGCCAGTCTCATTGGCATTATACACATCATCGAGTGAATAGCCTTCTTCTTCCAAAAAAGCCAAGAGTGTTTCTTTAAAATTTTCAGCGGCAGTTGCATCGCTAGATAAAGATTCCCCTTGAGTCTCCAATTCTCATATGCCATGACGAGATTTAAAGTTTCTTAACCATTCCTGGCTAGCCTTAAAGTCAGGAGGACCGTCAAGTTGATTGTTGAACTGAAGTGCCTTTTCACACAATAGAGAGCCAGAGATAGTTTCCCCTTTGCTTCTTCTTTGCACAACCCATATATACAAAGCCTCTTCCAATTTCAAATCTTTCGCATTTCTCATGGTTTTACGTTTCTTCGACCCATTTTCACTTTCCAATTTCGATGCAAAACTCATAATTTTATCCTTGTTACTTTTGATGTCAGAGACGGTAGCTTTCCCAATATTGAAAATCCTCGCAAGTGAAGACGCAGTTTCACCTTTTCCTAGTCTTTTGATAATTTCTGTTTTCGTTTCAATTGACAAAACATTGCGGTTTCTTTTATATGCTTTAGGCTTACTGGAAGATGCCATATCGCACAGAGAAATACTTGTACACCAAAATTTTTCTGCTTTAGTAGCAGAGACAATTATTTTAAGTTGAAGTGTCTGTTTAGCTAGTGTTCTGCCCAGAACGCACACGTACATTGGATTGGTAAACCAGATATTAACTGACTTTATGATATAATGATCTAATTGACTTCCTGTATGTAAGCGACCGACCTTAAGCCCATCCCATCCTCTACAAATTGTTCGCACACATTTGAAGCTTGCCGCATCAAAAGATTCAGAAATGTAGTCTAACGTGACTGGTGACGCCTGGTTTTTTTTTTTCTGGACAAAGTATTCGGATAATTGGATGTTCGGATAATTGGGGTTCGGATAAATGGAGTTCTACTGTAATGTAATTATTAGCACGTAAAAGAGCAATATCGATGTTTGATGCTTGCTGGAAAGGGTCCCTTTGATTTAAGAATTTAGAAACCACTGACACCGCGGACCATTAATTCATTAACTGGCACAGACATCTTGACAAACGAAATCTCAAAATTATAAAAGTGAAAACCGTGACTCACGCGACATAAAACGGAAAACGCACATTTTCAACATCCTTTATGGTCCCGTCACGCGATAGTAATTTGAATTGCAAAGAGACATATGAAAACCCAGCGCAGATGTTTAATACAATGATAATAAACGTTTCTTCTTCTTCCTCTTCCTCGTTCGTCCTGAAAAGGACGTTGGTTGCGTTGTGTCTGTTTACAGCGAAGCTGCGATATCTGCGCCTTTCGGCTGGCACATCCGACTTCAGCACGGCATTTTTTGGGACCGGGTTTGCCTTCCCTCTTCGATCCCTACTCTCTCAGCCAAACTGCAGTGATGCAGCCTGTTTCCATGCCCACCACGTGGAGGTGGAGTAGGGTCTTGGTCAGCTCTGGTTTGCTGACCCTGACGCCAGCAGTCAAGCTATGGGTCGCTGACTGCATTTTCTATTGCTGCGTCTTTGGGTCCCTAATAAACGTTTGATAATGAGAACACTTGATTTAAAGTTGACTGAAGGAAAAAAATATTTTCTGTGAATTTTTTTTAATCGAGTTGCGTCACTTCCAACCCACACCAGAAGCAAATTATGATTTTGGACCGATAACGAAAGGTGGGCGGGGGGGGGGGGGGGGGGGGGGGGGGGCGCGGCGGGGGGGGGGGGGGGGGAGGGGGGGGGGGAGGAAATCATCTCGTTATATTTATTCTCATTTGACCTGACAGCTTCATCGGGAATAACAATGTTACCCTTTTCAGTGATTGCGAAATTGCCCATATATTTGCGAAGTTTTCATACATGTTTGTGCCTAACGTTTGTGAAAACACAGAAGAACAACCTGATGACATGGAAACCCTCTGGCTTAAATTCAAGGACATCATAAAGACAGCTGCATCAGAAGCGTGTGGTGAAATCTGACTTAGGAAGAAGAGAAAGAGGACACTATGGTGGACAGAGAAAGTTTAAAAGAAAATAAAAGAGAAGAACAAGGCATGGAAACAAAATTTAGGAGCTATGAACAGCAGGAAAAATAGAGAAATATAGAGAATATGTGATACTCAGAACAGAAGCAAAGAACAAGGTGCTATCAGTAAAACAAAAATCCAGGAAAGACTTTGGAGAAAAGCTAGAAAAAGATGCTCAGGAAAATCAGAAATTGTTCTACGTGACCCTAAAGAACATGCGAAAGGAAAAACAATGTCCTCTTAAATTTATAAAGGACAAGCAAAGCAAATTGCTTACTGCCTCAAAAGAAGTAATGGAAAGAATATTTCTCAGAACTCCTTGGTGGTGAGCAAGGTCAAGCATTAGAAATGATAACCACTAGCACAAAAGAAGAAGCCAATTGTGGCAAAGAATGCAACATAGTGGAAGAACCTAAATGTTACCGTTTTATTTAGCAGTAACCTCTTCTGTATTGGGTAGCACCCTCTAAATGACTGGACCAACTTGATGACTAGCCCACCACTACTACTGAGCATACTGATACTGTGCAGTTCGTTATACTGGTGATTTCGTAACAGTGGTATTGTCCAACTGTTGTTGTTCCAAGCTATGTATAATAGAATAAGCCACGCCCACACAGGGCTGTTTATCATAAAGGTATATGTGCTACTGTTCTCTTGTCACGATGTGTAGAATGTTGCAAGTGGGTGCGTGTTAGGGTAGACACTCACGCCACAGACACGTACATAAGAATCATGGAATGTGGTAAACGCCTGGTGACATTTAATGACGATTTATTAAGTCACGACATAATCACGTTTACATTCATGTACAGTTTAGATCACAGCACGAACACATTGAACAATAATCTCAGCGCTATAATACTGCACACAGCAGTTCACATAAATAATGGCCTAAAGTCCTCACGACTCACTTCTGCGCTATGATACTGCACACAGCAGTTAACATAAATTTTGGCCTAAAGTCCTCACGACTCAACTCTGCGCTATAATACTGCCCACAGCAGTTCACATAAATAATGGCCTAAAGTCCTCACGACTCACTTCTGCGCTATAATACTGCACACAGCAGTTAACATAAATTATGGCCTAAAGTCCTCACGACTCAACTCTGCACTATAATACTGCCCACAGCAGTTCACATAAATAATGGCCTAGAGTACTCACAAACATCCATACTGCAGCTTATGAAATATGCTGTACACACAGCGAAATATAAGTCGACATTTTTCAAAGCACTACGTAGGCATACACCATCAAAAACACACAGCGTTGACCACACCGGTCCAACGCTCCGAACATTCTCTCTCTACGGGATCACACACTAGTCCCGCCAAAAAACCCAATCACGAGACTCGGCTGTTTAGAACACCGCTCTCAATAATACATGCAGCCTAGCTGCGAGCTATTCACATGGCTCAAAACAGTGCAGAATAAATACATCTCAACATTTGAGATTAAACAGCGTTCACACGCTTTTCTGTACTCTGTCACTCAAAAATAGAAGGAGATATTTCTATTATAAAGTTAAACAAGCCTCAGCTTAATCGAGCGTAAAAGCACCGTAACTCACAATCTACCTTGCCCAAAAACATATTCAGGATTACTGCCCTTATATAGGATCAACTCGCTACAGTTTCCCACACACCTGGGAGAAAAAAAATGAATCTATCATTTTTTTTTAAAATTAATTCCCAAAACGAAGAAAAATTTAAAAGATAATGAAGTTCTAGCATATGTTTTACAAAATTCATCTTATGATAAGTCAGAAATAGTATACCTACAAAATATTAGCAGTAAATGTAAAGTAAATAACAATCATCCAACGTAATCAAGTAAGAATACTAAAATTAATCTATTAGAAGACCAAGCTAAGTATCTCAAAATTAATCTATTACAGAACTAAGTTAAGCATATACAATAATACTCAAACAAGCATGTTACCAACAGATTACTGGTATAATAATAAATATATATATATATATATATATATATATATATATATATATATATATATATATATATATATATATATATATAATATATACAATGTATATATTTATTATTATATTTATCTGTCGGAGGGAAGGTATTTGTTTTAGAATCAGGATGTTTTCCTGTTCAAAGATATATCACCCATGATTGATTGATACTGTTGTTATATGGGTTATTTCCCCTGGAGATCGAATTTGGCGTATGAATCTGGCCAGAAAACAGATTGTTCCTGTTTAGGTTTATGCAAGAATGTTTATGGTCCGAGTCTATGTTTACTCTGTGTCTATTTCAGACGATTCGGTCTTATATCGGGATATCTTGGTATGTCCAAGTGGAACTATTTTTCCTTGTACTGTACTTTGGGGTCAGGTGCTTTCGGCGCATGAAGATACGTTAGAGAGTTCTTCGGTGATGAAGGAGCCTGGCGGGATGTCATGTCTTAGACCTGTCCAAAGTTTGTGATCTCTTCGATTGATTATGGGGACGAAGATAGTTTCTTCTAGGATTGTTAAATCCATGAGTTCCCCAGTGTTGATTCAGTAACGCCAGGAGAGTGTTTGTGTTTGCTAGTATATTTCGTATGGCAAGGTAAAGAACTGTTCACTGAACTCTTTCATTCCTAGGCTCAGATGGGCAGACGTCGATATGAATTTACCTATGTATATATGTCGGGACGACATGTTATCTAGCAGCACTGAATATGTTTATATGCAGCAATTATGAGGACAGAATATGCTGATTCTTGTAGAATCATTTATTGTTGATGAACAAAGCTTCGATTGAAGATTTGCTATACATCCGTATAGTGAGCGATGCTCAACAGGGAACCAGAAGCCATTTTGGAATTCTATTTATGTTGGAATCCTATTTATTGTCGATCATTAATCAGAGAACGGGGATGCCCCTTATTATCAGGTGATGATTAAGAGATCACAGTTATAAATAAAACCCAATACTAGTGGGTTAACATTATCTTCACATAGATTTGCTGTACTTTGCCTAAAGGAATCTTCGCTAGAAAAGAGGTCCTGTTTAGGAGTCAAGTTTGAACAGTATTTATTAACTGACATGCTCGGTCAGTAAGGCCTGATGATTATATTCATAAACAGTGGAAATCTAAGTGCTTGTTTACAGATGTTCCATTGCAATGTTATTCAACATGAATGCTAACTTATGATGGTAGACCATTGATCAACAATATGCTATTTATGTCAACCTGTGTTCCTGTAACGATGCTCGTACTGTCTATGTGTACGTCCTATTAAATAATATGAAACGACCACAGTAGTCCAGCCATCCTTGACTTCCACCTGTGATTGGAGTGAGTGACCTGTGCACCTGTCGAACTGTCAACCATTCGCGTTATCATTATTGATGTTCACACTCACCCATTGCATCAGAATATACGCACTTAACAGTACACCTTGTCAGGGCCCCAACAGTCGGTAACCTGACCTATTTTCAGAACATTGTGACTGGACGAGCTTTATCAAAAAAAACCAGTCCATACTAATCTGGTGCGAGAAACAAAGCTTTTACAATGTGGTGGCACTTTAACAACTACTACTAGACCTTATCAGTGTGATGTCCAGTATGGTCTTATCAGGGTGGTAGGCCAGTTTCCTGGGTCAATCTGCACAGTGGTCATTTTGAGAAGTCAGCTACTGAGACCAGACCGTTTCCTGTGGCCTGATACGACACACCAGCAGTACAACTCTACAGTTGAAGTCAGCATGACCTGCCCTATCGATCGTATGCAGTAATTAGGTCAGCGCTCGTTAACAGACGGTGTTTACATAGAACAGACAGCGTTACACAGCAGATTTGTTTACAAGAATTAACTGTGTTAGCAAGAAGTGCTATGGAACTGAGAGGTCTTACACGTCAACGGTGGATCTTCTTGTGTTCTGCTACATATTGTTGAACTGTGTAATAGTTAAAACAGAAATATAATTTATTAAAGTGGCAGTTTATTTTGAGTAGAAGCTGTACCATAATTCTGTAGAACTGAGCCTTAGTTGCAACACATTCTTCTGCAACATATTACATTGCATTTATATGACATATATATATTAATGTTTAATGTTTACATGTTATAGTGTTGTGTATATGTCGTGGGAGGTTGGGTGTGTGACTATTATAAAAGATACCACGTCATAGAGGTTTTATAATAGCGTTCTGTAGGTGCGAATTTTCTTAATTGAAAATTTGCTAGCGACAATCTGTTGCTATTTCTGTTAGTTGTTAAGACGCGTTTTTCTTCGTTGTTTTTGTAATTTTTTTTTCTGTTCTTTAGTTTTGTTTTGATTTGTTTGTATATTTGTAAGTCTACCCTGTCCTATCATTCAGTTCTATACAATTTTATATTTATACACTGTGACGTCATTTGTGTTAATTATTTCATCGCGGTTATCATCACAGGTTCTGTGATTATTTTCTTCAGTTTTCTATTTAATTTAGTTGATTTCTGCGAATGTTTTCATGTTGTCTTTTATAATTGTTTTGTTGTGTTCTTGATCGACATACACTATATGAAACATATTTGATCATACACTACTAGCTGTGTAGTGAACTTATGAGTAATAATCAACTGATGATTAATGGCTGTTATTAAAGGTACACAGTTGATTATACAAGACCTTATTTAAAGGCTTGTTTCCCACAGAGATTGTGATAAAAAGAGCTGATTATTCAAGCTATTAAGAGCTTGTTTCCATTTATTTGGAGATAGATTTCATTATTGCTATTTCAGGTATCTAGTCACATATTAGTATACATTATGTCGACTTTAGATTACTTTATTGAGCAAGGGAAATCCCTAGGCAAGACTGGTGATAAGTTAGAGGAGTATGCTACCAGTCAATATGATAAAGCACAAAAAGCTGAGGAGAGAAAACAAAAAAGTGAGGATAGAAAATTGGAAATAGAATTTGAACAAAAGAAATTGCAGATGCAGGTTGAGGAAAAGAGATTCCCAATGGAAATGGAAAAACAAAACAAAGAAGCTGAGGCTGAGTGATGCGTGATGCCATATGATGATGGATGGTATCCGCATGTCTGGTTTTGTGTAGTGTGCAGATGTGTTCAGTCAAACAATGTTCATACAAAAATAACAGGGCAATCCACATAGGACGTCAGTAAACTCACGACGTATAAAGTCAATGATTCTTGTAACAGCCGTTGACGTTTTTCTTCATTATTTATTGTGGACGCCACAGTGACAAAATGGTTACGCGAATATGTAGGCACATCAAACAGTCATTATCGCAGCAACATTCAATACAGCAATAGACGGTAGACAGCATTACAATGATGAGTCAGATGCATGTTATATTTCATAGTGCTGTAAATGTAGTCAGGTGAAAAACTCCATCCTTTTCTATAACAGCCAGGAGATAACCAGATGTATGAGATCAGTTCACTCTCCTTAGTCTGACTTCAGCAAGACAGACACGTCTGCCGAAGTATAAATAATGTCCTCAAAAATATCCTCTAGATAATAAAGGTTTTCCAAACCTAGTTCATTTAACAAAGTAGCAAGTAATGGTCCTTGGGACATGCATCAACCGATGCAGTACAATACAGCGACATGTGAGCTGGGAAAACATCTCGTGACGACGACTTTCGAAGACAGGCTATGAATCGAAATCGCTCACGACCCAAAATCGATAGAGTTAATGAAAAGTCAATTTACCTTGCCTTCAGGAAATACACAGAAATATCACGCCTCCCGACATGTGGGAAACACTAGAGGTATTAGCTCGAATAAACGAAATATCCATTAAGAGGACTACACATCCCTGACAGAACAAAAAATAGCGGAGATCCCCTCTTCAACGAGGCATCTCTTTCGCCATTCAAATCGCTCACTCCACTAGTGGTGGGCGGAAACCGATCGACCAAAAAACAAGACCAGTCATGCGCAGTCCAGCGCAAAAAGACCACAGCTCAAAACTTAACTGCATTCAATACCAACGCGGGAAGACAAATGCTTACCGAGAAAAGTGACTATAAATTTCAAGCAGTTGTTGCCCTTGCGTTATAAAATAGATATTGTAATAAAACGATGTTGCGAGAATTTATCACGCAACATATCACCACCTCCTCCCGATAAAAAAAAATGTGGAACATATTTTTTTTTTTTAAATATCAAAGAGCATGCGATAAGCGGCTCAAAACGCACGAATTATGCGCTGATAATTAATTAAATTGCCTAACATGAAGCTAAATATAGAGTGTCTGGTGAGGATATACCTCAACAGAAAAATAAATATGTCTCAAAAAATATTCACATCGGGGAGGTGTCACCAACACACATCACGTTAGCATGTAAACACAATATACGTATGCAAGTTACCATAATCATCATTAAACAGCATACTCTAATATTGTCTTTAAAAATGGATGTACAAATCTGATAGGAAAATTTAAATAGTACATTCTTTGACATGTAATGACATAAGTACATAGTAAAGTTAAACTACATGACGATCCAGGACATATGCTCTGGTATTCCGAGGGTAAGTACACAATCTAGAACTCGTCATGCTTGATACTAGTAAGGTAAGTCCTCAGCTCAACAATGACATTCTGAGAAAGTACAAGCAATATAATGCTAATTAATAACTAATATGCTTCATAAGGTACAATACATTATTAATAATTGTGGCTGTTTAGTAAACTAACGGCCCTTATATTAACTACTCAGTCCTCCTCTATCATCTTAAAAAACGAACAGAAGAAGATGACAACAAAGCACGATAGTGTGTACATATAAAGTAAGTACAGATGTGCTAATCTATTGTAGAAATATAGGTGTGTTATGACTCTGTAATATATGGAAATATAGGACAGAAGTATTAGTTGGAGTCATGTGGGCATCTAGACAAAATGTCAGCCATCACATTATCCGCACCACGGATAGCTCGTACCGTGAAGTGAAAAGGTTGAAGAGCTATAGCATATCGAGTGGATCTCGAACTCTTCAAATTCTTAGTCTGAATAGCTGTAAGAGCTTTCTGATCAGTCTCTAGAATGAAATGTGCGCCCAGGAGGAATCTTTGTAGCTTTAGAATTGACCAAACCATCGCTAACAACTCACGGTCTAAAACCGAGTAGTTCCTCTCTGCCGCATTTAGTTTTCTAGAAATGTACATAACAGGATGCAGAGTATTTGCATATTCTTGCATCAGTGCTGCTCCAATCCCAGTGGATGAAGCATCACTCCGAAGAACAAAAGTCCTATCAAGAGTAGGTAATCTTAAGATGGGAGGAGAAGAAAATATATTCTTGATTTGGTCTAGTGAAGATTGGCATTCTTCAGACCAACGGACCAGATTAGGCGAACCTTTCTTCAACAATGTTGAGAGAGGTGCCATGATCGAAGATAAATTTGGAATAAATCTCCCATAAAATTGAATTAAACCTAAGAGACTCCTAACTTGTTTCTTCGTTTTAGGAACAGAGATGTTCAGTATTTTGGAAGTATTGTGGTCTTCTGTCTTCAAGAGACCATGACCAACACGATGACCCAGGAAAGAGATTTCACCAAAACCAACAAAAGCTTTAGAAGGTTTCGCTGTCAAATTATTCTCACGTAGAGTGGACAGTAAGTCATATAACCCTAAATAGTGATCTTCCCAGGTATCACTGAAGAGACAGATGTCATCTAAGTATGCGATGACATCCGAACGATGTGACAGAATTCGACGCATCATGCGAACGAAAGTGGCAGGGGCGTTCATGAGACCAAAAGGCATAACATTCCATTGAAATAGACCCCTAGGTGTAGAAAAAGCAGTAAGAGGTTTGGCATGCTCTGCTAAAGGCACTTGCCAATAACCTTTAGACAAGTCAAGTTTAGTGAAGAATCTAGAATTAGAAAGTCTAATCAGTAGATCTTCTAACAAAGGCATCGGTTCAGCATCGAACTTCGTGACCTGATTCAATTTGCGATAATCAACACAAATTCGTATGTTCTTATCCTTCTTCCGGACAATAACCATGGAAGAAGAATATGGTGAAGTCGATGGTTCAATTATATTTAATTGAATCATTTCATCCAATTCCTTTTCCACTTGCGACTGAAAGTGTATAGGAATAGGATAAGGCCTAACCCTAATTGGATTATTGTCGGTAAGAATTATGTCATGTTCTATGACATCTGTGTGTCCAGGAATGTCAGTGAGAACATCCTGAAATGTTTGTAACATCGACGAGACTTGTCGATGTTCGTCACCAGAAAGATTAGGAGAAACAGAAACGTTTTTCCAAGATTCCGTAGAATGTAATGGAACCACTGGAAGGGGAAGATTAACATCAGAGAAGGTAGATTCCTCATCCTGTATGACAGACAGGGATGAATAATGACCGTGAGGTGCAGGAGCATCATCCGTTGCCTGGAAAATAGGCAGCAAATAGTCCGGACGTTCGTGAAATTCCGAAAGCATGTTTATGTGGAAAGTTTTATGCTTTCCATCAATATCGACCACATAGTCAACATCGGAAATCCGAGAGACTATTGCATACGGACCTTTCCATGCAATAAGAAGTCTATTTTCCCTACTGGGGAGTACGACGAATGCTTTGTCACCTGGACAAAGTTGTCGTAGACATCTATTCTTGTTAGCAAACTGTCTTGCCTTCTCTTTAGCAATTTCTGATGAAGCAGTTGCTAGCTTACATGCCTCAATGATCTTTTGTCTAAGAGCAATGACATACTCATATGAGGATTGAGTTTCATCGCTAATATCATCGGCAGTGATGAGATCGTGTAATAAAGACATAGGGCCGCGTGGACGCGCGCCAAAGACAAGTTCGAAGGAAGAAAATCCTGTGTGTTCATTAGGGACTTCTCTATAGGCAAAGAGAGCCGCGGGTAAAACCCTGTCCCAATCTTGAGGATGATCTTCAGTTATCTTACCAAGCAAAGTCTTGAGCGTTCTATTCAGACGCTCAACTAACCCATTAGACATAGGATGGTAGATACTACTGAGAGATCGTTCAATATGTAAGGTAGACATTACCTGTGATATAGTGTGTCAGATATGAGTTGAGTGCCATGGTCTGACAATATTTCTCTGGGGAACCCCAAGCGAGAAAATATCAACCAAAGAGCATCTGCGATATCTGTAGTAGATATGCTCTTAAGAGGAATAGCCTCTGGCCAACGTGTGCACATATCGACACATGTAAGGATAAACTGATGTCCTCTGGCCGACTTGACCTTAAAAGGGCCAATAATATCTATGGCCATTTTCTGAAACGGCCGAATAGGAATGTCAGCAGCCTGGATAGGCGCAGCATGTCGTGGTCCTCTAGATTTGACCTCCTGACATACCTTGCATGATCGGCAGTAAATACGAATGTCCTTATTGACAAAAGGCCAAAAGAAAGCCGCAAGGACTCTCGACTTCGTACGGGAAAAACCCATATGTCCAGCACATTGCGAGTCATGAGCATGTTGTAATATTTGCACTCTCATGCTCTTGGGAACAAGAATTTGCGAATGTGCCGACGTAGTCGAATCTTGTACCATACGTACAAGTACGCCGTTTCTCATTGCAATCCAAGATTTTCTATTTGTATCCTGCTTCGGATCACCTTTCTTCGCAAGAACGAAGAATTTTTTTAAAGAAGGATCTTCTTCTTGCAATTTTATGAAAGAGTCACGAGTGATTACTAAGTGACTATCTTGGCTATCAACTTCATTATCACTATTCAGTGAAGTTTCGGGTGTTTGTAGAGCTTGTGCTCTTGTAACTACTGCATTTGTAGCTTGCATGTTATTATCTTCCCAAGCAGCAATCTGCTGTGGGGTACACTCCCTAACTCCGTGAATACGACCAATAATAAGGTCCGCAATAGGATTAGGTAAGAGACAAGCATGCACATCTCCAGTAAAGAAAGGAGTGGCAATGCGAATTACAGCAGTAGGATATTTTTCTAGAGTGCCGCCAAATGTGACACATTTAATAACCCTTCCTGTAGCACAAGATGGATCTACAAGCGATTGTCTAACACCAATAGTGGTGCATCCGGAATCGAAAAGTAGTGAGACCGGAGTATCATTAACAAGACCCTTATGTAGAATTAAAGAACCCCTCCCGTCATGCGCAACAGCAGCAGGAAGAGCGGGAAGTGGGTGACCACAACTCAAAGTAGTTATGGTACCCGGTTCGAATAAAGTACTGCATTGGGGGCATTTGTTTGCTCTCTCAAAGTCAAAAGCAGAACCAGTGACAGCGTCAAAGTTTTTACTATCAACAACATGATTACAGGCTCCCTCAGTTTCCTGTTGTACAGCATTAGCCTGCTGATATCTCTTTTTTTTGTGTTGAGATCTACCCCGACTATTATTACCTCTGAAGTTATCAGAGTTATTATTATCTCTGCAGTTATTATTGTCTCTATTGTAATTGTTATCCTGGTCCGAATTCCAGTTTCCACGATTACTATCATGTTCACATTGATGCGAACATCTATTTGTTTGGTTCTGAGGTCTTCGGCAGGAATAACCTCTATTACCATATCCTCTTTTGAAATGCTTATAATTATTAGGGTGATAGTAACGAGTACTATCAGGTTGTCTCCAATTCTTCGAAGAAGAATCACCATGAAATTGATTTCCATGATTTTGACAGAAATTACCGCTACTCTTTCTATCAAAATTTTGTTGGAATCTACGAGCAAAGTTTTGGCCATACGGAGCTGCCGAAGCAACTGGTAAACCTTCTTTCACCTTAGAGTTACCCATGGTTATGTGTGGGTGCGCAGTTACGTATTGGCAACAGAAATCTTCCATTTCTTTTATTGTTTTAGGTTTACGTTCATGAAGGAAAGCAAGGAAAGACTCATTGACAGACGACATGACTTTGTCTCTAAGTATTAAGTCCATAAGTCCTTCATAAGTTTTTTTCCGTCTTAGATAGTTCAACCCATCGTGAGAAAGTAATGCGTATTCTTGCAATAAACTCGGAGAATTCAACTCCATTTTCAGGTAACATGTTTTTAAATTGTAGACGATAGCCGTCTTCGTTAAGCTGATATTTCTTTAATAAAGCGGCCCTGACAACCTCATAATTGTTCTTGTCAGGTTCATCCACCATATTTAATATACTTAGAGCTTTACCTGTCAGTATCCCTGATAACTGATAAACATATTTTGCTTTGTCTATGTTATGAGCTGTACATGCTTGTTCAAATCTGTCCAGATAGAACATTATGTCATCACTGGAAGGACTAAATGTTGGTAACTTAATCTTAAAAGTATCATTATTAGCCTTACCAGAAGATGAACCCTTGTTTGAATCATTACCATTACTCATGCTCGTCAATTTCAATTTTTCCAACTCTAAAGCTAAGACCTTTTCTTCATGTTCCATTTTTGCTTTCTCTTTCCTCTCATCAGACTCTCTCTGTAATCTTCTTTCCTCAGCCTGAGCCTCTTTTTGAAGTCTTTCATTTTCAGCTTCTTTTTCAAGTCTTTTATTTTCAGCCTCTTTTTCAAGTCTTTTATTCTCAGCCTCTAGCTGTAGCTGGAGTTTTCTCTCCTCAGCTTCTGATTCCCTTTTTTGTTTTTCCATTTCCATTTGGAATCTTTTTTCATCCACCTGCATCTGCAGTTTCTTTTGTTCAGCTTCCATTGCTTTATCATATCGAGCAGTTGCAAATTCTTCTAACTTATCACCAGTCTTCCCAAGCAATTTCCACTGCTCAATAAAGTGCTCAAATGTAGACATGTTGTCTAACATATGAGTCCAAAACCTGAAATAATTAACTAATTTATTTCAAACCTAAGTGTAACAAGTCTTAATTAAGCACTTGTATATTCACATCACATTATATTATCCCAGTCTCTGTGGGAAACAAGTCTCCAATCAAAGAACTTGTATATGAAATATCAGCACTCAATTCTTGATCATAAGTGCACTTCTCATTCAATAGTGCACGACACTATTCATCATTCATTTATCATCAGTGTAGTAGTAACAGTGCATTAGCATAGCCCATTAACTAATTACTATAACTGTAAACAATGACTATGTAAACACATGCAGAATGTAAACATTGAAAATGTAAACAATGCAAACAATGTAAACAATAACAATGTAAACAATAACAAAGATCAGCAACAATACAAAAACGTTCGCAGAAATCAACTAAAAATAAAGCAGAAATTAATGAAATATCACAAAAAATGTGACGATATCTGCGCTATAATTAAACAAAATACATGACACCACAGTGTATAAACAAAAATGTTGTATGAAACTAAATTATAGACAAGAGTAGGCTAACAAATACAAACAAATCAAAACAAAACTAAAGAATGCGAAATAATAACGAAAACAATATTAAAACATGTCATCACAGCTAACATAAATAGCAACAGAAGTCGCTTAGCAAATTCCAGTATCGGAAATTTGCAAACCCTACAGAAAACGCTCACAATAGACGACCTCTATGACGTGGCATAATCTAACGGAGACACCACCCAACCGAGAACCCGCTGAAATATAAACATATAAATATACAAATAACATATAGACATATAACATATAGAATGAGATGATACACAGAAGACTCAGCAGAAGTATAAGGGCACAGTTTACATACAAACAGGCCACTTAACTTATAGGCTTCCAATCGTAGAACAGCAGACAAAACGGATGTCAATCAACGTCCTAAAGAGCGAAGCTCCAACGATGATGGCACATCTGAACTGCTTCCACTGCTAACACGATGGTACAAGAGCTTCTGAATTACTGTGTGTTGAGTTGTTTCGGCACTTGACCTTCTAATCCAAAAGTAAGTTGATGGAAATCGGTACTTGGCCTTCTTCAGAAAACAACCCGTTTCAACCGGCACTTGACCTTCACAAAAACGACAGCACTGGAACCTTGACAGCAGCAACTTGCTTGACTTGCGTAAAAGATAACAGCAGTCCGAGTTATCCGGCAACATGTAACAACGCCGGGTACTGTCAAATTCTTGTTTCCGTCAAAAAGTTGAAATTTTGACTTTTACCGGGCAACGCCGAGTACTTTGAAAATTTTGAAGATGTTGACTGTATTGAAGAATGTTAATTTCTTGAAGGATGCTGATGAATTCTTGTTGAAAATGAAGTGGGTAAGGGACCCCGTGTTTGCTGGTACCAGAATCAAACCAGCTTATGGCCACCAAATGATGCGTGATGCCATATGATGATGGATGGTATCCGCATGTCTGGTTTTGTGTAGTGTGCAGATGTGTTCAGTCAAACAATGCTCATACAAAAATAACAGGGCAATCCACATAGGACGTCAGTAAACTCACGACGTATAAAGTCAATGATTCTTGTAACAGCCGTTGACGTTTTTCTTCATTATTTATTGTGGACGCCACAGTGACAAAATGGTTACGCGAATATGTAGGCACATCAAACAGTCATTATCACAGCAACATTCAATACAGCAATAGACGGTAGACAGCATTACAATGATGAGTCAGATGCATGTTATATTTCATAGTGCTGTAAATGTAGTCAGGTGAAAAACTCCATCCTTTTCTATAACAGCCAGGAGATAACCAGATGTATGAGATCAGTTCACTCTCCTTAGTCTGACTTCAGCAAGACAGACACGTCTGCCGAAGTATAAATAATGTCCTCAAAAATATCCTCTAGATAATAAAGGTTTTCCAAACCTAGTTCATTTAACTTCTTCTTCTTCTTGCGATCGCATCTTTGATGATTACACCGTCAGACGAGTTCTCATGATGAATTCGACTGTTGTTTGAAGTTCCTCTTTAACTCCATATAGCTTTGAGTTTAGTGTTGAGTCATTGGGCCAGTATATCTTTCTTAACTGGTCATACAGAGGACAGTCCTGTAGAACATGCTCAGCAGTTTGTTCGTTTAATCCACATGTGCACAGTGGTGAAGCAGACAATCGTAGCTTGTGCATGTGTTTATTCAGTTTGTTATGCCCTGTCCTGAGTCGAAAAATAGTTGTCTGTCCCTGCCGGTCGAGAGTGTGATAGTCGTCTTTGGGTTGGTTCTGTTCTCTTCTGATAGTCTGGATAGCTCTCTTTTTCTCAAAGTATGTGACTTCATTATCTTCTTGTTCACATTCTCCTCCCTTTTTTGCAAGTTTATCTGCCTTTTCATTTCCGGGTACACCACAATGAGATGGTACCCACTGAAGTATGGTTCTCTTTTTGGCAGCTACCTTGTTTAGTTCATTTCTCAGATGCGGGAGTTTACCACCCTTGAGAGCTTGCAGGACAGACAGTGCATCTGTGAGGATGACTACCTGGTGGCAGTCAGAGTTGGTGTTATAAATCATATTTGCAGCTTGCTCTAGAGCTTGAACCTCAGCTGTATAGTTGGAACAGAATTTACCAGTGGGAATGTGCCTAGTCTCATAGTGGTTGTCAGGATATGAGATAAAGATACCGGCACCTCCATTCCTAACAGCATTAGTTGCTGATCCATCTGTATAGGCATGTATCCATGATTGATCGGGATAGCTTTCTTGGATCATACTCAATGTAGCAGTTCGTTTTTGCAGATCATTATACTCACATCCACTTGTGAGACCACTGACTGTTGTATTAATTTGGAGGGCACTGCTGGCCTGCTCCCATGGTACAGGGTATAGGGTGGGCTTCAGTGGTGTTGTCTTCATGGATAGGTCTTCTTGATGCTGTCTTATAAGTCTTTTCCCCCGATGCACAAAGCTGCTACGCTTTAGACGTCCCAATGCCAGATCATCTAGTCTTGCCTTCATTGGGTGCATTGGCATACTGTTGTACTTTTCCATCTGGATCATGGTTTTTGTGTCTCTTCTATGGGACAATGTCTGTAATCCAGCAACCTTCTGCATCTCTGTTATTGGTGTAGTTTTCATGGCTCCTGTAATGAGCCTGAGAGCTTGATTTTGCACCTTGTCCAAAGACTGCAGATGTGAGTTAGCAGCTGATGACCATGCTGCTGAGCTAAACTCTAAGTGTGGTCTTATTACTCCATTATAAATCTTCTCTAGATTTCGTTCATTTGCTCCCCAGTTGGTACCTGCTAATTTTCTGAGTATGCCTAGTCGTCTTCGGGCCTTTCCTTCTGCATTTTCAATATGCTTATTCCATGTAAGCCTTTGGTCAAATGTCACCCCAAGATAGGTGGGGTAGCTTTCTTCCTTGATCACGGTTGTCCCTAGGTGTATGTTAGCTGATTTGTCCTTGGGGGCGAGGGAGAACAGTGTTGTGGAGGTTTTGTCTGTGTTTATTGTGATAAGCCATTTCTCTGCCCATGACACTAGCATGTCTGCTGCCCGCTGCATTCTATAATTTGCTGTGGTGACATTTTCATCAGCGCACCAGAGTACTAGGTCATCTGCATATAAGGCAGCTTTAACTCCTGCAGGGAGATCTTTCACCAGGTCATTGATGTAAACAAGGAAGAGTGTTGGGGAAATTACTCCTCCTTGAGGTACCCCCTGATGGAGCAACACTTTTCTGCTCTGCAGACCGTCAAGAGTGACTCTAGTTCTCCTGTTATGCAAGTATGACTGGATCCATTTCATCATGTTGCCTTGGATTCCACTTCTCCTAAGTTTTGCAATGAGGCCATCTTTCCACACCTTGTCAAAGGCCTGCTTGAAGTCGACCCAGATCGTTAGGACCTTTTTCTTCTCCTGGAAGGCATCTTCTATTGCTTGAGACAAGTAAGTAACTTGGTCTTCTATACTGTAGCATTCTCCAAATCCAGCTTGTTCCGGCACCAGGATCTGCTCAGACTCTAAATACCATTTCAATCTGTGGTTGACTATTCGCTCCATAGTCTTCCCAACACAGCTTGTGAGACTGATTGGCCGGTAACTTGCAGCCTCGGTCTTACATTTCCCTTTCTTTAGTATGGGTATTGTGATGGCTTCTCTCCATACTTGGGTACCGTTCCTTTCAACCAGCTGTGGTTGAATATCTCAAGCAGTTTTGTCTTTGCTTCTGAGCTCAGATTTACTAGCATTTCGTTGCTGATTTTGTCTGGGCCGGGTGACTTTTGAAACTTAAGCTTGGAAATAGCCTTCTGTAGTTCTCCTAGTGTGATGGGTTCCCTCATTGGGGCAGGAGTATCTGTCTGTCCCATGGTTGCCAGTATTTCTTTTCTTATCTCTCTCTGATGGTCTATGTTAATGGGTAAGTTGCTTTCTGAACTGTATCTTCTAGCAAACAAGTCTGCAGCTTGTTTTCCTCTGAAAAGTTTGCCACCTTCATCCAATGTGATAGTCTGCCTTGGTGAGGAATGCTCTTCATTTAGAGACTTGACTAATCTCCAAAGTTTCCTGCCGTCTTTCTCAAGGTTCAGCGATGCCGTTTTAGTTCTCCAGCTTTTCCGCTTTTCTTCTAGCTTTGTTCTCTGAAACTCTGCTACAGCCTTTTTCCATTTGTTGTGAGTTTCAAGTGAAGGCTGAGACTCTGCGTCCTTTCTAGCCTTGTCCATAGCTTCCTGACGTTCTTGGAGTGTGCTGGACCAGTATGGTATGTAGTTACGCCGGCATCCTTTGGGAATGGTTTCTTTTGCAGCTTGTAGTATGCATCTGTTGAAGTCTTTTACCACTTCATTAATGTCTCTGTTCTGTACCTTGAGGGTAGACAGCAGCGTGTTCACCTGATGCCTGAATAAACCCCAGTTGGCTTTTTTGTAGTTCCATCTTGTAATGGCTGGGCCTGTACTGAGAGTTGCACTCTGGACAGTAAGAAAGATTGGGCGATGGTCGCTTCCCCCTAGTTGGTCTCCTACTTCTCTACTAATAGATCCAGCTATATCTGGTGTGGAGAAGGCAAGATCTGGTGTTGAGGTTGTGTGCCATCCTCTGGAGTAGAAGGTAGGAGTATCTGTGGCATTATTGACTAGGATTAGGGAGTGATCATCTTGCCAAGTTTCAACCTCTTCACCTCTGTGATCCAGATGGTTATAGCCCCAGCTCTGGGAGTGGCTATTAAAGTCTCCAACTGCTATAAAGTTGGTGGCTGGTACCTGTATAGAGCTGAGACTCAGGGGTTTGTTGTTCGGACAGTAATAGTTCAGGAGTTCTATTTTCCATCTTGTCTACCTTTATCTGCAGCAGCTGATATTCTGCTCCATCCATGAAGGTTTTCCTTTCGTGTGCAGGAATGTTATTCCTTACAAGAGTAAGTACTCCTCCTTTTCGTCTATCTTGTCTGTCGGATCTGAAGCATTGATATCCCCTTATTTTAAAGGTTTGATCTGCTTTCAAGTGAGTCTCTTGGATACAGCAAACACTGACTTGCTTCTCATACAAGATGTTTTCCAGCTCTGTCTTTTTGCTGTATCCAGCCTGCTTGCTGTTCACTCCCTCTGCATTCCAGTGCATCATGACAAGTGGCACTCTGGGTTTCTCTTTTTCTGTTTTGTTTTGGTCAGTAGTTCTCCTCCGCCGTCTGTTGACTCCACAAGACGGTCTAGAGGGTCCTCCAGTAGCTGAGGGTGGGCTCTGTCGAGGCTCAGAGCCCGGCACTGCACCTGCCTGGTGGAGCTCCACAGGGCGAGCACCAGAACGAGATTTATTTGACGGTGTACTCTCCATAGAAAAAAAAAAGCGAGTTGCATGATACTGTGGTTTCCGGTGCGCCTTCTGGCCCAGTATCTACGACTTTAGCACCTGTTCAACGGGAGAGTGGGCTCATCCCTAATCTGTTTATGTTCCCAGTAGTAGACTATTCGCAAGCAGCCTGGGGGTGTCACTGCTCTGCGCGGACCTTGTTTACCGAGGCGGCGTCCGAGCTCGTATGGTGAAAATATGGTTGCGTTATCTTCAAAATAGCCCTGTCTTTCCCGTGGCTTTTCTGCCATCCTGCAACTTTGAGTTAGGGAGTTCTGAGCTCCAGTCTCTTTCCCAGGCATTTTATCCTGGCCTGGCACGCATACAGAGGACCCCACTTCTGGTTCTAAGTTAGCAGTTGGGGATAGGTGGGGTAGCACACTGTGCATTCCCCGTCATCCAGGGGGCTCTCCAACTATGCAGAGCTTGCACAATGCTGTGCTCTGGTTCTGGGCTCTCCCAAGGAATCCTCACGTCCTGCACAGAGCCACTTCCCGATACCCACCACCTGCCAACCCTCCATTGTAGAAATCTCCTGCATGCGGCCATCCAGTCAAGAGCCAGTATTAAGTCTGGTGCCCAAGTGATCCCCCCAAGCTCAGTGTGCAATGCTGGGTTCTCATCATGCTGCAACACAGGAGGGATTGTGATGCTCAGCCATCTCTCTCAATTCTGCACCGATAAGTGACATCGGGGACTTAACTTTGCCTCAGTACTGGGAGGCCCCGTTTCCGGGTACACCACACACAGCCAATTGAGGCAACGGTCGCCATGGGCGTGATAGACGACAAACAGTGAAGAATGAGGCAAGAAAGCATTTAACCCATGAAGTGGGGGTGGATTGGTGCAGACCAGAGCATGTACCACTCGCCGGTGGGTTCTGCATCTACACCTATAGGGTTCCACCCACTCCTCAGCCCATTTAGTCTGGCCCCTCACCCAGGACCTGTCCGGCTTGGGTGACCCTGCCAGGAGTAAAACTCCCGCCGGCATAGCTCCCGGGATCATTGAGGCGCTCAAGCTCTCCAACCACGGCAAGGTAGGCTTACATGTGGAGAGTTCATTTAACAAAGTAGCAAGTAATGGTCCTTGGGACATGCATCAACCGATGCAGTACAATACAGCGACATGTGAGCTGGGAAAACATCTCGTGACGACGACTTTCGAAGACAGGCTATGAATCGAAATCGCTCACGACCCAAAATCGATAGAGTTAATGAAAAGTCAATTTACCTTGCCTTCAGGAAATACACAGAAATATCACGCCTCCCGACATGTGGGAAACACTAGAGGTATTAGCTCGAATAAACGAAATATCCATTAAGAGGACTACACATCCCTGACAGAACAAAAAATAGCGGAGATCCCCTCTTCAACGAGGCATCTCTTTCGCCATTCAAATCGCTCACTCCACTAGTGGTGGGCGGAAACCGATCGACCAAAAAACAAGACCAGTCATGCGCAGTCCAGCGCAAAAAGACCACAGCTCAAAACTTAACTGCATTCAATACCAACGCGGGAAGACAAATGCTTACCGAGAAAAGTGACTATAAATTTCAAGCAGTTGTTGCCCTTGCGTTATAAAATAGATATTGTAATAAAACGATGTTGCGAGAATTTATCACGCAACACTGAGCAGAAAAGATTAGACAGAGAAGCTGAGGAGAGAAAAGCAGTGAGAGAACATGAACATCAAAAAGAACTTTTAGCATTTGAGTTAGAAAAATTGAAATTGACAAATATGAGTAATGTTAATCAGTCAAATGGTAACAGTGGTAAACCCTTTACTTATAAGGTCAAGGTACCAGCGTTCAATCCTTCCAGTGACGATATTACATTCTGGCTGGATCGTTTTGAACGTTCTTGTCGAGCTCATAATGTGGATAAATCACATTATGCAAACCAGTTATCAGAAAATTTGAAAGGTGATTCTCTGACCAGTTTAAGTTTGGTTGAAGAGGCTGACAAGGATAATTATGATGTTATTAGAGCAGCTTTATTGAAAAAATATCAATTAACAGAGGAAGGTTACCGTATTTTGTTTAAGAAAATGGTACCTGAATCAGGGGTAGAATTCTCAGAATTCATTGCTAGGACACGTCTTACATTTAATCGTTGGATTGAATTGTCCAAAACAGAAAAGACATATGAAGCCCTTATGGACTTGTTGCTCAGGGACAAGATTATGTCAAGTGTTAATAAACCATTCCTTGAATTCCTACATGAGCGTAAACCCAAGACACTAAAAGAAATGGAAGAATATTGTACCCAATACGTCACGGCACATCCGGACGTAGCTTTTAGCAATGCTAAGGTTAAAGAAAGTATGCCAGTTGCATCAGCAACATTATACAACCCTAATTATTCACACAAATTTCAGGGACCACAAAACAGGTTTGATAAAAAGGGTAACCATAATAGTTATCAAAACCAAGGTAACCAATCATTTCAGGGTTCATCTTCGAAGAACTGGAGACGAGCCGACAGCCCTCGATTCAGGGGTGGTCATAATTATAGAAATTTCCGCAGAGGAAGTCATTATAGGAACTATCCAAGTTATCCATCATGGAGACAACAAGACCATAATTATAGAGATACTCATTATAATGAATATGATAATGGTAACCATGAGAATTATGACTCAAACCCAAATAGGGGTTACAATAGAGGAAACAATAATGATTACAGAGCCAATAATAATCGAGGTAGATCACAATACAAAAAACATAAATCTCATTATCAGACAAACTCTGCACAGCAAGAGTCACATGAAGCCTGTAAACAGACCAAAGATAATAATGATGATAATAATATGGCATGTTCCGCTTTTGATTTTGGGAGAGCATCTCAGTGCCCCCAATGCAAAACATTATTTGAACCAACTACGGTGTCCACTTTAAGTTGTGGCCATCCTCTTCCCGCTCTTCCTGCGTCAGTCGCGCATGATGGAAGAGGTTCTCTTGTCTTACATAGAGGCTTAGTAAATGACAATCCAGTCTCAGTTCTTTTTGATTCTGGATGCACCACAATTGGTGTTAGGCAGTCGCTTGTAGATCCTTTCTCTTGCCACTGGAAAAGTAGTCAAATGTGTAACATTTGGCGGCACCTTAGAGAAATACTCTACTGCTATCATTAGGATTGCTACTCCTTTCTTTACAGGAGATGTACACGCATGTCTTCTGCCGAATCCGATCGCTGATCTTATCATCGGTCGTATTCACGGAGTCAAAGAATGCACTCCACAACAAATTTCCGTTTGGGAAAAACAAAATATGCAAACTGCTAATGCTGTAGTCACTAGAGCTCAAGCTCTTAATATGCCTCAAACTTCATCTACTGAAGATAATGAAGTGCATAACCAGGATGATCCCTTGGTAATTTCTCGTGACTCGTTTATAAAACAGCAAGAAGAGGATGCGACTCTAAAGAAATTCTTCACGCTTGCAACAAAAGGTGATCCGAATAAAGATACAAAGCGTAAATCTTGGATTACAATGAAGAATGGCGTACTTGTACGTATGGTACAAGACTCCGCTAAGTCAAGTCATTCTCAGATTCTTGTGCCCAAGAATTTGAGAGTTAAAATCTTGCAACACGCACACGACTCTCAGTGTGCTGGACATATGGGTTTTTCCCGTACAAAGTCAAGAGTTCTGGCGGCTTTCTTTTGTCCTTTTGTGAACAAAGACATACGGATTTATTGTCAATCTTATATAGTATGTCAAGAAGTCAAATCCAAAGGTCCACGCCATGCTGCACCTATTCAGGCTGCAGACATTCCTATTCGACCATTTAAGAAAATGGCGATAGACATCATTGGTCCATTTAAGATCAAATCTGCTAGAGGACATCAGTTTATCTTAACGTGTGTGGACATGTGCACACGTTGGCCAGAGGCTATTCCTCTGAAGAGCATTACTACTGCTGACATTGCAGATGCTCTTTGGCTTATATTTTCTCGTCTAGGATTCCCCGGAGAAATATTATCAGACCATGGCACCCAACTAATATCGGATACCATGTCTCAAGTAATGTCTACTCTGCAGATAGAGAGATCTTTTAGTAGTATCTATCATCCTATGTCCAATGGGATGGTCGAACGGCTAAATAGAACACTCAAAACCTTGCTAGGGAAGATAACTGAGGATCATCCTCAAGATTGGGACAGGGTTTTACCCGCGGCCCTCTTCGCTTACAGAGAGGTCCCCAATGAACATACAGGATTTTCTCCCTTTGAACTTGTCTTTGGCGCGCGACCGCGCGGCCCTATGTCTTTGCTTCATGATCTCATAACCGCTGATAATATTACCGATGACACGAAATCTTCTTACGAATATTTCATCGCGCTGAGACAAAAGATTATCGAAGCATGCAAATTGGCAACTTCTTCTTCTGAATTTGCTAAGCAGAAAGCAAGACAATTTGCCAATAAGAAAAGAACCTTACGACAACTTTGTCCTGGTGACAAAGCATTTGTTTTACTACCTTGTAGGGAAAACAGACTTCTTATTTCTTGGAAAGGTCTGTACGATATAATCTCGAAAATTTCCGATGTTGACTACATTGTCGATATTGATGGAAAGCATAAAACCTTCCACATCAATATGCTTACGGAATTCCATGAACGTCCGGATTATTTACAGCCTATTTTCCAGGCAACGGATGATTCACCAGTCCAACATGGTCATTACTCATCACTGTCTGTAATACAGGATGAGGAAACAAGTTTTTCGGATGTTAATCTTCCGCTTCCGATGATTCCACTTCATTCGAGTGAATCATGGAAAAATGTTACTGTCTCTCCTGATTTATCTCTAGGAGAACCGCGACAAGTTTCGGCTATGTTAGAAACATTTCAGGATGTCCTTACTGACATCCCTGGACAAACTCATGTTATTGAACATGACATTATTCTAACTGACCATAATCCTATTAGGGTCAGACCTTATCCTATCCCTATACATTTTCAAGCACAGGTTGAGAAGGAGTTGGATGAGATGATAGATTTAAAAATAATTGAACCATCCACTTCTGCGTATTCTTCGCCGATGGATATTGTTCGGAAAAAAGACAATAGCATACGTCTTTGCGTTGACTATCGCAAATTGAATCAAGTTACGAAGTTCGATGCTGAACCTATGCCTTTACTAGAAGAGCTACTTACTAGGCTTTCTAAATCTCATTTTTTCACTAAACTAGATTTGTCTAAATGATATTGGCAAGTTCCTTTATCTGAACGCGCCAAACCAATTACGGCTTTTTCTATACCTAGAGGGGTTTTTCAATGGAATTTCATGCCTTTCGGCTTTATGAACGCACCAGCTACATTCGTACGCATGATGCGGCGAATTCTATCTTATCGGTCAGATGTCATCGCGTATCTAGACGACATCTGTCTTTTCAGCGATACTTGGGAAGATCACTATTCGGGGTTAGTTGAATTACTGTCTACTCTACGCGAGTATAACCTGACAGCGAAACCCTCTAAAGCCTGCATTGGTTTTAGCGAAATTTCTTTCCTGGGCTATCGAGTGGGTCATGGTTTCCTAAAGACAGAGGACCATAATATCACTAAGATACTTAACATCTCTATTCCTAAGACTAAAAAGCAAGTGCGAAGTCTCTTAGGTCTTATTCAATTTTATGGAAGATTCATTCCGAATCTATCCTCTATCATGGCACCTCTTTCTACACTACTAAAAAGGGTCGCCTAATATGGTCCACTGGTCACAAGAATGCCAATCCTCTTTGGATAAGATCAAAACTTTGTTTTCATCACCACCTATTTTAGTGTTACCTACTACAGATAAGACATTTGTTCTTCGTAGTGACGCTTCATCCACTGGGATTGGAGCGGCACTAATGCAAGAGTACTCTGGAACTCTGCATCCTGTAATGTATATCTCCAGAAAACCTAATGCTGCAGAAAGGAATTATTCGGTTTTAGACCGTGAACTATTGGCTATGGTATGGTCAATTCTCAAATTACAAAGATTCCTTCTAGGCGCACATTTCATAATAGAAACCGATCAGAAAGCTCTTACGGCTATACAGAGTAAGAATTTGAAGAGCTCGAGGTCTACTCGATATGCAATTGCTCTTCAACCTTTTCATTTTTCGGTACGAGCTATCCGTGGATCAGATAATGTGATGGCAGACATTTTGTCTAGATACCCACATGATTCCACCTAACTGTTGGGTCTTGGACTTCTTAACACTTCCAACTCTACAACAGTTTTTCTTTTCTATATCAAGATAAATACACATTGTAATTTGTAATATAGTGATTGCATCATTACTATGACTACGTTCATTGATATATATATTCACCGATACTCGTTGATGATTTTTTTTTTGGTCAATCATGTACTTATAATGCTTAAATGTGAAATTGTTATATGCATTGTGTCATTGCCAGCATTGTAGTATACGTTGGTGGCACCTCCCTGGAAACATTTATGCTTAAGAGAAATGCTTTCTCTGAGATGTTGAGATGTATTCTCACAAGTCGATCGATGCACCGACTTTACCTCAATTTGAAATTATAAATTGCTCTTATTAGCCATCTGCGCATTATTCGTGCGTGGTGAGCCTATTGTATGTTGCTCTCGGATGAAAAAAAAAATTTCATTTTTTTTCCCCGGGGGTTGCGGTAGTCTGTTACCAACAGATTACTGGTATATATATATATATATATATATATATATATATATATATATATATATATATATATATATATATATATATATATATATATATATATATATATATATATATATATATATATATATATATATATATATATATATATATATATATATATATATATATATATATATATATATATATATATATATATATATACAATGTATATATTTATTATTATATTTATCTGTCGGAGGGAAGGTATTTGTTTTAGAATCAGGATGTTTTCCTGTTCAAAGATATATCACCCATGATTGATTGATACTGTTGTTATATGGGTTATTTCCCTGGAGATCGAATTTGGCGTATGAATCTGGATTTTGTTAGTCTGTGCCTTTTTGGGCCAGAAAACAGATTGTTCCTGTTTAGGTTTATGCAAGAATGTTTATGGTCCGAGTCTATGTTTACTCTGTGTCTATTTCAGACGATTCGGTCTTATATCGGGATATCTTGGTATGTCCAAGTGGAACTATTTTTCCTTGTACTGTATTTTGGGGTCAGGTGCTTTCGGCGCATGAAGATACGTTAGAGAGTTCTTCGGTGATGAAGGAGCCTGGCGGGATGTCATGTCTTAGACCTGTCCAAAGTTTGTGATCTCTTCGATTGATTATGGGGACGAAGATAGTTTCTTCTAGGATTGTTAAATCCATGAGTTCCCCAGTGTTGATTTAGTAACGCCAGGAGAGTGTTTGTGTTTGCTAGTATATTTCGTATGGCAAGGTAAAAAACTGTTCACTGAACTCTTTCATTCCTAGGCTCAGATGGGCAGACGTCGATATGAATTTACCTATGTATATATGTCGGGACGACATGTTATCTAGCAGCACTGAATATGTTTATATGCAGCAATTATGAGGACAGAATATGCTGATTCTTGTAGAATCATTTATTGTTGATGAACAAAGCTTCGATTGAAGATTTGCTATACATCCGTATAGTGAGCGATGCTCAACAGGGAACCAGAAGCCATTTTGGAATTCTATTTATGTTGGAATCCTATTTATTGTCGATCATTAATCAGAGAACGGGGATGCCCCTTATTATCAGGTGATGATTAAGAGATCACAGTTATAAATAAAACCCAATACTAGTGGGTTAACATTATCTTCACATAGATTTGCTGTACTTTGCCTAAAGGAATCTTCGCTAGAAAAGAGGTCCTGTTTAGGAGTCAAGTTTGAACAGTATTTATTAACTGACATGCTCGGTCAGTAAGGCCTGATGATTATATTCATAAACAGTGGAAATCTAAGTGCTTGTTTACAGATGTTCCATTGCAATGTTATTCAACATGAATGCTAACTTATGATGGTAGACCATTGATCAACAATATGCTATTTATGTCAACTTGTGTTCCTGTAACGATGCTCGTACTGTCTATGTGTACGTCCTATTAAATAATATGAAACGACCACAGTAGTCCAGCCATCCTTGACTTCCACCTGTGATTGGAGTGAATGACCTATGCACCTGTCGAACTGTCAACCATTCGCGTTATCATTATTGATGTTCACACTCACCCATTGCATCAGAATATACGCACTTAACAGTACACCTTGTCAGGGCCCCAACAGTCGGTAACCTGACCTATTTTCAGAACATTGTGACTGGACGAGCTTTATCCACACAAAAAACCAGTCCATACTAATCTGGTGCGAGAAACAAAGCTTTATCAATGTGGTGGCACTTTAACAACTACTACTAGACCTTATCAGTGTGATGTCCAGTATGGTCTTATCAAAGCAACAAATAATAGTAATAGAAATGACAATATCAAGCAAACGAAGTATAATTCGAAAAGAAGTAAAATATGAAATCATCATATGAAAAACAATAAATAATATCACAATGTCAAATCATGTAAAGCAAATATAACTATCCCTGATCTAAAGTTACATCATTACTTGAACAATACAAAGAATGAAAGTCTAAGTAGCGTAACAGAAAAAAGTATACACGAAGCATAAAGTGAGACAAAGATGAAACACGGAAGTATAAACAACATATCAGATCATGCTGAAAAGACAACAGAAAAGATGTAAAGGGATGACGAATAGTCAACAAAGACAGATGAAAAGTAAAGATGCACATGTAGAAAAAAATAGTAACGATACGTTATCATAACTATCTAAATTAAACACCATATTGTCTAACTTAATACAATCATAATAAAAAATTACAACACAAAATACCAAAGTATATCTATACTAACAACACAAAGTAAAAAGCTTATGACAAAAAGAATAGTAAGTAATTTAACCAAATTATAAAACTTATACATAACTAATAATAAATTATACAAGATATCACACACACAAAAATAAAACGCTAACAAAAAGGTTTGCACTTACTCAAAGTCACGCGCTAAATACAGAAAAAATACATCAAACATTAAAAAACAATTTCAAGGAACTAATGACACTACACATTACTAACCATAATATACAGACTAGCATTGGCGCAGAAAAAATATTACAACGTTCGAAAAAATACATTTAAAAAAAAGTAAAATACAAAAAAGTTTCGTAGCAATAAGTTGCATAAAAAATATTTCATTTACAACCAATTCAAAGCTATAATAAATAAACTAACAATGAAATCGACTTTAAGAAAATGAAGGACATATAAACAATCTATCTCTAAACAGACACACATTAACAAATGTTAAGTTTTTTTTCTTCAAAAATATACAAAAACAAAACAAACAACTGCAAGTTCAACAATAGAATATAACTAACAATAAAAACAAAAAATCATGGCAATCAAATGATGCATTAAATATTTCAACGAAATTACATGTTATTGCAAATCAAGAACATATAATTTATTATACTAACAAATACAAAAGAAAATATTTACTGTTTTAATTTTAAAAAAATCAGATGCAAATCTCTAGCTTTCCTGTCAACATGTCCTGACCTTGAGCAAGTAAAATATCAGATGTTTAGTGAGACGCTGAAAAGGTTACGCTTGATCGAACACAAGGACGCAAAGTTGACCTACTTTTCTCGCCGCTAATATGTCACAGGAGCCTTGACTGTTATCGTAAAGTCGCTTCTGTCAAAATATATGAATGAAAATTTCCATTTTAATGAATGATGAAACCTAATGAGAAAAAAACGTAGAAGTCAAAATGACAATTACCCAGCACTTTGGTCCGTGTAAAGTAATGGTCCTTTCACAATGCCATCAGCTCTTCCCCCTTAACATGTAGACATCACAGAAGACTAGGGGACAACTTGACCGCAACCCTATGTCATCACTTTGTAGGCTGAAACAAAGTGTTACATTCACAACACCGAGACACTATCTCGCAATCAATAACACTATCAGCAATAGTATTTGAAACACCACTGTTATTGTTACCTTGTTTATCTCTTGTTTTTCTCCCGAGTGTGTGGGAAACTGTAGCGAGTTGATCCTATGAAAAGGGTAGTAATCCTGAATATGTTTTTGGGCAAGGTAGATTGTGAGTTACGGTGCTTGTACGCTCGATTAAGCTGAGGCTTGTTTAACTTTATAATAGAAATATCTCCTTCTATTTTTGAGTGACAGAGTACAGAAAAGCGTGTGAACGCTGTTTAATCTCAAATGTTGAGATGTATTTATTCTGTACTGTTTTGAGCCATGTGAATAGCTCGCAGCTAGGCTGCATGTATTATTGAGAGCGGTGTTCTAAACAGCCGAGTCTCGTGATTGGGTTTTTTGGCGGGACTAGTGTGTGATCCCGTAGAGAGAGAATGTTCGGAGCGTTGGACCGGTGTGGTCAACGCTGTGTGTTTTTGATGGTGTATGCCTACGTAGTGCTTTGAAAAATGTCGACTTATATTTCGCTGTGTGTATAGCATATTTCATAAGCTGCAGTATGGATGTTTGTGAGTACTCTAGGCCATTATTTATGTGAACTGCTGTGGGCAGTATTATAGCGCAGAGTTGAGTCGTGAGGACTTTAGGCCATAATTTATGTTAACTGCTGTGTGCAGTATTATAGCGCAGAAGTGAGTCGTGAGGACTTTAGGCCATTATTTATGTGAAAGGCTGTGGGCAGTATTATAGCGCAGAGTTGAGTCGTGAGGACTTTAGGCCATAATTTATGTTAACTGCTGTGTGCAGTATCATAGCGCAGAAGTGAGTCATGAGGACTTTAGGCCATTATTTATGTGAACTGCTGTGGGCAGTATTATAGCGCAGAGATGAGTCGTGAGGACTTTAGGCCATTATTTATGTGAACTGCTGTGTGCAGTATTATAGCGCAGAATTGAGTCATGAGGACTTTAGGCCATTATTTATGTGAACTGCTGTGGGCAGTATTATAGCGCAGAGATGAGTCGTGAGGACTTTAGGTCATTATTTATGTGAACTGCTGTGTGCAGTATTATAGCGCTGAGATTATTGTTCAATGTGTTCGTGCTGTGATCTAAACTGTACATGAATGTAAACGTGATTATGTCGTGACTTAATAAATCGTCATTAAATGTCACCAGGCGTTTACCACATTCCATGATTCTTATGTACGTGCCTGTGGCGTGAGTGTCTACCCTAACACGCACCCACTTGCAACATTCTATACATCGTGACAAGAGAACAGTAGCACATATACCTTTATGATAAACAGCCCTGTGTGGGCGTGGCTTATTCTATTATACATAGCTCGGAACAACAACAGTTGGACAATACCACTATTATGAAATCACCAGTATAACGAACTGCACAGTATCCGTATGCTCAGTAGTAGAGGTGGGCTAGTCATCAAGTTGGTCCAGTCATTTAGAGGGTGCTACCCAATACAGAAGAGGTTAATGCTAAATAAAACGGTAACACGAAGGCAGCACTGGAGAAAATCAAGATGGGCACAGCAGCAGGACATGATGGTATTGTTGGGGTAGAATTAGTAGTGTATCTTCTTCCCGCCGAGTTCTTCTTTAAATCATCAAGTAGCTGGTTCTTGGCTTCCAGCTTGTCTAGGGTATATTTTGTAACAGGCCTCTAAGTCCAACTTTTTAAACAGCCTTGGAACGTGTAATCAGTCTTTAACAGTCAGAAACTTGATAAGGCCAGTTTTACGTTGAAGAACACATATTCACTTTTAATATAGGACGAAGCTCCTTATATATTTGCATCCTATATATATTAATCAATGGCATTCACTAGCCAGTCCATGAAACCAGTCTATCGTCACGTAGACTAAGGACAAGATGTCTTATGGTTATGCATACTGCTGAAATCTTTAATGAAATAGTTCCACACTCACTTCTTTCTATTCAGCATTCGCTTGTCCATTTAATTATAATCAAGCATAGACTCCATACTGTAGGACGACCTAGCTGATATAAATTCTCAAAGACTCTATCACAAGAGTACACTTTCTGGAGCTCGTCAAAAACACGTCTTCTCACACACAGTAATACACAGCGAAAGAGCACGAATACTAGCTCAAATCTGCCACGCAACGCCGGCAAAGAATCGTCTGCCAAATATTAGCAGACTATGTGACGTACTTCCGGAGTAGTCCGGGCAACGCATATCAACAAGGAAGTATGTATACAAACCATGTCGAGTGCGATAAAACCTGTTATGATTTTACACATAACAACTACTTCCCCCCCCTTCCGGCCAATAATGGCAACGAAGTTGTCATTATTGCTAATGTGAGACACCACCACTAAGGTGAGCAAAAGGTAACATTACATGTCACTGTTGTTATGACCATGCATAGACCTATGTTTGTGACGTAATGTAGGCAATTTAACACACGAGGTGTGGAAATCCAGCATGAAATGCTAATACCACTGTCTACGAAAAGCTCAAAGCAATTTCACATCATAATGAGGTACTATAGCAAACGTCAGTCAACATATAACATTAATAATGATAATATACAATGCATTCTCACACTTCAGTCTGTCAGAAAACACCTACTGTTCATTGTCATGTCACCTAGTTAATTAATGTCACTTAAAATTAACATTAATGCTAAGTGTATATAATAATCTTATTCAATCATATAAGACGTAAGACAGACACTTGACACACACAAAAAGTTTGACTGTTACACATTGTCAAATACAAAAAGTTTTGTGTGGTAGTGAATGTTATGTCAAATTGTATCATATACATAATATGAACAACGAATCATGAATTAATTTTATAATAGCGTACACAGCGCCTTAATATCCAACTCATAAGTGTTAAAGTAATATTATTTTGTGTTGAAAAGTTAATTAATATAGTTAGTCAATATGTCTTTTCCACTCCTGTATGGGAAAAAGCTATTATTTCTAATAAAGTCAAGTCCATTTCGTGCACACACTCATATAGTGCTTGAAGTTTCATGTAGAAATTCCATCTTGAATGTGTCCATGATTGTTGTCTCTTTAATAGTATAAGACAAAAAATCCATAAGCCCGCAAACTATGAAGTGAAATCACGAAGAAAAGTTGCATATCAATCTCATGGTTAACTCCCTTGAAATCCTGGTATGAGCTTCATTTAATAGTTGTCTCCCTTGACAGTCCAGCATAAAGTCGCATGACTGTTAATGTGTGTATTTCAAAACTGTTCCGAACTAAATCAATCGAAACATGTGTACACATTTTTTTCTTGACAACTGGTAGTTGAAATGTGCATCTGAAGATGACTGTATGTTGTGTCTATGCAATGTCCGACGTAAAACGATATGTCACACGCTATGAAGTGATCCATAATTAAGCATCATCATGTGGTTATGCGGGTGGCATTGCTGTAACATTACCGTGACAAAAGTACAATCTGGTGATTTAATCAAATTACGTGGTTCTTGATGCGAAATGTTTGGAGCACCGGATCTGGGAATGTAGATATTCTGACAACATAGCATTATGTTGATCATCTGAACTTGTGGACGCGATGGATGAAGGAGCGTCCTTGATACATCTAGACAACACATCGGCGACGACATTGAGATTTCCCTTTATTGATCTAATGCTGTAATCGTACGGCTGTAAAGCCAGGCTGGCTCTAGCTGCCTTTGGATTAGTAAAACGAGCTGTCTGTAAGTAACCCAAAGCTCGTTGATCAGTCTCAAGAGTGAAGTGAGCTCCAAAGAGGTATCTTTGAAGTTTATTGAAGGCGAAAACGATAGCTAGCAGCTCTCGTTCTACGATTGGGTCCTTTTGTTCTGTGGGGGTTAACTTCCTGCTCACATACATTGTAGGGTGCATGTGGCCTTCAAACTCTTGCATTAGTGTTCCCCCTATTGCGACATTGCTGGCATCAACTCTGAGAATGAAAGGAAATCGAATATCATGCAATCGCAATATTGGCGATTTCGAGAATGCATATTTTATCACGTTTAATGCATCATGACACGCATGTGTCCAAATTACTTTCTTTGCTGCGTCTTTCTTCAGCAACGCAGACAAAACTGAGGTTAAATCAGAAAAATTTGGTAGAAATCGCCTGTAAAAATTGATCAAACCCAAAAGACATCGAACTTGTTTTTTTTTTTTTTGTTGTTCGAGGAATATCTAGATTAAGAATTTTGGAAACCGTAGAATCTTCACGTTTTAAGACTCCACCTCCAATCTTGTGACCGAGAAAGGTAATTTCAGCAAAACCTATTTTAGTCTTAGAAGGTCGAGCCGTAATATTATGACATCGTAAGGTATCTAATAAAGAATGAATACCGTTGATATGATCATCCCAAGAATGATGGAACAAACAAATATCATCTATGTAGGTAATCAAATCCTCACGATCAGAAAATAGTCTACGCATCATGCGTACAAACGTAGCAGGAGCGTTAACAAGACCAAAAGACATATAGTTAAATTGAAACAAACCTAAAGGTGTAGCGAAAGCTGTGTACGGTTTAGATTTGTCAGATAAAGGAACCTGCCAATATCCCTTTGATAAGTCAAACTTAGTGAAAAAAGTGGTAGTAGATAGTCTGTCAAGAAGTGATTCAAGAACGGGAAGAGGTTCCGCGTCTCGAATGGACAATGCGTTTTACCGTCTAAAATCAATACAAATTCTTATGGATTTGTCCTTTTTCCTGATTAACACCATAGGAAAGCTATGTGGTGAATTGGACGGTTCTATTATGTTTAATTTAATCATCTGTTTTATCTCATCTTGTACCTGAGATTGCAAATGAATTGGGATAGGATACGGTGTCAGTTTGATAGGTTTGAAATCCGTTAACATGATATCATGTTGAATGACATCGGTATGCCCAGGAATATCCGTGAGCACATCAGAAAAAAGAATTTAGTAAGTTAGAAATCTGATCCTTCTGATTAGAATTCAAAGTAGGATCAATGGAAACATCTTTCCAAGATTCAGTCGCCAATAGATGAATATCAGGTAACGATAGAATAGGTTCACCATCATCAGCAAAGTCCGAAGTTTCCTCCTGAATTACTGCCAAGGAAGAACGACGATCAATAGATTCGTCAATAGCTTCAAAGATAGGACGTAGATGTGGTGGTCTAGTATGAAACTGTTGTAACATATTAATGTGAATTTTTTTTTCCTTTCCCATCTACAACATAGTCGACATCTGATAATTTGTTTATGATTTTGTAAGGACCTTTCCAAGAAATCAGTAATCTATTTTCCTTGTTCGGACGCAACACAAAAGCTTCGTCTCCTGGCCATAATTGGCGCAGTTTCCTGTGTTTATTAAAAAACAGCCGAGCCTTTGCTTTTGCCCTTTCCGACGACTGCACTGCTATTTAGCATGCGTTAATAATCTTTTGCCTTAAATTTACGACATATTGATAAGAGGAATGAACTTCCTCGTCCATATTAGTACCAATAAGTAGTTGTTTTAATATAGCCATGGGACCTCGTGGCTTTGTACCATACAGCAACTCAAAAGGGGAAAATCCCGTACTTGAATTGGGAATTTCTAGGTAGGCAAAGATAACAGCTGGCAAGATTCGATCCCAATCTTGCGGATATTTTGCTGTGACTCTATCGAGCATTTGCTTTAAGATCCTATTAAATCTTTCTATTTTTCCACTAGCTTGAGCGTGGTATAATGAACTGAGTGATCTTTCAATTCCAAACATGTTCATTACTTTTTTCATAGCATCCGATACAAATTGCGATCCATTATCAGACTGTATGTTTTCGGGAAAACCCAGTCTGCTGAATATTATAAATAGAGCATCCGCTATATCGTCACTGGAAATTTTTTTCAATGGGATAGCCTCGGGCCAACGAATACACATATCGATACACGTTAATACAAATGTATTACCCCTAGCTGAAGTGACTTTGATAAGACCAATAAGGTCAATAGCCATCTTTGCGAATGGACGCAAGGATATGTCTGCTGCTTGAATGGGTGCGTTATGACCAGGCCTTTTAGTCGCAACACTCTGGCAAACTAAACAAGTGTGACAAAAAACCTTTACATCTTTGGTCACCGTTAGGCCAAAAAAATGAGACAAAACTCTGTTTAGTCCTTGCGATACCCAAATGACCAGCAGCATTTATATCTTGTGCATGTCGTAGCACCACTGGTCTATAACAAATAGGTACCATTATTTGTTTCTTAACAGAATCAACATCTTGAAAATTCCTTACCAAAATATCATTATTTAAGGTATACCAATGTTTTGCCTTATCATCAGTAATCAGCTTCCTTGATGTTACCAACTGAAAAAATTTTCTTAAAGAGTCATCTTCTCTTTGTCTTTGAGTGAAAGATTCCTTCTCAATCAATTCAATTTGTAAATAATCATCTTTTTCAACAAGAGTAGTATTATCATTTTCATTATCCTCATCATTATCAATGTCATCATTATCATCACTCATGACATCATGGGTGTGCTCATCATCATTGATAACTTCCTCTAACACAGTGTTTCTCAACGGGGGCGGTACCGCCCCCTGGGGGGCGTTTTCAAGATGTCTGGGGGCGATCTAATGGGTCGCAACGATTGGGGGTCGCTGCTTCCATTCAGGGGGGCGTTGTGTACATTTTTACAAGAATCAATATGAAACAATTACAAAAGATATTCCCGTTCGCATAGCTTGTAACACGATAGTTTTTATTTGCCTTGCGTCCCATACAGTGTTT
Source organism: Oreohelix idahoensis (assembly GCA_024509875.1). Taxonomy (NCBI): domain Eukaryota; kingdom Metazoa; phylum Mollusca; class Gastropoda; order Stylommatophora; family Oreohelicidae; genus Oreohelix; species Oreohelix idahoensis. The sequence goes on along the minus strand of JAMPIV010009331.1, from coordinate 907,337 downwards.
CAAGGATTCCAAACGCAAAATGTTAATGCCTGTGATGTTACCATTGTCAGGAGACAGTAGGCGGAGATTGATGTCCCTTCAACACTCGAAACATTCATTATCCTCTCGACACACCCAAGCTAACCTTCTCTCTCCATTCTCGACACATATTTTCTTCTGGAAACACATTTTTGTTGGGAAAAAAATTTCGTTTTCCAATGTCATCGCATGTGCGACAGACGGAGCACCAGCTATGGTTGGTCGTCATTGTAGGTTTTAGGCCTACTTAAAAAATGTAGCACCAGGTGTTTTAACAATTCATTGTGTTATTCATCGACAACATTTAGTCGCCAAGCATCTTAGTGACAGACTCCACAAATCATTGAACTGTGTTATCAGTGTTATTAACAACATTAAGCGCATTCGTTGAACGATAGATTATTTCGTAAACTTTGTTGTGATAATGGCGAAGAGTTTGAACGTCTTCTCCTACACACGGAAGTACGATGGCTGTCCAAAGTTAACTGTTTTAAAAGATTATGGGCATTATTTGATTCCGTTGTAGAGTTTTTGGATTCAATCAAAGAAGAATCTAGCATCGACAGCGAAGTATTCCGAAACGATGTGGCCTATATTTCAGATATATTTGAAAAGTTAAATGAGGTTCTTCTTAAGCTACAAGGAAATGAGATCAGTCTGATTAAAGTGAAAGGAATTATCATGGGGTTCATCAACAAATTGACATTTTATAAAAAATAATCTTAGTCCATGTTTACTACAGTTAGGTGGGGACAGGCTTAATGATTCCGATTTATGCGTTTATTGCAGTCATTTGGACGCTATTGAAAATGATATGAGCATAAGATTTAAGGACTTGCAAGAACTAATAATACCGGACTGGGTGATTAATCCGTTTGAATCAGACGTGGAACTAGTTAGTCAGCATTTACAAGAAGAATTAATTGAGCTACAAAATGACTTCGAGACAAAAGCACGATTCAGTCACACACATTACGAGAAATTTTGGATCCAGCAGTGGCTTGCGTATCCCGTTCTTTGGCGTGAAACTAAATTGCTAATTACAGCATTCCTAACGTCGTATTTGGTGGAGAAGGGGTTCAGTGCAATAGTGTTGCTACTACAAAAGCAACGAAACCGACTGCAGATTTGTAACAGGAGATTTGATACTTCTTTTAACAAACTTGGAATCAAATATTACAAAACTGGCTCACAACAAGCGCAAGGATCCGATTAAGCTTCATTAGTAAGTGAATTTTTTATATAATTATATCATTATTATCAACTAATAATTTTTCCAATTTTTTCATGTTTAAAGTGGTTACATAAGGAGAGGCTTAAATATTCAGATTTGAAGATATATATGCAGTCATTTAGGCGCTATTAAAGTGATATGATTATGATAGTTAAAGAGTTGTAAGAACTAATTTTATATCATTTGCTCCGCCAATTTATAATTCAAGGATAATGAACCTGTGGTTATATAACTCCGTACTTAAGCACATATTTAACATAACTATGCTTTTATACAGTTGGGCGACCGCAGCTGAGGTTCAAAGATGTGTGCAAGAGAGATATGAGGGCACTGGACATAAATCCAGCAATGTGGGAGGACGAAACTGCCGATCGCACCAAGTAGCGATGCTATTTACGGCGCCATCTTAGATTGGGCGAAAAGAAGCTCACACAACAAGCCGAAGAGAGGAGAAAACGTCGAAAGGAGCATCAGGAAAATAAGCAGCTGAGAGCTGTCACCTCTGGGGCGCATTCCCATAGTCAGTTATGACTGAAGGGGCTATTATTATTATTATTAAGCTTTTATAAATGTGCTTTCTCTTTTTCTTTATATTATAAGAAAAGATAACTCTTTAACTGCATTGCTTTTTTAAAAGTATGGTGAAATGTATGTATATGTGGGTGTGTGTGTGTGTGTGTGTGTTTGTGTATACCCGATAAAGAGCAAGGGGGTGTTAAAAGGGTGGGGGGGCTTTTTAAAATATTAGTTGCCAAAAGGGGGCGTTGCTATTATCAGGGTTGAGAAACACTGCTCTAACATAATATCATCAATATTATGATTTAACATTTCCTCACGAGCTTGTGCTCTGGTAGTAACAGCGTTAGCCATTATTAAGTGCCTTTTCTCCCACTTCTGAATGTCCCTCCTGGAACATTCATGGATGTTTCCAAGGATAATCCCAGCGACAGGTTTATTTAATAAACGTGCCAGCACTCTACCAGTAAAATAAGGTGTATCCATAAATACCTCCGCTGTAGGATAGTATTCTACCGTTCCACCAAAAGTAATACATTTAACGTCTTTTCCTGTGTAATCTGATGGGTCCACCATCGATCTCCGTATTCCAATCGTTGTTGCTCCTGTATCTCGCAACAGTGAAACTAATTTATTGTTTACAAAACCCTTATCCAGTACCAAGGAACCTGTGTTTTCAACAGATGACACAACAGGCAAAGGGTGTCCACACAAAAGTCTTGGTACTCTCTGTGGCTGAAACAAAGAACTGCATTGAGTACAGTTAGTACTATTAGCTACGTCAACACTGCAAGCATTTGCATGAGCAATAGGCACATTGTTTTGGTTTGCATTATTGTTACTGACATACCCGACAGCATTAACACGTTCTGGGTTTCTTGCCTGTCGATAATTATTGTTCTGAAAAGAACCTCTATTGTTTGTGTAATTGTCATTATTCCAGTGGAATGACCTATTACCTCTGCCTGATCTGGCATTATAACCTCCTCTATTTTGGTAATCATTATATCTGTTTGATGATTGAGGTCCATAATAATCATTATTATTATTATAGTTATCATATCTCTGAGGCTGTTGAGATTTCTTATTAAAGTTATATCTGCCTCTATTGTTGCCATATTGAACGTTTTCATTCCATCTATAATTCTTGTCAATGCTATTGGATCTTTGCCTAGAAGTGTTATAATTCATCACTCTGGCTGAAGCTGCTGGAGGAGAATCCTTAATGTTATCTTTGCTTAATTCTTGTTTGGGTGTGCGACCTGGTATTGTCTACCCAAGGTTTCACAAACAGATAACTTATCTGGTTTTCTCTCCTGCAAAAAGGATAAAAAATCCCCACCAATGGAGGACAAAACTGTATCTCTGAGAATTAAGTCAGATTAACCTTCAAATGTCTTTTCAATTTTAGCAAGATCAATCCATCTAGAAAAGTACATTTTTATTGAGGCAATAAATTATGTAAAGTCCTTTGCATAATCTGGCACTAGTGATTTAAATTTCAGCCTATAGCCATCCTCATCCAATTGAAATCTCTTAAGTAACAATACTTTAACAGCATCATAGTCATTTCTAGATTGATCATCCATTGTACACACAGCCGTAAATGCTTCTCCGACCAATAAGTTCATGAGCCTACTCGACCATGTAGTTCTATCGATATTAAACTCATGACAATAAGTCTCATATCTACCAAGGAAGCACGAGATATCGTCAATGGAAGAGTTAAATTTAGGCAAATTTACCTTGACATATTTGTTATGATCTCTTCTATCAGTATCAATATTCATGACATTCACATGAGGTTGTTGCAATCTTAATTTCTCAAGTTCAATTTCAGCTAATCTAATTTCTTGAGCATGTTTTAACTCAGCCTGAGCAAAGGCTAATTTTTCCTTTTCAAGAGCTAACTCTTCTGCTCTTCTTTTTTCTTCTTCTTGTCTTCTTTTTTCTGACAATTCTTGTTGTCTTATTTTTTCTTCTTCTTGTCTTCTTTATTCTGACAATTCTTCTTGTCTTCTTTTTTCTGACAATTCTTTTTGTCTTCTTTTTTCTGACAATTCTTCTTGTCTTTTGATTTCCTTGTCTACATAGGTTTGCAAGGCTTCCCCCTCCAAACCAAAATCTTTTCGAACCTTTACTAAATCGTTCAAGGTTGCCATGCTTTACTCTTATTGTGCCTCTCAATAGCAACAAATAAAGTAAATTTATAATATCACTTTGAATAATATTTTCAATAATTATATCACCACTTCAAATTCAACCAACTTGATGCATGAGTAGCAAAATATATATATATATATGTTAATGAAGGAGCATAAAGAAAAGTACAAACAAGAAGACAGAATACAGTGATCAGAGCCAAAAGAAGCAAATGCAAAAAGGAAACTTAGGCATAAATATATAAATTGAACAATCAAATAAAATATAGCTCTATTCACACTTATGACAATACATCACAATTTTTTTACAACATATATCACATCTATTAAATGAAAAATAGCCAGGTTAGAAGCACAGTTTCACGAACAATAATGTAGCTGTCAGAACATATATATATATATATATATATATATATATATATATATATATATATATATATATATATATATATATATATATATATATATATATATATATATATATATATATATATATATATATATATATACAGCAGCACACACCAGACTACTTGTGCCGTGTATACAAACTCTCTACTGGTACTATGGGTTTAAGGCACACTCACACTAGACTCTTAGCTCGCTGTCTCAAAGGTACGACCACAGTACACAGTAGCTGACATGAGTAATACAATAACGCCTAAATCAGGTATGATCCCTTTAATAAATAATGTGCACGCACATTAACCATACACGGCTAGCAATACACACGAAATGCAATACACAATGTAATGAAAATGCCAAATTACTTGCCATAATAACAGCTCAACATAATAGCAAAAATAGTCACCGACATACTCTACATAGCGACCACACAACGACTATCGCTCACAGGCTAAGTCTAAAACTGACGCAAAGCAATACATACTTGCAAGATTCTACGTAAATACTATCCAGGAAAAAACCACTAGAAATCACATCCACATTCTAGTAATATACCAATAATTCTGAACACCTGAAACAATTGGCAAGCAATGAACAAGAATGGCATTCATGTAATCCCAGCAAAACCGCTGACAAAGGGAACAAACGTCCGAACAGGACGGCTGACATCTCGTAGAATCCTTTGCGCCACAGGTTTCATATCGTCTTCCATTTTGGCCCAACTCGCCAAACGGGTTTTTCTATTCTAACAGCGTAGCCACTTTTCAACATGACTAACTCAAAATTTCGGCGAATGTCTATCCTGTGACATCCACCCCCCCCCCCCCCCCCCCCCCCTAAGAAAGAAAACGAAGTTTTCTTCCACCGGAGGAGACACGCCCAACCCCCCTCTGGAGTAAGAGTGAACAAAATGCCGAGATAGCACCTCCTCATGTAGCTAAAGAATGCCAGAGTTGTCCAATACTATTGTCATCCCTGCCTTCTCACTCACTAGACTAAATCCAAGGAACATGTACAAATCAACACCAGGTACTGGCAGTCGTGAAAAATAACAACGACTGACTAATCCTGGAGTAGTCTAAACACAATGCATGTTACACCAAATCTATATAACTAATTGTCACCAATCAAACAACAAGTCATCGTATCAACAATCATCTCTCATAATATAGCTGTAGGTATAAGATAATATGATATATCTACACATTGAGTACAACTTCATAGATATTGCCTTTATGACAGCATAATAAATATATTGTATACCACCATACATCATCATGAAATACCAATTCTAATCCAAGGTTGACCAAGCTATCTCCCATCGGACGCTCCACCCGCCGTCTGGGTCAAACTAGCTAGATGGTACCCACACCCCAAGCTCCGCTGCTCCACCTGGATCACTGTCGCCAACCACCAAAAGGACTCAGAGATACGTCAAACTGACCCGTCTGACGCACACTGTAACATCAGCCTAACACTTCAACAATCGTACACAGACCTGCAACAATACCAGAGCAAACACTTGAAACTCAACTATACACTATTTCAACGGCGATAGACTGAAAGAATACAGAAAAATAGCCATTCCAACTGTGATGCTGAAAGTAGGTCAGCGCCCGTAGTCGAGGTCAGGTCCCACGACCGTAAACAATACCGAAACAGAGTGACACATACACTAGCCTTTCACTGGAAGGACAAAAACAACTCACTCCCGTGAGTTGACAAAAAATCTGAAGGCGCCAACACAGTGGCCTACCGCATTTTAGACTACTGTGTGCACCAATAATGGCCCGATTAACACAAATGCAGGCTCTAAGGCTTTCCTATCAACTAATATCGAATCAATAACGCCAGCTAGCTGGGAAATAAATATTAAATCACACAGGCTCCACGGCCTTAACAAAACGAGTCACCCAAGATGTCAGAACATATACATATATACAGCAGCACACACCAGACTACTTGTGCCGTATATACAAACTCTCTACTGGTACTATGGGTTTAAAGCACACTCACACTAGACTCTTAGCTCGCTGTCTCAAAGGTACGACCACAGTACACAGTAGCTGACATGAGTAATACAATAACGCCTAAATCAGGTATGATCCCTTTAATAAATAATGTGCACGCACATTAGCCATACACGGCTAGCAATACACACGAAATGCAATACACAATGTAATGAAAATGCCAAATTACTTGCCATAATAACAGCTCAACATAATAGCAAAAATAGTCACCGACATACTCTACCCAGCGACCACACAACGACTATCGCTCACAGGCTAAGTCTAAAACTGACGCAAAGCAATACATACTTGCAAGATTCTACGTAAATACTATCCAGGAAAAAACCACTAGAAATCACATCCACATTCTAGTAATATAGCAATAATTCTGAACACCTGAAGCAATTGGCAAGCAATGAACAAGAATGGCATTCATGTAATCCCAGCAAAACCGCTGACAAAGGGAACAAACGTCCGAACAGGACGGCTGACATCTCGTAAAATCCTTTGCGCCAAAAGTTTCATATCGTCTTCCGTTTTGGCCCAACTTGCCAAACGGGTTTTTCTATTCTAACAGCGTAGCCACTTTCCAACGTGACCAACTCAAAATTTCGGCGAATGTCTATCCTGTGACAGTAGCCAACTAAAGAGGAAAAATATATATAGGACTGGACCACAATCACAAATTGTACGCTTAACAGTACTTCACAGCTAACACTCATAGGTCATGATTATTTTAATAGAAGCAGATTCGCACAGCTTTGTAATGCCGGCCCCACTATTTGAAACAATCACACTCCAAACCTTAAAGTACGCTCATGAATCTGTCGCCCAGTCGAAACGGTATTGACAGATTCTCAAGTCCCTCCTACCTCCCACAGATTAAATACACCACGACATTAAAACGTGCAACATAAATCTGAAAAAATAGCGCAGGCAAACAAAGATAATTCAGTCACACGCTGTATGAAACATAAACATGACTTATCTGATTGCCAGGCCTCAAAATCCTCCCAGTTTCAATGTCCGTTCCTCCCAGCACCGATGCGAACTGGACACACAAGACCGCTCACTAGGTCTAGCAAACGCTGCAACAGCTGACACGTTTCAGAATCCACTTGATTCACCGTTGTCATAAAAATACGCCATCTTCGGCAGAAAATTTGATGCTTTCATACATCAGGATGCAGCAGGTATAATATTCTTGAACAACTGCTCTTTCAATACTCGAACAGATAAAGGACTGCACAGCGAACTTGTATTATAGCCTTCTCAGAAACTAGCAGACGACACGTGCGCCATTTTGCAGAACTGGAACTAAGCACGATTGCATGACAAACATAAAGGTATGTTTTCAGGCACTCGTAAGAAATAAAGAAGTAGAACACTTGGACAACAGAAAAACAACAGACGTGAGTGGCTTACCCAGGGTTCGAACCCCGTACCTTCCGTACGACAACTCCGCCTAGCTATCAAGCGAATCACACTGACCCCACGGCCAGCTAGGCATCCCCAAAAAAGGATGCTTTACTGACTATTTATCAGTAAGAAACACAAGATAACACCGGAAGTATACAGTGGGCAACTCAGCCCCTTAATGACGCAATCACTTCTGTAGTTCCCCTATTAACAGTATGTGTCAGTCCAAACAAGACAAAGACCTTGATACTGGGTCCAGTAAATAGTAGAAGACTAAAGGACAATAGTATAGAACAGTGGGTAGGTTTCTGGTATTGTATGAACATAAATAACACATAAGGAAGGGAAACCCGAGGCCTGTAAACAGTAAATTAATATTAGACAAACATAAAGGTATGTTTTCAGGCACTCGTAAGAAATAAAGAAGTAGAACACTTGGACAACAGAAAAACAACAGACGTGAGTGGCTTACCCAGGGTTCGAACCCCGTACCTTCCGTACGACAACTCCGCCTAGCTATCAAGCGAATCACACTGACCCCACGGCCAGCTAGGCATCCCCAAAAAAGGATGCTTTACTGACTATTTATCAGTAAGAAACACAAGATAACACCGGAAGTATACAGTGGGCAACTCAGCCCCTTAATGACGCAATCACTTCTGTTGTTCCCCTATTAACAGTATGTGTCAGTCCAAACAAGACAAAGACCTTGATACTGGGTCCAGTAAATAGTAGAAGACTAAAGGACAATAGTATAGAACAGTGGGTAGGTTTCTGGTATTGTATGAACATAAATAACACATAAGGAAGGGAAACCCGAGGCCTGTAAACATTAAATTAATATTAGACAAACATAAAGGTATGTTTTCAGGCACTCGTAAGAAATAAAGAAGTAGAACACTTGGACAACAGAAAAACAACAGACGTGAGTGGCTTACCCAGGGTTCGAACCCCGTACCTTCCGTACGACAACTCCGCCTAGCTATCAAGCGAATCACACTGACCCCACGGCCAGCTAGGCATCCCCAAAAAAGGATGCTTTACTGACTATTTATCAGTAAGAAACACAAGATAACACCGGAAGTGATTGCGTCATTAAGGGGCTGAGTTGCCCACTGTATACTTCCGGTGTTATCTTGTGTTTCTTACTGATAAATAGTCAGTAAAGCATCCTTTTTTGGGGATGCCTAGCTGGCCGTGGGGTCAGTGTGATTCGCTTGATAGCTAGGCGGAGTTGTCGTACGGAAGGTACGGGGTTCGAACCCTGGGTAAGCCACTCACGTCTGTTGTTTTTCTGTTGTCCAAGTGTTCTACTTCTTTATTTCTTACGAGTGCCTGAAAACATACCTTTATGTTTGTCTAATATTAATTTACTGTTTACAGGCCTCGGGTTTCCCTTCCTTATGTGTTATTTATGTTCATACAATACCAGAAACCTACCCACTGTTCTATACTATTGTCCTTTAGTCTTCTACTATTTACTGGACCCAGTATCAAGGTCTTTGTCTTGTTTGGACTGACACATACTGTTAATAGGGGAACAACAGAAGTGATTGCGTCATTAAGGGGCTGAGTTGCCCACTGTATACTTCCGGTGTTATCTTGTGTTTCTTACTGATAAATAGTCAGTAAAGCATCCTTTTTTGGGGATGCCTAGCTGGCCGTGGGGTCAGTGTGATTCGCTTGATAGCTAGGCGGAGTTGTCGTACGGAAGGTACGGGGTTCGAACCCTGGGTAAGCCACTCACGTCTGTTGTTTTTCTGTTGTCCAAGTGTTCTACTTCTTTATTTCTTACGAGTGCCTGAAAACATACCTTTATGTTTGTCTAATATTAATTTACTGTTTACAGGCCTCGGGTTTCCCTTCCTTATGTGTTATTTATGTTCATACAATACCAGAAACCTACCCACTGTTCTATACTATTGTCCTTTAGTCTTCTACTATTTACTGGACCCAGTATCAAGGTCTTTGTCTTGTTTGGACTGACACATACTGTTAATAGGGGAACAACAGAAGTGATTGCGTCATTAAGGGGCTGAGTTGCCCACTGTATACTTCCGGTGTTATCTTGTGTTTCTTACTGATAAATAGTCAGTAAAGCATCCTTTTTTGGGGATGCCTAGCTGGCCGTGGGGTCAGTGTGATTCGCTTGATAGCTAGGCGGAGTTGTCGTACGGAAGGTACGGGGTTCGAACCCTGGGTAAGCCACTCACGTCTGTTGTTTTCCTGTTGTCCAAGTGTTCTACTTCTTTATTTCTTACGAGTGCCTGAAAACATACCTTTATGTTTGTCTAATATTAATTTACGATTGCATGAGAACGTCTGTAGTAAAAATGATGAAAAAAAGTCTTTCGATCAAACGATCATCGCCTTGCTGCCCCCATTATTGTTGGGGTAGAATTAGTAGTATATCTTCTCCCCGCCGAATTTTCGTTTAAATCATCAAGTAGCTGGTTCTTTGCTTCCAGCTTGTCTAAGGTATATTTTGTAACAGGCCTCTAAGTCCAACTTTTTAAACAGCCTTGGAACATGTAATCAGTCTTCGGCAGTCAGAAACTTGATACGGCCAGTTTGACGTTGAAGAACACATATTCACTTTTAATATAGGACGAAGCTCCTTATATATTTGCATCCTATATATATTAATCAATGGCATTCACTAGCCAGTCCATGAAACCAGTCTATCGTCACGTAGACTAAAGACAAGATGTCTTATGCATACTGCTGAAATCTTTAATGAAATAGTTCCACACTCACTTCTTTCTATTCAGCATTCGCTTGTCCATTTAATTATAACACAGCCCTACCAAAAAAAAAAATTTTTTTTTGAGTGCCAAACATTTTACTCTTGATTGTACATAAATGAGGCTTGCTCAATCCAAATATCACATTTACTTGTCTGTAGCAGCTCTAGTTTTTGAGATACAGACATTTTTGTATTTCATTTATACAGGGTGACCCAAAAAAACGGGCCCGTGCGCGCACTATTTGTGCGCGCGCGGGCCCGTTGTTTTTTTTTGGGTCACCCTGTATTATTACAATATTTTCTATATAAGGCTATGTAAAAAAAACTATTGCTGTCTAGTCCTTTACAAAAGAAAACTGCTTGTTTACTCTCAGTTTCAGTTTTCCAAGAACCTTCCCAGAATTGCCTTTTTTAGATTTTAAGCCACTGCATGCATTTTATTATGCTACTTATTTTATTACACTTCTAACAGAGAATGGCATCATCTTCAAGAAGAGCATGTTTTCTTTCACTGCATTTATTTTGTTATATTTGTGGAGAGTACACTTTTAAAGAAGAACATAGGAAGCATATTACTGTTTTTGTGAAAAAGGCATACTTTGCTTACTTTAAAGTAAAACTAGGTGACCAGGACAAGTCTTGGGCTCCTCATATTGTTTGCAAAACATGTGTTGAACACCTGCGACAGTGGACTTGTGGGAAAAGAAAATGTTTAAAATTTGGAATTCCAATGGTTTGGAGAGAGCCCAAGAACCACTATGATGACTGTTATTTCTGTGTTGTGAATATTAAGGGAATTAATGGAAAAAATCACAAAAAGGGGAAATATCCAGATTTAGATTCTGCTGGGCGACCTGTTCCACACGGAGATGACATACCAATTCCAACTTTCAGTCAGATTTCTGATTCCCTGCTAGAAGATGAGACAGCAAGGGCATGTGGAACGACAAGTGACAGTGATAGTGATTTCGAAGATGATTTTTCAGATGCTCAACGCTTCGACCAGCTTGAACTAAATGATCTAATCCGAGATCTATATCTCTCCAAGGAATCTTCAGAACTTTTGGCTTCAAGATTGAAAGAAAAACAATTACTGACTGCTGAAACAAAGGTTACATTTTATCGCAGCAGAGAGCAAGGTTTTATTCCATTCTTTTGTAAAGAAAACAACCTTGTGTTTTGTACTAATGTAGGAGGTCTTGTTAACAAAATGGGTGTAAGTTATACACCAGATGATTGGCGACTTTTCATTGACAGCTCTAAAAGAAGTTTGAAGGGTGTTCTCTTACACAACGGTAACAAATATGGCTCAATTCCAATTGCTCATTCTACTACAATGAAGGAGGAGTATGCTACAATAAGCACAGTTCTGGAAAAATTGAAGTATTTAGAACATAACTGGATGGTTTGTGTAGATCTTAAAATGATGAACTTCTTGCTTGGCCAGCAAATGGGATTCACCAAATATCCATTCTTTATATGTTTGTGGGATAGCAGGGCAAAAGATATGCACTGGACAAAGAAACAGTGGCCGCTGAGGGATGAATTTAAAGTTGGAGAAAAAAATATTGTCAATAAGCCTCTCATTGATCGAAAAAGAGTTCTACTGCCACCATTACATATAAAGCTTGGCTTGATGAAGCAATTTGTTAAGGCACTGAACAAAGATGGTACCTGTTTTAATTACTTATGCAGAAAGTTTCCAGGATTGAGCATACACAAACTTAAAGCTGGAATTTTTGATGGACCTCAAATTAGAAAGTTAATAAACGATCCAAATTTTATTAATTCCATGAACAAAACAGAGTCTACAGCCTGGTCATCATTTGTTTTAGTTGTGCAAAACTTTCTGGGTAACTTTAAAGCAGACAATTATTCTGAATTAGTTGGAAACATGCTGTCGAGTTTTTCTGAACTTATGCTGTCGAGTTTTTGTGAACTTGGATGCAACATGAGCATAAAATTGCACTACTTCCATAACCATTTACATTTATTTCCGGAGAATCTTGGCGACTTTATTGAGGAGCAAGGTGAAAGATTTCACCAAGATATAAAAACAATGGAAGAGAGATACCAGGGACTTTGGGATGCCCACATGATGGCAGATTACTGTTGGACCCTTAAGCGTGACTGTCCGGGCATATCACATTCCAGGAAGTCCTCGAAAAGATCCTTTTTGCGTGTTGACTAAACAAGTGCTAGTGATAAAGTTTTATTACCTTTTTGGTAATATATGCACAGTAATTACATTTAATATGAATGCAGACTAAAGTCAAAATGCCACTGATACACCTAACTCTAAGATTGTACATAACAATTGCCCTACCAATATGGTCATTCTTAGTTATCTCAAAAACTAGAGCTGATAGAAAAAATCTGATTACATTTTTGGAATCAGCAACCCAAAATTACCCAAGAACAGCTATAAAATTTAAGGCACCAAAATGTGTGCATACCAATGTAATCAATCATAGACTCCTTACTGTAGGACGACCTAGCTGATATAAATTCACAAAGACTCTATCACAAGAGTACACTTTCTGGAGCTCGTCAAAAACACGTCTTCTCACACACAATAATACACAGCGAAAGAGCACGAATACTAGCTCAAATCTGCCACGCAACGCCGGCAAAGAATCGTCTGCCAAATATTAGCAGACTATGTGATGTTCTTCCGGAGTAGTCCGGGCAACGCATATCAACAAGGAAGTATGTATACAAACCATGTCGAATGGGATAAAACCTGTTATGATTTTACACATAACATGTATAACACCAGAAATGGTTAAATACATGGGGGCAGCAGGCGACTTATTACTCCTGAGGGTCCTAAAGGCAGCTTGGGGCCACAAGACTATACCAAAGGATTCGGAGACTGCCATCATAACACCCATTTTCAAAAAGGTTGAAAACAGACAATGCGGAAATCAAAGAGGCATATCCCATCTCAGTAAAATCTACTCTAGAATTCTGGAGCACAGACTCAGACGCCTAACTGAGCCACAAATTGATGAGGTCCAATGTAGCTTCAGAGCAAACTGAAGTACTCAAGACCTGATCTTCACACTCAGACAGCTGAGTGAAAAGGCCCTTGAGTATAAATTTGAGATGCATCTTTTTTTCTTAGATCTGGAAAAAGCGTTTTACAAGGTCTACTGGAGCAAACTTTGGAAATGCTTGGCAAGGAAGAACATTCCAGCTCCTCTGACTCCTGCTACACAGAGCTTCTACAGGTCTTGCAGAAATTATGTGAGGACGGCAACTATAAGTCAGAAGAGTTCAGGACCATCACTGCTGTAAGACAGTGTGATATCCTGTCCCCTTATCTTTTCATATTCCTCATGAACGATGTCATAAAAGCATGTAAGGAAAGTATTAGAAAGTATTCAGTGGGGTGCTAGAAGATGAGACAGATTTGTATTTCAGGGCTGGCATTTTCCGATGATGTTGCTCTGATTGCTAAATCAGAGGCACATATTCATTCCAACCTGCAATTTTGGAAGGAAGGATTGGAGAAGAGAGGGATCGTCATAAGAAGCATCAAAACAAACAATGTGGTTATATCACGAGAGGAAAGAAGACATCAGATTAAGCTGAGAGAACAGGTCCTGTAGCAGTCCAACCACTTTAAATACCTCAGAGCTGTTATAGACTGGCAGGAAGGCATCAAAGAAGAGTTAGCTATCCGAAGAGCAGCAGCTTGTAGACTTTTTCATGCCATAAATATAGGATTCCTCAGCAAAAGAGAAGTTGGCAAGAAGACGAAGATGGCTGTATACCGTTTCACCCACGGGCCAGTCTTGACGTATGGATGCGAGTCATGGTCACTGCCTGCAACCCACAAAAGCCAGCTCCATACCTCAGAAATGAAGTATCTGTGCAAGGTGGCTGAAGTAACAAGAAGAGACTCGGTCCGCAACCAGACGATACGTCAAGGCATCAAAACCCAGCCACTGCAGACCCAAGTAGAACAGTTCCAACTACGATGGTTTGGCAATGTCTCCAGAATGGGAAAAGCTCGGCTATCACGACAAGTATGGAAAACTAAGAGCCAGTGATCCAGATCTCCAGGACGACCCAGAGTCCGCTCGGATGACAACATAAGATAATCACCGAAGGACCTAGGACTATAACTGAACCAGGCCAGGAGGAAGACAACCGATAGGATAGTAAGGTGCTCTCTCTTTCAAACCTCTACACCCCACGGTAGAAGAGGAACGACTAAGTAAGTAGTAAGTAATTAAATCCGTTTCGCTCAATATGGAGCGTGAATCCGTCGCTGCAGTGAGTCTCCTTGGTGGAAGTATGCCACAAAGCATGAATGTGCTCTTACAGCTGTTGTTTCTATATCAGTTATATTTGATAACGACTTCTCATGCTCACCCACAATTGATTCTTTCATATGATCGTTTCATGGTAACCGTGACTTTTTAATCATTTTCTATAGATTGATACTGAACAACAAGACGATGTTATTCCTTCCTTACATCCCATTTTTTGTCAAGACATAAAACATCAAAAATGGCCACTAAACGGACAGTACAAGAGACAACAACAATTGTCGCTCGTTACGGAATCACGTGGTGAACAGACGGGATCTCACGATGAGTTGTGATGTTAACAATAAATAAAATAAGAGTTAAGGAACTCGGTTGGGAAATAAACTTCGTCGTTGGGATCATCGGAAATCATGGTATCTAAGCCCCAATAAACCGTTTCATTTCCAGCGAGTAGGTCTGCAATACTTTAAATTAAAATTTTGTCTTGAAGAAACAATCAAAAACTTACATTTTAAGGTTATTTTTAACAAAATGATGAGTTAAATCCGTTTCCGGAATGAAACTTGGTTCCACAATCAAAACCTTACATTTTATTCATATATCACTGTCACTCACTTTGTGTTGCACATTTCACCGACTTTTCTTCGTTGAGTGTTACTATTTTCGGGAGAGTACATATAAGAGAAACAATACAATTAATGTCTAGCTTTGAACCACAGTTACATCCCTTAGAAGTGACCGACGTACAAACGGCGAGAATTATGGATTGTGATGATATATATATATATATATATATATATATATATATATATATATATATATATATATATATATATATATATATATATATATATATATATATATATATATATATATATATATATATATATATATATATATAGTAGGCACTCCGTATCCGCGGATTCAACCAACCGTGGATCGAAAATGTTCCCCCAAAAAAAAAAATTCCAGAAAGTTCCAAAAAGCAAAACGAGGAACTCGAAGATCTGCTGAAATCCTCTACAGATTTAGAAGATTTAGAGGAGGCAGAGCCATCAATTTGGACACTTGAAAAATGTGGAGCAGTTTTTCAACAGGCGCAAGTGCTAAAGGATATGATCCTCGAGTACGATCCTTCGATGGAACGAAGCCTCCTGTCACCCGAGGGATAACAACATGCCTACAACAACTGCAAGATTTGTTTGATGATGAAAAGAAAAAGAAAAAACAGCTTCCTGTAACAATGTTTCTAACTAAAGCATCTGCAATTGTAAAGCCTCGACCTTCAACGCTTGAAGATCCTCAGACCTCAACCTCCACAGATCCTGACATTAGTATTATTGAGCCTCCTCCAATGCTTCAACGTCTGCAATCGGAACCTGGTTCTTCCAACGTAAATGATCCTTCTGACGTCCTGTCAGAATGTTCAAGTTAGCTTGATGTCTCACCGCTTACGAGCGTTATCAAGAGAGAAGAACCAGGGTTTTGGTGAGTGTGTGGCAGCGCTCGTTAACAAGTGGCTGCTGCACACAACCTTTGCTTACGCAGGATTTCTTTGCCTCAGAAGGTAGCGATCAACTTTACGCTTAATGAATGGTTACAAAACACACACAGCGAGCGACGACACAACGCTGAGCAGATCTTCTATACAAATAGGGAACGCCACAGTCAACTGGAATACTGTTTATTTTAGAATGTGGACCACTGCTGTTACCCGGACCTTCAACAATCGTTGTCCGTCACACTTTCCTCTTTAACACTCGCTCACCATTGTGAATTATATTCAATATTGTAATGTCTTTTGTCTCAATTATTCAGATGTTACTAGTATCTACATCCTTTCCTCCGTCCAAGCAAATCCTTGTCTATTTGATACTATCCATTCAGGTTCAGGTTATTGAAGTGATACCGGACTCCTCCGGGGTTGTTCCTTTCCCTGGTTCTAGATGGCCACTATCTTAGACGAGTAACAGAACTACGGTATGGACGTACTAATTCACTCTACGTACCATTTTCCTGAGTGGAGCCTAACTCGCTCCTTCGTTCTTCAGTCTTACACAACACATTGTCTACTTGACTATCGCCTTCAACATGGCTACTCTTGTATATCTGGGATATGTGCGACCTGCACTGCTTCACTCACGCTTCTGATTCTTGCTGAAAAGCATGCCTAACCGGATTTCTGTTAACCTCTTTTTGGATTCTCTGTCTCATGCCCATTCTTTTTTGCGCATCCCCTTTTTCTACTCTTTCTAGACTTTCCTATGTTTGATTCTCACTATTCGTTCCCTTTATCAGCCACAAGTGTTAACACAGTGAGAGAGAGAGAGAGAGAGAGAGAGAGAGAGAGAATTAATTTATATTTTCTCTATTTATAATTATATTTTCTATATGTACTTGTATTTTAAATATTCTGTGTTTTATTCTATGTATTTCTCTTTCAGGACATTAAACGAAAGCAATCTGTAAGTGTTGAAAGAAAGAAAATGTTACGTTGTTGCTGACGTGTACTATGTAGTTAGGCCTACGATGGTTGCGTCTGTACTGAACATGTACAGACTTCTTTTTCTTATCATTATTCCCAAAACAATACAGTATCACAACAACTTACATAGCATTTACATTGTATTGGTATTATACGTAATCTAGAAATGCAAATATAACGCCATTTTATATAAGGGACTTGAGCATCCGCGGATTTTGGTATCCGCGGGGGGTCCTGGAACCAATCCCTCGCGGATACGGAGGGCCGACTGTATATATATGGTGTCATGGGGCACCATTTTTATATTTGCTCTGGACGCCATCAAACCTAGTTACACATGTGGCTCCAGTGGTAATAGACTTAATATGTACACGTTAACTGATCTCTTTAACAATATCAAAATTGGAGCCGATTCAGGAGGCTGATACGGAGTTAAAATATTGCGAGCTGTGCAGCATGTTTTGCACTTTCAGGAAGCTTGCGCGAAGCAATTACATGTTCTTGCAATGGTGGTTTTTGTGGCAATCGTTTTAACATTATGAGGTTGCCTGTCCCAAGCAACTTCATAATAGTACCTTCTTACGACTTGCATGATGTAACAGTTGACATATTCCTTTTTGTCTTCTCAAAGCCCCGCCCCACCCCCCTTTTTTTTCCACAGGCCCAGAGCTACATGGCGCAATTTTCAACGTGTCCTCTAATTTTTCATATGTCTCCCCGATATGCCATAAAATACAGAGAAGAAATATATGTCCAATTATGTCCTCTTTTTGTGCCTAAACAAAGGCCAACGTTATTACATTATGTATGTTTTATATTATGTCATGAAATACTATTTTCTATTCTTTCTTTTTTCCCTTATCCATTTCTTCTTGTTCTTTTATCCTAAGTCGCCGACTATCAAGTGACCATCACGCCTGGTGGCGTCTTGTAGGACAGCAACAAACTATTTCTATTGTGAATAAATATTAGACAAACATAAAGGTATGTTTTCAGGCACTCGTAAGAAATAAAGAAGTAGAACACTAGACAACAGAAAAACAACAGACGTGAGTGGCTTACCCAGGACTCGAACCCAGGACCTTCCGTGCGACAACCCCCGCCTAGCTATGCAAGCGAATCACACTATCCTCCCTGCCATCTAGGCATCACCACAAAATGATGCTTCGATGACGGGTCATTAGTGCGAACCGCAAGACATAACACCGGAAATTTACCATGGGCAGTCCAGCCTATTAATGACGCAATCACTTCCGTTGTTCCCCTATTATACAGTAAAGGTCAGTCCACACAAGACAAAGACCTTAATACTGTGTCTAGTAAATGATAATAGACTAAGAACAGTAAGTACAGGACAGAGGGTAGGTTTTTGGTATTGTTTAAACATTTATAACTGTTACTGTCATTTTTGCCTGTATTATAGACGTCAACCTGTTTGATACTTTTTGATGGTCTAAGAGAGAGAACTGTCTATTAACTTTTCGGTGACATGTTTGATTAGTGGTTATCTTCCCCTTGTCTTATTCATCTATCCTTATAAGGATCGATGTTGACCTGTTTCGGGGAAATGTCTTAAATAGTTGTCATGTCTTAAGTCGCTATTCACATGACCATATAAGGAGCGGTTTTGCCTCTTGTTTCGGGGAAACGCCCTGGTCTGTATTAGCTTTACTCATGACTGTGCGTATTGCACATGCGCAGGTTTTTGCGCGCAGATCGAGAGACACTTCCGATCTGGGCAGTGTACCTGGGATTCTGAACGGACAAGAGGTCCGGAGATTTTCTCTGCCATTATTACGGGGAAATGAAGTCCTCTATGTGACTGATATGTCAGTGATTCTTCTCCAAGTTTATTCTGTACGCCAAGGATGGCAAGTGTTGTGTTTGGTGATTTTCTAGGATGCTGCCAAGGTAATATGTACACTTTAATCCTCTCGTATGCCTTGATATGCAGACTAGGTGCTGTCTGCACATAAGAACGATTGATATTTTTGAGGCGACATTTTTGAGTAGAGTTCACAGATGATATGATAGACAGAGCCTACTATTTGTGCTACATACAGAAACCAAGACTATACGTCTTATTGTTGAATAGAAGCCCAGCGAAGATTGTACTGTTTGGTACCCGCTATTCGGGCGGTATGTTTGACATAGATTGATATGCCTTGCTTATAAGAAATAACACAGAGGTTACCTTGTTATAGAGGCCCGCTACTTGCGGCCTGATTTTGTCGCCATAGAGGCCCGCCTTTCGCGGCCTATATTCTTCACCAGAAGAAGTACCTGGCGTGTGATGCCAGAAGAACCATAGACTTTTGTTAAGCAATTGGGAGTCCGCCCTTTTCGTGCAGCATATTTGCTAGAGGTACCTGACGCGCTTAGTCAGGGGTACCTGAGCTTCAGTATGAGCAGAACGTAGATTGACATACCATTGTCATTAGCATCCTGATGTATGAGCTGATCAAGATTTGTGATGCCAGATGTTTTCTCCATTACCATGTATGTGATGTCCCTGATCCATGTGCAATGGACTGTGCTGTTGATGTCACCGTATGTCTCGTAATAAATTGTTGAAAAGGTCATCAGTATTACCAACGTTTACTGACTTCTACAAGTGGTTGAGTGGATGCATTGTGAACTTGTCCAAGAGCCTATAAGCATTCGTGTCCACCATCTTATCTGATGTCTACTCACCCACACATCATGTCAACCCACACACTTCTACGAGCACTACGATCTTGAGAGCCTGTATGGTGTTTGAGAGAGAGTCAACATTACACCCTGTCAGCGCCTCAAGGCTTGGTGACCCAAATATACACCACAACATTGTACTGTCCAGGTTTGACCTCCTACATTCAGCATTAACATTCGGTGGCTACATCCTACTTTAACATTATGGTAGGCCAGAATCGTGGGGTCTCATGTACGAAGTGAACAGTGGTAAATAGGTCAACCACCGACTCCAGCTTGGTACTTGGCGCCTCATACTGCTAGATGGTCGACAGTTACTGTAGAAGTTGATTTACACTGTGCTACACATATAAACACCTTTCAACACTTTGACAGTCGACGATGTCCATCTGTGTGAACGATCACGTCACGTTGTTTACGTTCGAGCTCCTGTTGTAAACAGTTCCAACTGTGGTTTACAAGCTACATCTAACCGACAACTCTTTATATATCAACGTTGGATCTTCTGGTCTCAACTGTGTTGGCGAGAATGTCTTAGTAGCCGTACTTTGGAGACCACTTCTTGTTGTCGTCGTTTCTATAACCTTCGACGGTGGATCTTCTTCCCATTGCTGTCTAGTGTTGTACTTCATTGTTGACTAAAGGCCAGGAAGTGCTTAAGATAAGTGGCAGTTTGTTTTTGGAAACTGTACCGTTGTATTGTGTATAACTGAGCATTCTTTGCAATACACTCTATTATATGCTAGCTGTTTATGTTATATGTTCTTTAGTGTGTATATTTCTGCGGGTTTTCGTTTGGGCGGTGTCTGTTGTAGGGTATCCCACATGACAGAGGGCCTACGACAGCGTTCTTTATGTAACTTATCGCGAATTTCCCACAGCGGAAATAGCGAGCGACTTCTTGTTGCTTTCGCGATATTTTTGTATTAGTTGTGCCGAGATGTTCTTTCTTCGTTTTTGTGATATTTTTTCTGTTCTTTAGTTTTGCTTTGATTTGTTTGTATTTGTCTGCCTCTCCTTCCTGTCATTTATTTTTTATACACCTTTTCGTTTATAACTGTGTTGTCATTCGTTTTGTTTACTTCTTCGCAGTTATCATTATATCCTTTGTAACATTTTCCTTTAGTTTCGCTTTATTGTTTATTTGACTTCTGCGAACGTTTTCGGTTGTTCTGTATGCTTGTCTTTGTGTTCATTAACGTTATGCATTGTTATCATACACAGTCTATATATATATATATATATATATATATATATATATATATATATATATATATATATATATATATATATATATATATATATATATACTTGGTCATTCACTATTATTAATATGATGCACTTTAGATATATAAGTGATTAATGGTGATATTACTATATATAAACAAGGTAATTATATAAGGTCTTTGACAAAGACTTGCCTCCCACTAAGATTGGGATAAAAGTTTTTTTTTTTTTTTTTTTTTTTTTTTTTTTTTTTTTTTTTTTTTTTTTTTTTTTTTTTTTTTTTTTTTTTTTTTTTTTTTTTTTTGTTATTATTTCAGAGGTATTGATAGCACATTATTAGACAGAATGTCTACATTGGATTACTTTATTGAGCAAGGGAAAGCCCTTGGCAAAACTGATGAGAAATTAGAAGAATTTGCACTTGCTCAATATGACAAGGCGCAGAAATTAGAAGTGGATAAACAGAAGGCCGAAAAGAAAAAACAAAAAGCTGAGGAGAAAAGATTGGAAAGACAAGCTGAAGAGAAAAGATTGGAAAGAGAAGCTGAAGAGAAAAGATTGGAAAGAGAAGCTGAAGAGAGAAAATTTCAGCAGCAAAGAGAGTTTGAAGCGAGAAAACTTCAAGCGGAAAAACAAAAATGGAACATGAGGAAAAAATGTTAGCTTTGGAGCTGGAGAAATCAAAATTGATGAATATGGGTAATTCTCAAGCAACTTCTAGTAAGACAAATGCTAATACTTATAAAGTAAAATTGGGAGCCGCGCTGGTGTAATGGCTACGACGTTGTACTGGCGACCAGGTGTTCATGGTTCAAACCCGGCCGTCGGCGTTTGAAGAAATGTTTATGACCGGAAATTTGACTGAATAACCTGAACGGCTCCTGCACATAAATCCCGTGTGGATGGGAAGGAGCGAAGCTCCTGACCGGGTTGGAAGGAAAGTCCACTGACCCCCCAGCCTCGCAATGACATGTCATTATACCGAAAGAGCTGGAAAGCTCGAGTGCCGCTGGTTATAGAAAAAAAAAAAGTAAAATTACCTCCTTTCAACACTGCAAGGGACGACATAATGTTCCAGCTTGATAGATTTGAACTTACATGCGAATCGCACAAGGTAGATAAGGAGCAATATGTCGGACAACTGTTGGAAATACTTACAGGTGAACCATCAAATACTATAATGGCAATAGAAGAACCTGATAAGACTAACTATGAAGTTGTCAGAGCAGCCTTATTAAAGAGATATCAACTTAAAGAACACGATTATCGTCTTCGTTTTAAGACGATGTTACCAGAAACTGGGGTAGAGTTCTCTGACTTTATTACAAAGATACGATTTACTTTCTCACGATGGACTGAGCTGTCTAAGACTGAACACACATATGAAGCACTTATGAACTTGTTACTTAGAGACAAAGTAATGTCATCAGTTAATGAGCCCTTTCTTGCCTTTATAGATGAGCGTAAACCTAAAAACATAAAAGACATGGAACAATATTGTTGCCAGTATGTCACTGCGCACCCACAACAAACGAAGGTTTGCCGGTAGCTTCGGCGGCACCATATGTTCCTAATTTTCATGCTAAATTTCAAGGTACTCAACGCAACTTTGATAGGAAGAGTAGTCGTAACTTCGGACAGGATCAATTCGATCCATCCTGTAATGGTTCTTCTTCAAAGAACTGGAGACGAGCTGACAGTCCTCGTAATTTTGGTTCCAGCAAATTTGGAAACTTTCGCAGGGGTAGCCACAATAAAAACTATCCAACATATCATAATTATTCACAGAGACAACAAAACAAATCTAAAAGATATTCTCATCAAGGAGAAAATGACAATCACAACGGTGAAAACTGCGGTTCAAACCAAAACAATAATTACAATAGGTCAAATAACAATAATTCCAGAGGAAATAATAATCGCGGTAGATGGCAACACAACAATAATAGATCATGTCATCATGCTAACTGTGCTCAACAAGAGTCACAAGTAGTTAGTAATGAATCGAACAATAATAAAGCTAACTCTAGTGCTATCACTTGTTCTGCTTTCGATTTTGGGAGAGCATCTCAATGCCCCCAATGCACAACACTATTCGAACCTACTACCATATCTACCTTGAGTTGTGGTCATCCTCTACCCGCTCTTCCTGCCGCAGCTGCGCGTGACGGGAGAGGATCTCTTATCCTACATAGAGGTCTAGTGAATAATAATCCAGTCTCAGTCCTCTTTGATTCTGGATGCACTTCTATTGGGGTTAAACAATCTCTTATAAATCCTTCCTGTGCCACTGGAAAAGTGGTCAAATGTGTGACATTTGGTGGCACAGTAGAAAAGTATGCGACTTCTAACATCCACATAGCCACTCCCTTCTTTACGGGAGATGTCCACGCGTGTTTGCTACCGAATCCTATTGCGGATCTTATCATCGGGCGTATACATGGGGTTAAGGAGTGTACCCCGCAGCAGATTGCTGCTTGGGAAGAACAAAATATTCAAGCTGCTAATGCAGTTGTCACAAGAGCACAGGCTCAGAATATGCCTCAGACTTCATCGACCGAAAGTGATGAAGTACTTAATCAGGATGATCATTCAGTGATTTTGCGTGATTCTTTTATAAAATTTCAACAAGAGGACACTTCTTTGAAAAAATTCTTCCTTCTTGTTAAAAATGGTGATCCAAATCAGAACACAAATCGCAAATCCTGGATCACTATGAAGAATGGTGTACTAGTGTGTATGGTACAACACTCAGACACGTCTATGCATTCGCAAATTCTTGTACCTAAAAGTATGAGAGTTCGAATTCTGCAACATGCTCACGACTCCCAAAGCGCTGGTCATATGGGATTTTCACGTACTAAGTCGAGAGTTCTTGTGGCTTTCTTTTGGCCATTTGTAAATAGAGATATACCTGTTTATTGTCGCTCATGCAAAGTATGTCAAGAAGT
Source organism: Oreohelix idahoensis (assembly GCA_024509875.1). NCBI lineage: Eukaryota > Metazoa > Mollusca > Gastropoda > Stylommatophora > Oreohelicidae > Oreohelix > Oreohelix idahoensis. Next base: position 883,197 of record JAMPIV010009331.1, on the reverse strand, counting down.
CAAGTCGAAAGGTCCACGCCATGCAGCACCGATCCAGGCTGCCGACATTCCTATTCGTCCGTTTCAAAAAATGGCAATAGACATTATTGGCCCTTTTAAAATCAGATCAGCCAGAGGACACCTATTTATTCTTACATGCGTTGACATGTGTACACGCTGGCCAGAGGCTATACCTCTTAAGAGCATTTCTACTGCCGATGTTGCAGATGCTCTTTGGCTGATATTTTCTCCTCTGGGATTTCTCAAAGAAATCTTGTCAGACCATGGCACCCAACTAATATCTGACACTATGTCACAAGTGATGTCTACTCTTAATATTAAAAGGTCTCTGAGTAGTATCTATCATCCAATGTCTAATGGGTTAGTCGAACGTCTGAATAGAACCCTCAAAAATTTACTTGGGAAGATAACTGAGGATCATCCTCAGGATTGGGACAGAGTCTTACCCGCGGCTCTCTGCGCATATAGAGAGGTTCCTAATGAACATACGGGGTTCTCTCCATTTGAGCTTGTCTTTGGCGCGCGACCGCGCGGTCCCATGTCGTTGCTTCACGATCTTATAACTGCCGATGATATCAGTGATGACACACAATCTTCGTATGAATATGTCATTGCTCTCAGGCAGAAAATCATTGAAGCATGCAGATTAGCAACTTCTGCATCTGAATTTGCCAAAGAAAAGGCAAGGCAATTCGCAAATAAAAATAGATGCCTACGACAACTTTGTCCTGGCGACAAAGCATTTGTATTACTCCCTTCCAGGGAAAATAGACTTCTCATTGGATGGAAAGGTCCTTTTATGATTGTCTCTAAAATTTCTGATGTTGACTATGTTGTCGATATAGAGGGAAAGCATAAAACCTTTCATATAAACATGCTTACAGAATATCATGAACGTCCAGAGTACCTGCAGCCTATCTTTCAGGCGACGGACGATACTCCAGTCCCACATGGTCATTACTCATCTCTGTCGGTTATACAGGATGAAGAATCTACTTTCTCGGACGTTAATCTTCCTCTTCCGATGATTCCACTTCATTCTACGGAATCATGCAAAAATGTTACTGTTTCTCCTAAATTATCTACTGAGGAACAGCTACAAGTCTCTTCCATGTTACAAACATTTCAGGATGTTCTCACGGACATTTCTGGACACACATCTGTCATTGAACATGACATAATACTTACTGATCATCAGCCTATCAGGGTCAGACCTTACCCTATTCCTATTCATTTCCAAACACAGGTCGAGAAAGAATTGGATGAAATGATACAGTTGAAAATAATTGAACCATCCAATTCGGCATACTCTTCGTCTATGGTTATTGTTCGAAAGAAAGACAATAACATATGCCTTTGCGTCGATTACCGTAAACTAAACCACGTAACGAAATTCGATGCTGAACCTATGCCTTTGTTGGAAGATCTACTTATTAGACTTTCTAATTCTCGGTTCTTTACCAAACTTGACTTGTCTAAAGGTTACTGGCAAGTTCCTCTAACTGAACGAGCCAAACCTCTTACTGCTTTCTCAACACCTAGGGGATTGTTCCAATGGAACTTCATGCCTTTCGGCCTTATGAATGCCCCAGCTACTTTCGTACGCATGCTGCGTCGAATTCTTTCATATCGTTCAGATGTCATTGCATACTTGGACGATATCTGTCTTTTTAGTGATTATTGGGAAGATCACTATTTGGGTTTATATAAACTGTTGTCTACTCTACGCGAGCATAATTTGACAGCCAAACCCTCTAAAGCCTATGTAGGGTTTAGTGAAATTTCTTTTCTTGGTCACCGTGTTGGCCATGGTCTCTTGACGACAGAGGACCACAACACTTCTAAGATACTGAACATCACTATTCCTGAGACAAAGAAACAGATCCGTAGTCTCTTAGGCTTAATACAGTTCTACGGAAGATTCATTCCGAATCTTTCTTTTATCACGGCACCACTCTCAACCCTATTGAAGAAAGGGTCTCCTAATATGGTGCGCTGGTCCCAACAATGCCAATCTTCATTGGATCAGATTAAGACACTATTCTCATCTCCTCCTATCTTAAGACTACCTACAGCTGATAAGACTTTTGTTCTTCGTAGTGACGCCTCATCAACAGGGATCGGGGCGGCACTGATGCAAGAGTATTCAGAAACTCTGTATCCTGTAATGTATGTCTCTAGGAAACTGAATGCAGCAGAAAGGAATTATTCTGTTCTAGACCGAGAATTATTAGCTATGGTCTGGGCGATTCTTAAACTTCAAAGATTCCTTCTCGGCGCGCATTTCATAGTAGAAACCGACCAAAAAGCTCTCACAGCAATGCAGAGTAAGGACTTGAAGAGCTCAAGATCCACTCGATATGCTATTGCTCTTCAACCTTTTCATTTCACGGTACGAGCTATCCGTGGCTCGGATAATGTGATGGCAGACATATTGTCGCGATGCCCACATGACTGTACTTAATTCTCATGTCTAGACTTCCTGATATACGTCTAGATTTATGACAGTACCTTACAATAACTTTCTATTAGCACATTCGTTGTCACTTTACTTGAATTCATGGTTATAAATCGATTGATTTCTTTCTCTGTTACCGTCTTTGGTATAACAGAGGAAGGTGTGGTTATCACGATATAAAGGTCGGAAATTAATATGGCCACATTTAATACTTAGAAAAGTAGTAGTGATTATAGTACATTGTAACATTCTACGAGTGTGTCATTTGTATTTTTCTCAGCGAACCAGTGCTATGCTTTGGAGTACCTATAAAGAGGTATGTTGATGCCTCATGACGTCCATGCTTACACTGTAGACGCTTCTTTCAAGTGCCCTCCTGAATGGAGTGTCGTCTTTAACTACGGATGTTATCTCCTAGTAGTTTATATATTGTATACTTGTATAGTCATAATTGTATAAACAGACATTATATTTTTATACTTCGAGAGATTACTATGTTGAATGTCTTCTCGTTGTATTGACATTCATCATTGCTACATATGATATTGTACTTTTGATATATGTATATAATTTTTGTTAGCATTGTAACATTTGCCAGCACCTTAGGGTTCTTTGGTCGCACCTCCCCGGATATGTTTTTACGTGGAGAAAATGGTTTCTCTTACCTTGTGAGATATCTTTTGTTCTCACTAGACGCTCTATTGTGCGTCGATTGAGCCTGACAGTATGGCGTTATGTTTATGTTGATCCTTTCATCGGCGCATCATTCATGCGTTATGAGCTTGTTGTATATTGCTCATTGATGAACCGTCAACCTGTTTGATACTTTTTGATTGTCTAAGAGGGAGAACTGTCTATTAACTTTCGGTGACAGGTTTGATTAGTGGTTATCTTACCCTTGTCTTATTCATCTATCCTTATAAGGATCGATGTTGACCTGTTTCGGGGAAATGTCTTAAATAGTTGTCATGTCTTAGGTCGCTATTCACATGACCATATAAGGAGCGGTTTTGCCTCTTGTTTCGGGGAAACGCCCTGGTCTGTATTAGCTTTACTCAGGACTGTGCTTATTGCACATGCGCAGGTTTTTGCGCGCAGATCGAGAGACACTTCCGATCTGGACAGTGTACCTGGGTTTCTGAACGGACAAGAGGTCCGGAGATTTTCTCTGCCATTATTACGGGGAAATGAAGTCCTCTGTGTGACTGATATGTCAGTGATTCTTCCCCAAGTTTATTCTGTACACCAAGGATGGCAAGTATTGTGTTTGGTGATTTTCTAGGATGCTGCCAAGGTAATATGTACACTTTAATCCTCTCGTATGCCTAGATATGCAGACTAGGTGCTGTCTGCACATAAGAACGATTGATATTTTTGAGGCGACATTTTTGAGTAGAGTTCACAGATGATATGATAGACTGAGCCTACTATTTGTGCAACATACAGTGTGGCAGTTAGGGAACGATGTACAGTCAAAGGGAAGGAATAAAGAGAACTAGGAATGTGAAGGTTCAGATAGAGTATAAAAAGGAGATGCGCGAACAATGTTGCGCATGACAGAGGTGAACGATAAATCTGGGGAATCACGCTTTTCTCAGCGGGCAGTCCAGAAGGCGTGAGTTAGTGTGCAGATGGCACGTACGCTAGGAGCCATGTGAATGGCATATTCAAGTAGTTTATAGGATGAATATTTTATGAACAAGAAGTATTTTGGGTAATGATTAACCCGAAATATTGAATAGTGGGAATTCTTGTCTAGAAGGAGAAACGGTGTGAGTTAGTTATTATTCAGAAAGGAGAAGGTACGTTGGGTGAACTTTATTTCATATAGACAGTAGTCCTGTTCTTCAGTGTTGAAAGGGAAAACAACATCCCCGGAGAGGCCCGGTCTACCAATAGATAACCTGAACACTGAGATGATAGATAACAATAGACATAAGAAACTGTTAGGAAGAAAGAACAGAACTAGAGACTATAGCACCTGCATGATCATTGATGGTTGACGGTCATAAGGTGTAGATTCTATACTGAACGAGAGAGAGAGAGTGAGGAAAGAAAGAACTTACATTATATATTCTATGATGGACCAAATGTGGAGGTCAGAGCAGACAGCAATGATCTTCTCATATGTAAATAAACAGTATTCACGTTACCATTGCGTTATCACATCACGTGCTGTGTGTGTGTGTGTGTGTGTGACTGTTGTGGTTATACAGCAAGTCAATGCTAACCACAGAGGTAAGCGAACCTGGACCAACATTGCCATATAGGATTCATAATACAACCACGGGCTGTCACATCTGTATAGATTTTGGTGCCGTAACCAACCTCTAACAGCAGCACACACACATTGTTTCTAAAACAGGAGTTCAACAACTATGCTTTATGCTGTCATCTCTCCTCGCTTCAGGCAGAAGGCATAGATACGTTTGACGCTTTGACAGATTTCAACAACCACGAACGACAGATAGCCATGATAATACCTACAGAATAACACATACAGAAGACACCTTAATACATTTTCGGATCTGTGACAGACCTCACCAACTACAGATGGCAGAGTACAACGAAGAAAAAAAAATTTCATATTTACGTTTCGAAAACATGAAAAAAGCAGAGTGACAACAGTGCAAGTTGTAAACACAGAACAAAGTGAACAGTATCGGAACCAGCCAATCGAAAACGCCACCTCAGAAACCAAGTCGGAATTTTCTTCTTTCAAATTGACCTGCAAGAGAATAAGGCCACAACAAGGCAAAGTACACCACACATTATACAATTCGGGAGCCGAGACCAACCTCAGCCAGCATTGAAAATCAGTCATTCATCAAGACAAAGTACAACACACAAACTGGTTGATGACAGACTCCAAGAACCACAGACGGCAGATAGAAGGCAAAGTTATAATTTCACAACATACGAAGAAAACAGTACAGTCAAAGTGTAAACAGAAGCTGACAGGTTGCGAACTGGTCAACTGAAGACGCCAGCTCAGAAATCAAGTCAAGATTTTTTCTTCCTGCACGAGAGGGGTCGAAAAGACACAGCGGGTACAATATTCACTGTTCGGTAACACCAGCTCAGAAATCAACACGGGGACACTCATCACAGCAGACGAAAGGTCGACGTCTTTCGCGCAAGTAGTCTTAAGACAGGTCATAGAGTGCAGTACAGTAACCGATTCACGGATAGAAGCCTTTGTGTGTAGCAAAACAGTGTGTAGTCCGGATGGTATAAAAATATAACAATAGTGTTTGTGAAGAAAAAGAAAAGTCTGTCACGCGCGCAATATCGCGACAAAACGAGTACTCCAACGCAGACGTCTTAATTAATTAGTTTAATTAGACATTATAGTAATATTATTGTTATTAATGTTATTATTGTTGTCTTATTATTATTCTTAGTATTATTATGACTATTTGTAGTTCCAATAATATTGATTTATAACAGTGTATGCAAAAAAAAAATTTTTTGTAACCATAACATTGTTTTTTTTCCAGGAAACCCAAGACTAATAGAAAAATTTCCATTCATTTTCAGGTGCAAGTTAGTTTAAGTTAACCTTAGAAATAAGTAATTATTTTTCAGATTGTGATGATGGCACAAGCCGAACAGACACAGTATAACATGCAAGACGATTACCGACACATTAGCCAGGGTAGACAACAGTGCTAAAGACGCAAATATAAAAGGTAATGTAGACTTATTTTCAGGTGACCCACATGCATGCCGTAAGGGGCTTACAGACATTGACAAATATGCAATGTCAATAATAGCAGATGAATTGGAGAAAGTTAAAATTGCGATTTTTTCATCTGTTGATCTGATCACAGACTCTATCAGAAGGCAATTGGACACATTACTTAATGAAAGAGATCTTCAAGCAGAGTCTAAATCGTACGATACGATAGGGAAAGGGCATTGTCACACTTGTGATGAAGGAAATAATGACAAAAACAAAATCCCAGAAACAGCGGCTGTACGCGCACACTGGAACACACTTAATAAAAGAAGAATAAGAATGGCGGTCAGAAATTTTGTGGCAGAAGTTAGAAAAGGGAAGTCCATAGAAATAAATAACATCAACATAGCAAACCAACAGAAGTGCCAGATAAGAACACAGAACGGTTGGGAAATGAAGGTAGAACCGCTAGGAGTGTGGAGAAACATAACAGGATCTGGTCAGCAAAATATTACAATAAAGGAAGAAGGTAATAGGAATAGACCATGGACAAGTCAGGTTAAGACAACAGTCCAGAAACAGGAAAACATACAGAGAGACAGGGTCAGCGTTGGTACACAAGAACCAGAAACAAATAGAACAAAGATGATTAGTGCCGGAACACAAACTGAGATTGATACTGTAGCGTCACACTTGGGGCCAGCACACAATGAGAAAGACGTCATGAGAGAAAATGAAACATGGTCACATGGGATAGACAATACGAGAAAGTCTAAGGTTCCACTCAGTGTAAAAAGGATGAACCTACAAACTGCTAAAGAAGTAGTGGTACCACAGCATAGGGATAGCATCGAAGTAAAGAATAAGAAGGATGAACCGATGAAGTCGACCAGAAAAAAAAGTCGACAGACAGTTAATGAAGCAGAATATAGCAGTAGACGGAGCTGGTATTCAGAATCAGTGTCGACGGACTCAGACAGTGTAGTGTCTGAGGAGAGTGACGGTAGTCACAGACACAAAAGCACTTTTAGAAGAAAAGAGAATACTAGAAGAGGTAAGGAAGAAGGGAGTAAATGTGGAGATAGTAGTAGAGAAAGGGAGTTTCCAATATACAATCTGGAGGAAATAATAGCGGACAATGCACAAAGGTGGATACGACATGCAGAGACAATTAGGCAGACTGCATGGAGGGAGGCGGATAAACGATGGAAAGAGAAGCTTGGATGTATAAATCAGATAAATACGAAGGAAATTACCAAAATAGTTGAACCAAGCATGGATGAGTTGAAAAATGTAATAGAAGCCACCATAAAGCGGCCTGATTTCAACTTCTCAAGAAGCATGGTATGGAGAGTACTAGAGGGAAAGTATCACACAAACTTTCCACAAACAAGAATTGAAATTGATATGGTTCTGACGAAAATGATAGATGATGCAAACAGGAAAAGGTGGATAGAAAAGGCAGAGCAGGCAAATCGTCATCGAAGTCAGAAGAAAAATAAAGGAAAAAGAAAATATAGATATTAGGTGAAGTAGAGGGGGAGATGAGGGATAAAGGTCATGAAAAATGACGAGGATATTATGTGAGAAGAAGAAGAGCCATAAGAGATGGCGAAAGTAGGAGTGAGTAATTGAGATATTGGACGAGGAGTATTAAGGGCCATGGGAGATGGCGAAAACAAGAGAATCGCTTGGATAAATAAGTATGGGAAAATTGAGAGTCACGGAAAAGTGACGGAGTATTGAGAAGCCACAGGAAGGATGGCACGGACATATAGAAGAGATAGTTCTAGAAGGAACTTATGTAGAAGTGAGAAGCCATGGAGCATATGGCAAAGAAAGAGAGATTTTTGCGGCAGTAGCCGAGTCTTATGAAGGCTTTGGGTAGAAATCATATTTTTTTTCTCTCCGTAATACACGAAGAGAAGAGAATTGTGTTGAGAACGTTCCAGGGAGGGAACGAAAAACATATAAAAACGTTAAGTGTGGCGTTTGCCAGACTACAAATGTGAGTCTATGGAGGGTAACCCTCACCGAACATATACAATAGAAATTTAGACATGGGGAGACAGTGTTGTGGAGAAGGAAAGAGGAGATAGCACAAAGAGAAGTTCCAGGGAGGGAACGAAAAACATATAAAAACGTTAAGTGCGGTGTTTATCAGACTACAAATGTGAGACTATTGAGGATAACCCTCACCGAACATATATAACAGAAATTCAGACACTGGGAGACAGTGTTGTAGAAAATTAGGTCAAGTGACAGGTCAACAGCAGAAAAATACGCAAGTAGGTCAAAGCGACAACGCGGTTTAAGATAGGTAGACCAAAGAAGTTGAAAATATTTCTGCGTAGTAGACCAAGGACAGAAGTCTAGTTAGTAAAAGGTGGATAGAAGTATGGCAATTCAGTGTTGCCATGATAGTAAATGGCTCACGCCATCATGAACTATGTATATAGGGAGACATGACAGAAGACATGTTTGGCTTTATACGAGAGAAGAGGAAGGCCAGACAATTCACACCAGGTTTGTGGTAACAGAAGATAATACTATACGAGGAGTTTACGTGTATGACAACAGGAGTGACTGGATGAGTAAAAGGAAATAAACTTTGTATGGACATGTACAGAGTTGGCAGAATGTGAGTGAGAAAGATAAGGGTTAAGAACAGTCATAAATGCAAAGAGGAAAGGTCACTTAAGAAAAGTGACGGGAAAAGAGTTATTCCTCAGTTTTGTTATGATAATATGTTGTAATGTAAGAAAATAATGACATGCTAAGTGATGTGAAAAAAAAAAGAAATGAAGACCACTAAGGAAGTGGAATGTATAACATGTCAATTGTATGTTTTTGAAATCATGTAATATGAGCAGATAGGAGAAAAAGCAAAGATGAGTGGTCATAAATGGGAACGAGATGTTGATGAAGGTACGTTCTCATTACAATTTAATTGTGTTATGTAAAGGGAAATTGTCCTTTGACACAGATAGTAATTGGTAATGTGCTGAGCTAGGGCTGTAACGGCACATTGCTAAGGATATTGTTTTTGTTTTGATACATAGTTAAGTACAATAATGGCTGGTACAGTCATTAAAATAAATTTTTTCTCCTACGGATAAATAATTTATTTTTAGGGGAGAAAGGGAGATACTGTGGTAGTTAGGGAACGATGTACAGTCAAAGGGAAGGAATAAAGAGAACTAGGAATGTGAAGGTTCAGATAGAGTACAACAAGGAGATGCGCGAACAATGTTGCGCATGACAGAGGTGAACGATAAATCTGGGGAATCACGCTTTTCTCAGCGGGCAGTCCAGAAGGCGTGAGTTAGTGTGCAGATGGCACGTAAGCTAGGAGCCATGTGAATGGCATATTCAAGTAGTTTATAGGATGAATATTTTATGAACAAGAAGTATTTTGGGTAATGATTAACGCGAAATATTGAATAGTGGGAATTCTTGTCTAGAAGGAGAAACGGTGTGAGTTAGTTATTATTCAGAAAGGAGAAGGTACGTTGGGTGAACTTTATTTCATATAGACAGTAGTCCTGTTCTTCAGTGTTGAAAGGGAAAACAACATCCCCGGAGAGGCCCGGTCTACCAATAGATAACCTGAACACTGAGATGATAGATAACAATAGACATAAGAAACTGTTAGGAAGAAAGAACAGAACTAGAGACTATAGCACCTGCATGATCATTGATGGTGGACGGTCATAAGGTGTAGATTCTATACTGAACGAGAGAGAGAGAGAGAGAGTGAGGAAAGAAAGAACTTACATTATATATTCTATGATGGACCAAATGTGGAGGTCAGAGCAGACAGCAATGATCTTCTCATATGTAAATAAACAGTATTCACATTACCATTGCGTTATCACATCACGTGCTGTGTGTGTGTGTGACTGTTGTGGTTATACAGCAAGTCAATGCTAACCACAGAGGTAAGCGAACCTGGACAAACATTGCCATATAGGATTCATAATACAACCACGGGCTGTCACAACAGAAACCAAGACTATACGTCTTATTGTTGAATAGAAGCCCAGCGAAGATTGTACTGTTTGGTACCCGCTGTTCAGGCGGTATGTTTGGCATAGATGGAAATGCCTTGTTTATGAGAAATAACACAGAGGTTACCTTGTTATAGAGGCCCGCTACTTGCGGCCTGATTCTGTCGCCATAGAGGCCCGCCTTTCGCGGACTATATTCTTCACCAGAAGAAGTACCTGGCGTGTGATGCCAGAAGAGCCATAGACTTTTGTTAAGCAATTGGGAGTCCGCTCTTTTCGTGCGGCATATTTGCTAGAGGTACCTGACACGCTTAGTACCTGAGCTTCAGTATGAGCAGAACGTAGATTGACAGACCATTGTCATTAGCATCCTGATGTATGAGCTGATCAAGATTTGTGATGCCAAATGTTTTCTCCATTACCATGTATGTGATGTCCCTGATCCATGTGCAATGGACTGTGCTGTTGATGTCACCGTATGTCTCGTAATAAATTGTTGAAAAGGTCATCAGTATTACCAACGTTTACTGACTTGGTTGAGTGGGTGCATTGTGAACTTGTCCAAGAGCCTATACGCATTCGTGTCCATCATCTTATCTGATGTCTACTCACCCACACATCATGTCAACCCACACACTTCTACGAGCACTGCGCACTTGAGAGCCTGTATGGTGTTTGAGAGAGAGTCAACATTACACCCTGTCAGCGCCTCAACTCTTGGTGACCCAAATATACACCACAACATTGTACTGTCCAGGTTTGACCTCCTACATTCAGCATTAACATTCGGTGGCTACATCCTCCTTTAACAATAACACACAAGGAAGGGAAACCCGAGGCCTGTAAACAGTAAATAAATATTAGACAAACTCGTTCGGAGGCCATCTTTCATGCAGTGCCTCAGCTCTGGTTCATTCTTTGTATCTCGGCCTCCACAGTTATCCGCCAAGTTGTTTTTGATCGCCCTCTCTTTCGCTTTCCTTCAGGGGTCCATAGCATTGATGGCACTGGGGTCTCTTTTGAAGGCGTGATCAACCCAACTCCAGCGTCTGCCAGTTATAATGGTGTGCATGCCCTCTTTGCTGCTCTGAGTAAACAGTTCTTGGTGATGGAGTTCGGCTAAAAGATTCGGACAATTTTCCTTAGGCAGATTGTATGGAAAGAGTACAATTTTGACATTTACTTTTCTGTTACTCTCCAGTATTCCGCACCATAGAGAAGCACAGAAAGCACACAGCTCTCATATAATCTTAATTTACTTAAACCACCTAAACAACGTCTAATCTACCGCATGCTTGTACATGTGTTAAAATGCATGTACCTTATGCGTGCGTGATGTTTCAGTTAAGGAAAACAATGAATACGGGGTTTACCCTTTAACCTTCCGCACGTACTAACTGTACTACGTTTGACCGCCTGCGTGGGTTTATACGTGAACGTATTTTTCGAGCACCGGCTGATTTGACGTAAGTGCTGACGGAAAATCGATCCAGGATTTATTTACAGCAACACTTACGAACGTGACCCCTTCACGTACCACTTGTAGTTTTAGGATTCATATATGCATTATATTTTTTAACCTTTCCTTGTAGACGTGTGCCCTCTCTTAATAGCTAACAATACGTTTAATGACCGCACCTTCTGTACCGCAACCGCAAGTCCTCCCCGTTTGTCGTGCACAAGCACTGACAGAAGTGCCTTTTGCAACATTAAAAAGACATGACACGGGTACACAACAGCCAGTACGACATACTTGGCCCAAGAACGTAACTTTCAGCTCCACAAGAAGTATAAGCCTTCAAGAAACTTACATGTAGAAGCCTTCCTTTCCCCGTGCCATCAACTCACATGTCAGTCCATGTCTTTCTCATCTTTTTCATTTCTGCCTTGAGTTCTACCTCTGCCTCTCTCACACCGGAGATTCTTGAACAAGGAATGACTTGTAATTCTATCAGCAGATTTACCCAGTACGTTTCCTATTCAACGCCAGTGTCACCTTCTCATCCTTCCTCCACCGGCACCAGTCTGGTCCCGTCATCGGTTCCACTTTTCAGTTCTTCCACTCAGTGCAAGCATCCATTTATGAAAGTCTGTAACTTCATGATTGTAATTCGTGTTGTTTTCCATGTTTCGGAGCCATACAATAGGAATGACTTGACATTTTAGTTAACGATTCTTATTATTGTGTTGGACGGAATTATACCATCAGCAACCAAGAACTGCTTATTTGGAGTAACCAGGAGGACATGCACACGATCATAGCTGGCAGTCGCTGGAGTTGGGTTGGCCACGTCCTCAGAAGGGACCCTGATACCATTACAAGAACAGCTATGCTATGGACCCCCGAAGGAAAGCGAAAGAGAGGCCGACCAAAAACAACCTGGCGGAGAACTGTGGAAGCCGAGATGCAAAGAATGAACCAGAGTTGGGGCACTGTACGAAGGATGCCGCCGACCGAACATAGTGGAATCAATTTGTTGCTGCCCTACAAGACGCCACCAGGCGTGATGGCCACCGACGGTTTTGACGGTCGGCCCTATGGATCAAAGAAGAAGACGGCCCTATGGATCAAAGAAGAAGAAGAAACCAATATAATATTTATGTCAGCCGGACTTCCATACTTTACACACAGCCAACTTTTACCATGAATTATTATTATTTCTATTATTATTATTAATATGATAGCGTCCGATTGACGGCAAAGGCACCGGGTTCGAAAAACGGTGGCGTCACGCTTCAGTCTTCCCAGCTGTAAATTGGTACCTGACTCTGCTCGTGAGTTAGGAAAGGAAAAGGTAGCCAGGAAGAGAACTGGTCACACCACCTCTTGGAGCTGGACATAGTATAGTGAAGTCTCTAACACTTCACTCCCCTAGGTTAGTATCGGATTTGGAATGACCTTTACCTTTAATATTGACGGTTAGGAGCCACGGTAGCACAGTGGTTAGTGCACTGGCTTCCTGGCTCAGTGGTCTATGGTTCCATCCCCAGATGAGGTGGGATTTTTTTAGGCCGCAAACGGCTCCTGGGTCGACCCAGCCCAAAATGGGTACCAGAGCAACTCTGGGAAGTTTAAGGCGGCCGGCGTGATGCTGACCACATCACCCCTAGTGTGCCGATGGTCAAGAAAATATGGGCCTAACACCATATTCCCAATATGCCTCAATGGGCGTGTAACGGGATAATTTTTTCCTTTTTATTATTATTATTATTAATATTATTATAAATTAAGTACCAGATGGTTCACTTCCACCAATACACCCTCCCCTTAATGGAATATCTAGATGGTAAAGGGCCGAAGTATTAGCCTAATGAGGTTACGTTTTCTCAAGATCCGATTAGTTCCTTTCCAAGTTACAGCAAAACCTGAAGGGATGTTAATCCTTGGTAATTGGGAATCATAACCCAGGTGCGCCCTACACCCTCTTCCTATTATCTTTTAACTCTTTTTACCCCATACACGTCCGATTGGCAGAGTGGTTAGTGCGCTGACCTCTCGCAGCAAAGGTACCAGGCTAGAAACATGGTGGCGTCACGCTTTAATCCACCCATCCGTAAATAGGTACCTGACTCTGTTCTTGAGTTAAGTGAAGCAAAGGCTGCGAGGGTGGGTACTGGGCACCTCATCTCTCAAAGCTGTGCCAAGTACAGTGACGTCTCAAACTCTTCACTCCTTTACAGTAGTATCTGCTATGGGATTACCTTTTTTACCCCATACGCCGTACAGGACACCACAACATAGTGTATTATTCTCCCATACGCCGTGTAGGACACCACAATATAGTGTATTATTCTCCCAAAAGCCGCCTGGTATGCCTGCTTGATTATACAGTCATGTCTCCTTATGTCTACATTTTAATCTATATAAAAGTCCCATTTACGACTTTAAAAAAAAAAAAAAATTTAAAATATTTGTTTCGCAAATTGTTCAGCCACTGTAGAAAAAGCTGGCATCCATTTTGGTACAAGGGTGAACGCTTAACATTACCTGGGACTGTACGAGTTATGAAGCTAAAAGACCAAGGTACCGAAGTTCAATGATCTAAAGGTCGCATTCTCGTGCCCTACTTCCTTTGTATTCCAAATGTTTATTTAACATACGTGCGGCTAAAATATTAAACTTCAGGTCTAATTCTTTCGTCTGACCTCTTTACCAAATCCTTCACACCATCATCGAACTTCATGTTAATGTTGTCAAAGTTCGCCCCATTCCTCAATAACAAACGCAACTTTGCCCCACTTAGTTCCATGAGGTCTCTGAGTAAACAAAAGAGAATGCTAGAAAGAATTAACACAAATACCCACACCTCACACGCAAACAACGCATTTCTTCCTTACATAACCCAGCATGTTTCTGTTAAGCTGGCTTGGTAGCCTGGTTTCACATTCATCAATATAAACATGACTGCGGCAACGAATATTAATAACAAAAAATAAAGCGTCACAGTTGGCAACATAAATGCATACACGGGAAAATGTGAAATAGATACGTGCTGGAGATGTAACGGTGAAGGTAGTCAGTCACATGACAAACACTATTGTAGCGGAGTGAAGTGTTAGAGACTTCACTATTATAAGTCCAGCTTTATGTGGCGGGGTGACCAGTTTCTTTCCCCGCTGCCTTTGCCTTCCATAACTCAAGATCAGTTAGGTAGTCATTTACAGCTGGCTAGACTGGAGAGTGATGCTACCAGGTTTTAAAGTCGGTAACTTTTAAGTTCTTCAGTGTTATATAGAACCAATCCTGACATATGGAAGTGAGTCATGGACAATAAGTAAACATGTGGGGAAGACACTAGAGGCCACAGAGATGTGGTTTTACAGAAGAATGTTAAAAATACCATGGACAGCCAAAAAGAGTCATGAGGATGTCCTGAAAGAGGCCAATGCACAAAGGAAACTTATCTCACAAGTTAGAAAGAAGCAATCCACCTTTTTTGGGGCATGTTATGAGAAGAGGAAAGCTGGAATATATCGTAACAACAGGTAAGATTGAAGGAAAAAGAGATAGGGGAAGACAAAGAGAGCAAATACTGGACAGTTTGACATCGTGGCATGGAAGGAAGTCAACAGCAGAACTGATAAATTGTACTGGAGACAGGAAGTTGTGGAGAGATATGGTCTCCTACGCCGCTATGCGTGGCACCTGAAGAAGAAGTACTTTACTGCGAGAGGTAAGCGCTGTAACCACTCTGCCAGTTCTGAATCTCATATTAGAGATGTAACAAACATAAATACAGGAGACGTGTAAAAAAAGATGCGTGCGTTAGAAAATGAAATTTGCGTGTTTATTGCTTAAACATAACTAGATATACACTAGTGAAGATTCGACATACTAATACATATAGTGGCAGGTGAAATGAACGTACAGAGGGTAGTATAACATTTTATGCATACGGAATGTAGTGTAACATCCGTACTAGGAAAATAATTCACCAGTCCACAAAGTCTTTTATATTCATACGTGCGCCCTAATATAACTGACGGACATTGTGTCTATTATTGTTTTTTTTTAAAGGGGGGGGGGGGGGGGGGGGGGGGGGGGGGGGGGGAGCCTTGCTAAAACGAGGCAAAACTCCCGGTTAAAAAAACAAAACGTCCGTACTTACAGATAAGATGTAACACACAGACAAGAAAAATGCGACTTATGCAACGAAGGTGCGACCTTTTTTCCAATCAATGGATAATAACATCCTGTTTCAACCCCTGATGGGATATAATTAGGATATATGGTGCCCATAAATGTATACAATATGTGCTGTCCATTAATACGTACAATATATGGTGTCCATTAATGTATAGTGTTCATAAATATATATATATACAATGTATTAAACTGTCGCAAATCGATTACTGATTTTTCTTTTTTGGTTCCTTAGCCCCTGACTGACAAGGCAGTCAGTGGCCATCACGCCTAATCGCGTCTTTGTACGGCAGCAACACTGTTCCGATTTTGGTCGGTCAGTGACCATCCTTCGTGCCGTGCCCCAACTCTGGTTGATGCTTTGCATCTCAGCCTCCACGGTTCTCCGCCAGGTTGTCTTTGGTCTGCCTCTCTTTCGCTGTCCTTCTGGGGTCTATAGCATAGCAGTTCTGGTGATGGTGTCAGGATCCTATGTGAGGACATGGCCAACCCAGTTCCAGCGTCTGCCCGCAATGATGGTGTGCATGCCTTTTGGACTGCCTCGTGTAAGTAGTTCCTGGTTGGAGATGATATTGGGCTGAAAAAGTCGAAGAATTTCCCTTAGGCAGGTTGTGTGGAAAGATGATAATTTGAACATTTCCTTTTCTGTAATCCTCCAGCACTCCGCGCCATACAAAAGTACAGAAAGTACACAACTCGAGTAATAATCTTAATTTCGTGTACTGAGAAGAATTCCAAATGGTGTTTAGATTTGCAAAGTCTCTTCTGGGTTTATTCATTCTGTTACAGATGTCTTTGCTTGATCAGCCGATTGGTGTTACTATGCTTCCTAGATATGTAAATGTATTCGTTTGTTCCAGCTTTTGGTTCCTTGTTTTAATGGACTCATGATTTATTACAGTAAGTGATTACTGATTATGTGCCCCTTAATCGTCTATTCCATCTAAAGAAAAATTCTAACTGTGTATGATTCTAAAATCAATGGTCCTCAAACATTTGTTTTTTTCGGGCGATCTAATGTTCCACTCGCGACACTTAGAAAGTATTATTTCTTATTGTTCTCCTACATTTCCAACATCTTAACGCGACCCTACTAAACACCTTCCCGGTCCTAATAAGAGTCACGATGCTGGAACCACTGAACTTCCTTAAATACTTATAGTATGTTTCTTTGTATTACGTAACAGTAAATAAATAAATATAATTTGACAAAGGGACAAGATTTCGTGCCTGCTTTCTGGCGCCCATGGCACGTTAATTTCTCTGCAGTTTTACATTCTTGAGTCAAAACCAGATAATGTAATCCCAAACCAGATAATGTAATCCCAAACCAGATAATGTAATCCCAAACCAGATAATGTAATCCCAAACCAGATACTGCCGTAGGTGAGGTCCAGCATCAAGTGGTGGGGTGACCAGTTCCCTTTCTCGCTGCCTTTCCCTTTCCTAACTAAAGATCAAAGTCAGGTACCCCTTTACAGCGGGGTAAACTGGAGCGAGTCGATACCGTGAATTTGGCACCTTTGCCCTGAAAAACCAGCGCTTTAATCACTCCGTCAAAGGACGCTTATACGTTTACTAACTATTGCATATTAATGTTTGTTCTTGTTAAATACTTTTTGATTACATTGTGCAGTTTCTTAGTTCTTGCTAATGTCAAAAGTTGTTCTACAGTTTTTGGGTGACTTGCACGTCTGTAAATGTTATAGTATTGTGATTCTTTCAGGCAGGCTGTTCGTGGTAACTCTGAGCAAATAATTTGTTAGCCACGTGATTGCATCTAAATCTGGCCGTTTAATACGCTGAATATAAGGAGTTATCTGTTGGTGAATCTCTGGAGTTTGGACATGCCTTTCTTTGGGACGTGGGACGTTTCTGAGTTTTAGAGTAAGACAGATTTTACATGAATTGTGAATTGTTTTATTTCCTTTTCTCAGGAAAGGGCTGCAGAGGTCCGCACAGGTTTGCTGGAGTTGAAAGAAAATCTGGCTTCTTATATCCTATCATGGACTTCTTGGTTTGTTTCTCGGTATTTTGGAATATTAGTTCCAAAGTTGGTATAGAAGAACACTTTTTTCAATCTTTTAATCGTTGATCTTTATAGGATCTGTTTGCCTTTTATTTATCCTCAATTAGTTTGTTTAATTTACATTGAAATGAAGTCCTGATTTAGTTGCTTCTGCTGTTAATCTATCTGCATTTCTTGCACGTTTTGCTATTTATGTGATAGAAGACTTTGATCATCTGCAGAATTAAGATGTTCTACCGTTTGTCAAAAGAGCATTGAATTCCTGCCCCGCTGTGTTGAAAATATATTTCTCAAATTCAGTTTGGGCTAATCACTTGTGTCATTTCTTTCTTTTCTCTATGGTGCGGAATGCTGGAGAGTTACAGAGAAGGAAATGTCGAAATTGTCCTCTTTTCACACAACATGCCTTAGAAAAATTCACCGAATCTTTTGGCCAAATATCATCACCAACCAAGATCTGTTTACTCGGAGCAAGCAAGAGGACATGAACACCATCATAGCTGGCAGACGCTGGAGCCGGGTTGGCCATGTCCTCAGAAGAGAACCCGATGCCATCACAAGAACAGCTATGCTATGGACCCCTGAAGGAAAACGAAAGAGAGGCCGACCAAAAACAACCTGTCGGAGGACTGTGGAGGCTGAGATTCAAAGAATGAACCAGAGTTGGGGCACTGTGCGAAGGATGGCCACCGACCGATCAAAGTGGAATCAATTTGTTGTTGCCCTACAAGACGCCACTAGGCGTGATGGGAACTGACTGCTTTGACGGTCGGCGGCTAAGGATCAAAGAAGAAGATATATATATATATATATATATATATATATATATATATATATATATATATATATATATATATATATATATATATATATATATATATATATATATATATATATATATATATATATATATATATATATATATATATATATATATATATATATATATATATATATCTGCCATCAATGGTACCTATACCTTGTAGCGGTATGGCAGCTTGTGTACCCTGACAATCCCCAGAGCTATGCCAGTGGGAGTTTTACTCCTGGTAGGTTCAACCATGCTGGACTGGTCTGCGTGGGTAGGGGTCAGACAAAAGCTGGTACCCTGGTCCTCCAGGTTGGGGGTTTTAGCACAGGGCCGACACCCCTGTCTGTGTAAAAAATCACACACGTTACGGAAACAGCAATAAATGTAAATACTTTGATGCGGGACGGACATCCGGAGTCGCAGGCTCGTATGACTGACAGTGGTGAAAGCCGAAAGGAAGCCACTGGCATGAAAACGGATGCCCAGACCGCAAAACACGAAACCAGAATTGGTTTTTGGAATGTCAGAACTATGAACGAGGCAGGAAAGCTGAGACAGATTACAGCAGAGATGAGGAACTACAAACTACATATCCTGGGAATAAGCGAGAGCAGATGGACAGGGATGGGGAGAATAAAAACAGCTACAGGGGAAACAGTACTTTATTCTGGTAGAGAGGACGGTCAGCACAACGAAGGTGTAGCCATTATCCTTAAGAAAGGAATGGAAAGATCTCTACTGGAATGGAAACCCATTAACAACAGACTAATAAGAGCAAGACTGAGAGGGAGATTCACCAACACCACAATTATACAATGTTATGCACCAACAAATGACAGCGACAAAGAGATTAAGGACGAGTTCTATCAACAGGTACAAAAGGAAATGGAAACTGTACCCAGGTACGATCTTATTATAGTAATGGGAGACCTAAATGCGAAAGTTGGAACACACAATAATTATAACGAAAGAGTAATGGGGAAATGCGGCAGTGGAACAGTAAATGAGAATGGGGACAAATTAATAAGCTTCTGCAGTATTAACAACCTGGTCATCGGAGGAACACTTTTTCAACACAAAGAAGTGCACAAGTTAACATGGGAATCACCAAACGGACAAGACAAAAACCAGATAGATCACATAATGATCAATGGCAGATGGAGACATGCACTACAAGACGTGAAAGTAAGAAGAGGCGCAGATGTGGGAAGTGATCATCACCTAGTAGTAGCAAGACTGAAGGTGAAACTCAGAGCTGCTGGACCAGTTGCAGTCAAACAGAAAAGATACAACATCACGAAACTTAAGGACCCCCTCACCAGAAAAGCGTTTGTGGTCGACGTAAAGAGACGATATCTGATTACCAAAAGCCAGGAAAGAACAGAGACCGACGATGTGGACCAGAAATTCAACACCATCTCAACAATATATAAAGAAAGCAGCAAGTCATGCTTGGGATTCCAGGAAAGAAAGAGCCAAGACTGGATAACACCAGAAACGCTAAACACCATAGCGAAGAGAAAGGAAATGAAAAGGAAGAAAACAGAAGCTAAGTCTCCCAGGTTAAAGGCAATATATAGTGAACAGTACAGTCAGCTGGACAAGGAAGTAAAACGTCAAACCCGTGCTAACAAAAGGACATTTCTGGATGACCTTGCAAGACAGGCAGAAGAGGCAGCACTGAGAAATGAACAAAGCACAGTTTATAAAATAACTAAAGCTATCAGTGGAAAACGAGGTGCAAACAACATAACGTTAGTAAGAGACAAGCAAGGAAATCTCATCACCACAGCACAGGGGCAGGAAACAAGGTGGGCAGAGCACTTCAGAGAAACACTGAATAAGGAACCACCAGAGACTCAGCTGAATGTTCCTGAGGCTGAAAGTGACTTAGACGTAAATACAGACATTCCACGAAAAGAAGAAATTATCACAGCTATCAAAGGGCAAAAAAATGGAAAAGCGCCTGGTCACGACAATCTGAATGCTGAGCTATTCAAGACAGACCCTGAACTAGCAGCAGAACTATTAGAACCACTATTTGCACAAGTCTGGGAAACTGAGACAACACCAACAGAGTGGAGTAAAGGAACAATTGTCAAATTGCCCAAGAAGGGCGACCTTGCAGACTGCAACAACTGGAGAGGAATTACCCTCCTCTCAGTTCCCAGCAAAATACTAGGCAGGATAATCATCCAGAGAATTTCAAAAGCAGTTGACCATAAACTGAGGAAAGAACAAGCGGGCTTCAGAAAGAACAGAAGATGTGCAGATCATATATTTGCCCTCAGGAACATTATAGAGCAGTGCTCAGAATGGCAGAGACAGCTGTACATTAACTTTGTTGATTTTGAAAAGGCTTTCGACAGCATACACAGGGACAGCCTATGGAAAATTCTGAGGGCTTATGGAATTCCCAGCCGCATTGTTTCCATTATAAAAAGCCTCTATTCTAACTTTACGTGCAGTGTTGGATCGAGTAATGTAACTTTCGAAGTGAAAACAGGAGTACGACAGGGATGCCCCTTATCAACAACATTATTTTTGACAGTCATAGATTGGGTGATGCGCCAGACAACAGAGGGCAGTCCAAGGGGAATTAGATGGACAACGTTTTCTACACTGGAAGATTTGGAATATGCAGATGACATTGCACTGCTCGCGCATTCACACCAACACATTCAAGACAAAACTGATAGACTGAATAAGTATGGCCAGCAGGTTGGCCTGAACATCAATCTGAAGAAGACAGAGGTCATGACACTAAATGTGGGCAATCCTGAGCCAATAACAGTAAGGAACCAGAAGTTAGAACAGACAGACACATTTACTTACCTAGGAAGCATAGTAACACCTGACGGCGGAACAAGCAAGGACATTAACAACAGAATGAATAAAGCGAGAACAGCCTTTGCTATTCTCAACAACATTTGGAAGTCTTCCCAGTACAGCACAAACACCAAATTAAGACTGTATGAGAGCTGCGTACTTTCTGTGCTTCTCTATGGTGCGGAATGTTGGAGAGTAACAGAGAAGGAAATGTCGAAACTGTCCTCCTTCCACACAATCTGCCTAAGGAAAATTCTCAGAATCTTTTGGCCAAACACCATCAGCAACCAAGAACTACTTATTCGGAGTAACCAGGAGGACATGCACACCATCATAGCTGGCAGACGCTGGAGTTGGGTTGGCCATGTCCTCAGAAGGGACCCTGATACCATCGCAAGAACAGCTATGCTATGGACCCCCGAGGGAAAGCGAAAGAGAGGCCGACCAAAAACAACTTGGCGGAGAACTGTGGAAGCTGAGATGCAAAGAATGAACCACAGTTGGGGCACTGTACGAAGGATGGCCGCCGACCGAGCAAAGTGGAATCAATTTGTTGCTGCCCTACAAGACGCCACCAGGCGTGATGGCCGCTGACTGCTTTGACGGTTGGCGGTTATGGATCAAAGAAGAAGAAGATATATATATATATATATATATATATATATTTATATATATATATATATATATATATATATATATATATATATATATATATATATATATATATATATCATATAATTTATATAATTTTAAATTATATAATATAAATTATATAACTTTAAATTATATAATTTTAATATATAAAATATAAAATTATATAATAAAAATTATATAATATAATATAATTTTATATTTTTATTATTTTATTAACATTTATTAATTATAATAACATTATAATAAAAATTATAATATTATTATTGTATAATAATAAAAATTATATATAAATTTTATATATATATATATATATATATATATATATATATATATATATATATATATATATATATATATATATATATATATATATATATAATAATAATATATATATATTATGTAATTTTTATTATTAGGCTATATATATATATATATATATATATATATATATATATATATATATATATATATATATATATATATATATATATATATATATATATATATATATATATATATATATATATATATATATATATATATATATATATATATATATATATATATATATATATATATATATATATATATATATATATATATATATATATATATATATATATATATATATATATAAAAGAATTATATAATATAATTACATAATAAAATTATAATAAAATCTGCGGTCCAAAATATGTAATTAGATTTTCTTAAAACTATCTATACATTGTCACATTTTTAATGAAAACAAAAACTGATATGTTCATCTGGATCTAGTAAAACTGTCAGTGTCTACAACAGTCATTCAACAATTTTCTAAATCTCAAACTAGGTAAATAGTTCAATTCGAAGGGAGTATGTTTTTGCTAAGTGTTGCAATTCTAACGGAATATTTGTTGACAGATAGTGGAATTCTGACGGAATATAAAATTTAACGGAGTATGTGTTAAAAATTCACGCTACTGATTCTATTCAACAAACCGGTAAGTAAACTAGTTTTCTTCTTTTTGTTTTGTTAGTTGAAATACAAAGAATAGTACAAATGTGTGCTACTGTATTTGCATCTAATTTTATTTCAAATTATTAGTTAACCTAAACGAAAATGCAAATTGGGTCTGAAACTCGCGATTGGGTCCATTTTCCTGCAATACGGGTACAGCCGAAAATGGCGACCAAATTTTAGTTGGCGTAACTCTCTATAGAATCTAGGGCACTATGTCTGCCATTAGGTTGTGAGGATTCGTCTTTCTTTTGCTGGACATCTTGCTGTCACGATTCTGGGTGACAGCAGTGTCCATTTTTGTGGGCAACAGGTGGCATCGTAAAAGAAAAAAATCTATACACTTGTGTTCATCGTCTTCGTGCCCTGAACAGATAATGCTGTCTCTGGTATCAACAAATATATAAATTAAAAAATAATATGGTATGAAATCATTTTTACAAGTAAACGGTACACATGAGACAAGGGACGTTTCGGGTTTTACCCTTCGTCAGCCACAGTTACGAACAGATGACAAGGACAAGAACTACATATAGGTACTACAAAGATCTGTGATGATGAGGAAAACGTCAAATGAGAGATACAAGCAGATGAAACCACGGTGATGAGCGAAACGATAACAGTAATAATGCAAGAAAATCGTGAAACCAGAAAGACATGTCGAAACAAGAAAGTAAATAATCAACGAAACGAAGACAGGAATGAACAACACTAATAAAATGCGTAAAAAGTCACTTAGCTGTGTCGAGGAAGGAAACATTCAAAATGGCTGAAAAACTAAGGCGTCATGCGGAAGTGACGTAGGAGGTAGTGACGGCTAAGAACAGAAAATTGAGGAAACGAACCAAAGCAAAAACAAGGATAGATAGGAAAATAACGACAGAAGCCACCAGAATTATGCAAAATGATGCTGGACATTCATCCCAGCAGGAGCTAAAACGCCCATTTGAAAAATGAGGCGATTCTCCAACGAAAAGCGAGTTCGGTCGTCGCCGATACATGAACGGAGGGCAGTGACATGAATGTCAGAGTTACCTGAATGGTCAGGGCTGTTGAAGTGAAGGGCCACTGGTAAATGTTTGCCATGATGGATGTCATTCAAGTGCTCACGAAACCTGTCTGCCAAACGTCTGCCAGTTTCACCAATATAGGTCATGTCACACCTCTTGCAGATGGTAGCATAAATCAGGTTTCTGGATTCGCACGTGAAAGACTCCCCAATGGCAAATTTACCGTTCGGAAAGGAGACTGACTGCGTTTGGGGTACAAAAGGACAGGTCTTACATATGCGGCGTTGGCACGTTTTAGTACCAAAGTGAGAAGGACTAGTTTGTCTCAAGCGACTATGCACAAGAATATCCCTAAAATTCTTATCCTTGCGATATGCCAACAAAAGGGTATCACGAAACAACTCTCTGGTATCATGATCGGAGTGGAGAATAGGCAGATGACGGAACAGAATTTTTTTCACCGCCAAACAGTGAGGGTGGAAAGTTAAGACATGTTTGAGTCTGTCAGATGTAGTAGTAGGTTTAGCAGTAAGTGCAGCCTGACGAGTAACGGGACTAATGCGATTAAGGGCATCAGATAAGACTCTTTCAGGATAGTGACGTCGGCGAAAAAACTCGAGCATTTCTTGAGCTCGTTCACGGAAATCATCTTCATCGTGACATATCCGACGTAAGCGTAGAAGCTGAGAGTAGGGAACGGAATTTTTACAGCTGGGAGGGTGAGAAGAGGTGTAAAGAAGGAAACCATGGGCATCAGTAGGTTTATAAAAGACAGAGGTAATAAGGCCAGTAGGAGTAATATTGACAGTGAGGTCAAGGAAGTTAACTGAAGTGGTAGAAATCTGAGAAGTGAATTTGATTGCAGGATGGAAATTGCCAACATAGTCAATGAATCTACGGAGGTTAGCTTCAGACATGTCTGTGACACCAATACCATCGTCGATATAGCGACGGTAAAACTCAGGTAATGGTCCATCGTAACTTTGAAGCACCAAATATTCAAAGTGACCCATGAAGAGGCAGGCATAACTTGGGCCCATTTTGGTGCCCATAGCAACGCCACTAATTTGATTAAAGAACTGGCCATTGAATTCAAAAGAGTTGAGAGTGAGGACCAATTCCGCAAGGCGAAGAAGAGAGCCGGTGCTAAAAGTAAGGTCGGTGCGTCTGTCGAGAAAAAATTGTAGTGCTTTAAGGCCATCAGAGTGTGGAATGGAAGTATAAAGCGAACAAACATCCAGAAGGAAAAGACGGTAAGTGTGGTCAGGTGTGAATGGGATGGAATCAAAAGTAGTGATAGCATGGGTGGTGTCCGTAAGACAGGAAGGTAGATTGGCCACTAATGGTTGCAAAATACTATCCAGGAAATCAGAGATACGTTCAGTGGGACAAGAGCAGGCTGAAACAATAGGTCGACCCGGATTGTCAATTTTATGAACCTTAGGAAGCATGTAGAAGGAAGGTTTACCTAGACTACTATCAAGAATATGGAGAGACATGGCACTAGAAGGAAGGAGGTTATCTTGGATGAGATCACGAATAGTAGCATGAACAGTAACATTATGGCGGACTGTGGCATCCCCAGAACTGGGTGAGTAAAAGGTGGAGTTGCCGAGCTGTGAGACTCCTTCTTGAATGTACAAGTCCTTTCGCCAAACTACCACCGCACCACCCTTATCAGCAGGTTTGATGATAATGTCGTCCCGCTTCTTAAGGGATGACAAGGACCGCCACTCAGAAGTAGTCAGGTTAGATCGACGTAGACGGGGTAGAGAAAGTTGATTAATGTCATGCAAAGTGTTGGCAATATATAAATCAAGAGCAGCAGAGGCACCTGGAGCCGGAGTCCAGTCTGACTTAGGTTTATTAAAATGACGAAAGATATCCCCGTCTGGCTGAGAATCATTACCATTCCTATGGTAATACTGAAGACGCATGCGACGATGGAAACGGTAGACATCTTGGAGCATAGAGTATTTATCAAATGTCGAGCGAAGAGGAACAAACTTGAGACCTTTACTAAGAACAGATAATTCATCAGGAGATAGTTGTAGATCAGGAGGAATGCAAATAACTGTGGTAGAAGTAGGAACAGGGGACGCTGAAGATTCAGAAGGAACATGAGGGCGGAGGCGACGCAATTTTTCGTTTTTATGCGTGCTCAGCCGAGTCTCTGGTATCTAGTGTTACAGGTCCGGCTCCAGCCAATCTTGTCTCTACTAGTCTCAAGAGTTTTATATAAAAATGTCTCAGTCGCTTTCTTCACTTTATCAATAAACGGTTAGTTTGTGGACTAACTTCTAGCATCTGGCTTTCACCAGGCCGTGTTATTCGCCTCAAGCGTCCAGATTTTTTTTTTTTCATACTGGGGCTGATATTTATTATAGTTGCGTTTCTGTAACATTTTTTGTAAAATTTGGTTAGGACACCTTCCAAACCTTCAGAACCAGAGCTACTTACTTCTTTTTGGTCTCCCCTCAATGATCGAACCTTGACTGGCTAGACTGAATCTACCAATAGCACAAGTCTCCTGCTGGGTTAGGTCATTGTGTCCAGAAGGCATGCAAGACATTTCACCACTGTGGAGCAATCGGAATGGACGATGTTTTCTTTACTTTTTGTCATAGCCTGCCATTATCAATGTTTAAAATGTCGGTTATCTCTCTCACTTACCAAGAATACTGTTCTTCTGTCAGCACTCTATCACAAGAAATAGAAATAGGCGCATTAGCAATTTGGGTTTCTATCACGCATTGCTTGTTTTGTGTGTTTGCTTTTAGACACCGAGAATTATCCCGTTTATTTGTACGGATTGACAAGTTCAGGTAAACGCCTTGTGCTGACTGCTGCCTTATCAGTCATTAATGTGGAAGTCTGAAGGCGAACGAGAAAGAAGAAGAAGAATACTAAAGTGATCACAAGAACGTTGGAAGTTGCTCTACTTTCACAGAAGTTTGGCCTACTAAATGAAAAACAAGGTCAAGAGCTTTCAGAGATTAACATTACCTGGTTTTAAAAAAAAATCAGTCACATTCTGAGTTTGCGAAGGCATTGACCTAAGAATATCGTGAGAAAGTAATGAATCAGCAGAAACGAATGTTTACGAGATTCGTATGTGACAGTTAGTGTGTAATAAGATATTTAATATTGGTTAAAGATATTTAATTTTCGTTTAAGTACATACATCAGCGCTTCACAGAAATGTAAATAAAACTATTTGAAACGATTAATTTTTACACAATATGCATTTGAGTTGTAAATTAAAACGTGTGTAAAAGGCTTAATCACTTTTTATTTACGTATGTTTTTCGATGTGAGAATATAATCTCGTTTTTTGATTCTTGATTTCACATAAATGCCACTCCAAGTTCCCTGTTTATGTTGCCACAAGGTCATCCAAGAGCTCAGAAAAGGCCCGTGTTAGTTTGCAGCGCGCTGCCTCCTCATTGCATGGGAAGAGAGATTTAAAAAAAAAAGGAGCATCATGCAACCTTGGCTGATATGAGGCCCCCTCCTTATGAAGTTAGGCCCGGGCCAAATGGCTCTGATGGTCCCCCACCCGTGCAGGGGGGGTCTGAGTACTACAAATAATGTGTATCAATCTGGTGTCAGATGTTAACACTTAAATTAGCACAGAGATGTTTTCATAATCAGCAGTTTTCCACTAGTGGTACGTCATATGAAAAACGTGTGTTAACATTATTAGATTGTTTGTTTGAATGGATAATGTTCCCGTTTTTTTACACAACTCACTGACATGATTTCTTATTGGGCTTCATCGTCCCGTTGCTATATTCTATTATTTTCGTTGTCAACATTCTGCAGATTTTTGATAATGTGCTTTTTCTTTGGTAAAAAAATAACTCGTTTGTAAAAGTTCATCAAACAAGCTGATGTGACCTCGAATTATGTGGGGACCAGATTTTAACATTTTCATGCCAAAAGCTTCCTGTACTGTGCCAGCTGTTCAAAGTCTTCTCATTTCTTCTTTATCCCTTTCATATCTCTCTCTAAATCTCGTCAAGGTGTTTCCTTCTGTTGCTCTTGACCTGGTGGTTTCAGAACAAGGACCGCCTTGTATTGCTATAAGCTGGTTTCCTCAAATGTGTGCCCTCTCCATCGCCAGGGCATTTTCCTCAGCTCGTTTTCATCTGGTATTTGTCTGTCTGGTTCTTTTCATTTGTTCCACATTCGTGATTTTGTCATTAACTTCTGTCATTTCCAATATCTGACCACACCCACTAATGAGAGTCTGTAACTTTCTGGTTGCTGTTTTTGTTGTTCTCCATCTTTTAGAGTCATACAAAAAAGGCACAACATTTCACGAATATTCTTATTTTTATATTGGTCTTTCGTTTGATTCTCATATATTTTCCAGTGCAATGAAATCTCTGTTGCTTTTTATATTCTAACTTGAATATCACTGTCTTCATGTTTCCAACTTCATCTATGTTGCTGTAGATATATGTTTATGAGTCCACATTTTGTAGAGATTTTTTTTTAAAAGTGCAACCTTCTCATCATTTGCTTTATTTATTCGTGTAACCTTTTTTCTCTTTTTTTAAAACATTTTTAGACCCAGTAGTTGTGACCCCTCGTCGAACATTTTCATTTTATCTTATACATTTACGCGACCGAAGTGCCAGGTCACCGGCTAAAACTAGGTTAACAAGATATTTTTGACATCGCCCACTGAAATTCGTTCCTCTTGGTTTATATACCTCTTTTTCATAATCCAATTCATAACCAGTAAGAATAGAAACATTGACAGGAGGCATTCCTGCCACGCTCCATTTCTGATCTCAAAGGGTTCTGTTGGTAAGCTCTATATTCTCTTATTCAAGTAAATGTTATTTTCGCGTGACACCTGTTTTTGAGAACGCCCTGTACATGTAAAGTGTTTATCAAGACTAGGATAACCGCCTTTTAGCCTATTCAAGTGTGGGGGCAAGCGTTTCGTTTCGTTGCCCTTGTGGGGGCAAGTGTTTCGTTTCGTTGCCCTCGCCTTCCCAGCGATCTTTGTCCTCTCGAGACTGTGTGTGGTCCCGGCTGCCGGGTCCTCCCAGTATAGTAGAGGCAGTGCTATGTGCCTGTGTCCGTCTAGATAACGTCATTTGACAGTGGTAGAGGCTCGGTCGCTACTACGCCATTAAACAAAGCCATGTTCCATCGACCCCGATGCCATCACAAGAACAGCTATGCTTTGGACCCCTGAAGGAAAACGAAAGAGAGGCCGACCAAAAACAACCTGGCGGAGGACTGTGGAGGCTGAGATGCAAAGAATGAACCAGAGTTGGGGCACTGTACGAAGGATGGCCGCCGACCGAGCAAAGTGGAATCAATTTGTTGTTGCCCTACAAGACGCCCCTAGGCGTGATGGCCACTGACTGCTTTGACGGTCGGCGGCTAAGGATCAAAGAAGAAGAAGAAGAATGTTCCATCGAGACTGTGAGTAGTCCCGGTTGCCGGGTCTTCCCAGTTCAGGTGTGCGAGAGCTGTCTTTCTTCTTGGTAATACAGCTCGACAGTGGTAGAGGCTTGGCGCCGGCTGCGCCTACGCCTCGATACGTCTTGTCTCAGAGATATAACCCCCTTTTGCAGGGTAGAGAACCTATTGTCTCGTAGCACTGCACCCTCGCTACCCGACAAGAGGTTCCCTGGGGTTGCAACAAAGCCCAAGACCGCTCCTTGTCTCGAAGATATAACCCCCTTTGCAGGGTAGAGAGCCATCAAACCTCGGAACATGGCACACACTCCATAGTGGGACTGGTGCATTATGCTTCTGAGTCTAGGATGCTCCCTGGGGTTGCAAGAAAGCCCACTTTTGGTAGACATGTGTGTGACGTACGTCTAGTTTGACTAGTGAATTTTCCCTGATATGATGGATGATTTAAAGGGACCTTTAGCTTTTCATAACATTAGAACCCTTGAACATTTGTTGTAACTTTTCGTTTGCCAGAACGCATTCCACCGGGACTCATGTAGGATACAGCGACGAGATCAAAGAGACAGACCGAGGGATCTTAGGGGAGACTATCGGCGCTATCAAAGACAGTAGTTTTCCCTGATACGAGACGCAGTTGCTTGCCGCTAATTTCGCGTCTCGGTGTCAATCGAGGAACCGAGCGAACGGGGGAAAGCGAAACGGGCAGCAGCGAGCGGATACGAAGACCAGGGGGCGGCTTCTTCTCTTGATTTGGCGGTCAGATCCCCAAAAGTTCGTGAGATCAAATAAGTTGTCAAGTTTATCATGTCCCACTCAACTTACATTTCATTTTAGCTAAATAGACCATGTAGAACTAGACACGTTATCACTCGCTGGCCAGACCTTTACAGAAGCACTAGCTTTATTGAAATCTTGTTATAGATTTTCCCCTGGATTTTATATATATATTTGCAGTGATTTCTAATTCTGTGCAAAGCGGTAATATATTGTGTAAAGTGATCAGTGGTCTAGCTCAGTCATTCTATTTAAAGGGATTCTGTGTTAATTTAAATCTATTTAATTAAACCATCTCAAGAGTTCCAGTTTTAAATATAATGATCTATCTATTATATTATTTCAAAAGATAATAGATGCTTAAATTAACTTTTAAAGTCGCGAAGGAATTTATAATTAATAAATTCAGTTAGTCCTAGTTTTATAGATGTGGGTTTTTAACCACTAGAATTCGCGCAGTGTTTATTAAATACATAATTAAATACTCGAGTGTATTATAGGCTTAACGGGAAATTCATCGCGCTTTAGAAGGTTATTTGTTTTCGGTATATTACATGTCTTTTTTTTCTTTCATACAGAGTGATCGTAACCTGTGCGATCCCAGCATTAAGAAAGCAATAAAGAAATCAATCTAAGCAAAGCAAAGCATAAACAGTGTGTAGAGTTCCCCTGACGCAGAACTTGTTGAGACTGTGTAAATTTTTAATCTTTGAGGCGATTCTATGTTTGGAATTCCGCTATCTAACTTATAGCAAAGAAAGCACACCCAAAGACAAATTTAACGCACCATCAAACAACTTAAGTCGTAACGGGAAGAAGAACACTGGCCCGAGCTTTGTTAGTTTACTGACACAGAGAGATAATTCATAATTTCCTGAACAGTGATGTGACTAGTTTTCTCACTGGACTTAAACCATACCTCACGGATAAAGTGTACCAGCACGCGTAAGAATTTTATTATCCGCGGCATAGTCAAATAGACCACACCATCCTCACCCCGGTATCAGAGACCGTGCCCTCCCATAGAAACTGTTATTAAGAAAAGAGACACAACTACAGATTCATTTTCCAGCGATTACGGGACCCTTTTATGTGCTGACCGCCTACCCGATAATCTGGGGCTAGAACTTGAACAAACACTCATACATTTAGTTGAGGTGTAACTGCTGTTGTGTTATTCTATGGAGTGCAAGATTTTTTCACAATCGGTAAGTGAGAGCAAGATGAGTGAAGGCCTTTGCTAGCGCGTGTATGAATGACAGGAAATTAATTCTTTTGTGTGACCATTTTGTTAACTTGCTTACCTGGTAACATATATCTTTTCTGTATACCCTACATTGTTCCTTTAAGTGGGATAGTTGATAATTTGTTAACTCTGTTTAAAACCACCTCCTTTCCATTTGCTTAGTAAAGGGAAGAACAGCTGGGAAGAACAGGTTTTTTTTCTATCACTTATACCTAACTTGGTAACACCTCTTTCAGAGTAATTAACTTTACTGTTAGGTTAACGTACCCGTGTTCCTGATATTATCTATCTCTGGACTGGGTTTGTCTTTGTCTAATAAGCGGGAAGGGCTTAGTCGATACCAATCTTCTTCACCCCTCCCAAATTTGTTATTTGCATTTGTGTACTTATGATAATTTATGTAATATCTGATATTTTAGTGATTGATGTTTAAAGTGAATAAAATCACATAAACTCATTTAGTTCTGTGTGTTGGATATACCCAAAGCCCAACTTTTCCCCTATTTGTTTAATATAGTTTGTATCAACGTCGTGTGTGTGTTTGAAAACACCGAATCGGTGTGCGCGCAGATGCGAGTCTGGAAAACTGGCAAATAATTGTTTGACCAGGAGAGTGAAAGAGAAGATTAAGAGACACGATTTGTCGTAAATAAGTCTGTCTTTACTCTCCTCCAGCACGCTGTGAAGCAACTATTAAATCTCTACATTTTCTATCACTGAGCTTTCCATCATCATTTTCCACTCTAAACCGGACCACTATTTCTACGACTCTTTTCTCTCAAAATAAATTTACGACAATATTTGCCTGGCTCGTCTGGGATAATTTTGAGATACATTTGATGCACACATATTTGTGGGCTGGTTCTGGGATCTTGAGCTACATTTAAGGCAATCGCATAGCCGGGTTAAAGATATTTTGAGTCTGATTTAGTTTGGGTCTAACTAGGTAGAGTGTGAATGATTTGTCTTTGTGAATTAGGGAAATAAATAAATAATTACACCCCTAGACAAACGTTCTTTAAGTATTTGGGTTGTCCACACAGCATATTTACAGGTTGTTTTCTCTCCACAGCAGTAGAAAGTACAGATAAACAAATATATTTGCTATTTTAATTATCCTCTGGCGGAGATAATTATATTTCTTTCTTTATAAAAGTTGCTGGGATTGCGTGATTGTTTTACAGTCACTAAGGTTTTTGAAGTTAAGAAGAGTTGAGCTTAGCTAAAGACGGATTGTTCTGATTTTTAAAAATTAAGTTAACAACGTCTCATCTCAATAATTGACTTTAGGGACGGAGTTTGTTGTCAGAGATTTAAAATTTAGGGGAAATTTTTTTTTCCTTTTAAATTGTTTTTAATATAAATTTTTCTCTACTGTTAGTAAAAGTAGATTCTTTTCCAGTGTAACTTACCATTTAGTGGCATAGTCGCTTGCGTTTAGAGCCTTAATTGCCAGATAATAGCAGCGATAAGTTTGCACAGTACAGGTAGGAGGTAACACAGGTAAATTTGTACTTGTGTTTTTTTTTCTCGTAGCGGTTCAGAGTTCCTCCCTTTCGCGTTTCTTCTTACTAGTTCTCTAAGCATACTTCATCTTATTCTTTAACAATGGCAGAGAGGATAAAGATGAGGTCCATCTTGAGGCTGGAAGCGAAAGAGGCAGGATTAGATGCAGAAGCTGCAAACGCGTTTATTAACCAGGAATTGGAAATATATGACGCGGAGCAACAGAGAGCCGAAGCTGAGAGGAAGGCGAAGCAACAGAGAGCCGAAGCTGAGAGGAAGGAAGAGAAAGAAAGAACAGAGAGGAGAGAAGCCCAGGAGAGGGCAGATAAGAAAGAAGCGGAAGAACGTCTTTTGGAACAGAAGAAAATTGAAGCAGAGATGGAAACTCGCAGAGAGAGAGAGAGAGACAAGGAAAGACAGCATCAACTGGCGCTTAAGGCTCTAGAGAGTCGGGGCGCCTCTACTTCGACTAACGGAGAGCCGTCTTCGCCCCAGTCTCAATCAATGGACCTCTCCAGTATTCAATCTGCCCAATTAACTGCTATGTCGTTTTCTTTAGAATCTTTTCCTAGCCCTAACGAAAAAATTGACAGCTACCTAGAAAAATTCGAGAGACTCGCGAATCTTTATGGGTTAGAGAGTACCCGCTGGGCGCTCAAACTTTCAACGTCACTGAAAGGCAATGCTTATGACGTGTACACAAAGCTGGGACCGAATCAACATGATTACGACATGTTGAAAAAGGCCTTACTACAGCAGTTTGAGATGACTGCCCGAAAGTTTCTGCAGTTGTTCAGAAACAGCCGAAAAGAGAGCACGGAAACATTTCCACAGTTCTCTTCACGTCTCACGGGTTATCTGACAAAGTGCATTGAATTATCTGACCTACCTCTTTCATATGAGGGACTCCTCGAACTTGTTCTTGTGGAGCAGATAAAATCCACTTTGTCGAATGAAACACGTAGATTTTTGGCTGAACAGGGGGCAGTCAGGCTTGAAGACATACTCAATAAAGCCGAACGCTATAGCAATGCAATGGCCGAACTTCCCAGCACTAAACGTAAACCCACCGATGAGCCATCTCGAAAACAGAATCTAGAACAGGCATCCTATTCTTCCACTTCCTCTCAACATTATAACCAACGAGATAACAATACCCAGAAACCTCCCCAGGAAAAATCGAAATTCTACAAAACCCGATACCCCCCCACACAAATTCTTATCAACCCAACAAGCCTACGTGGCAGCGCGGCCACCAAGGTCAAGGAAAAGGGAAGACCCCTACACCAGGAACGTCTGATCAGGGCAAACAAACCGGTGCAAACCGCATTGGATGTTTGCATACAGCCTCGAAAGGTAGAGTCAATGTCAGTGATTCTCAACCTGAGGGGGACCGACCCTCAACTCGAGGAACTGTAATTTTGAACGGTACCTCCACTACTTGTCTTTTTGACACTGGATTAAGTTTTGATTGTATTGTCGCTAGGCACCTAGTCAAACCCGGTCAGGAGACAGAGGAAACCGTCAAACTTAGTGGAGTTTTCAGGAGTGATGCACCCAGGACGCTTCCTATCGCACTGGTAGAAATACACTCTGACTTTGTCAGAGGAGTTATTAAAGCGGCCATAATGGATGATCCGATCTACCCAGTTATCCTGGGATGTAGATATGTGTTCATTGGGAGACCTAAGGAGCCGATTGTGGCAGCGGTAACCACAAGAGGGCAAGCCAAGAAGGAGAGGGAGCCTGCGCCAAACTTGTTGCCGAATGAACTGAAGGAGGCGCAACAAAAGGACCCTACTCTGGCGCCCTGCTTTAAAAAACTGCCCATGGCTAAGGACCCCAGACACAACGGAGACATCTTTTCTAAGGATGGTGTATTGTATCGTAGAACGGGCAACCCGGACACGGGGAATAACCAGCTCCTAGTACCGACGCAGTACAGAAACCAGATCTTAGAAATGGGGCACTCTCTTCCCTTTAGCGGACACATGGGACAAAACGCCACTATTCAGCGAATAAAAAACCACTATTGGTGGCCAGGAATGAACTCTGACATTGTCAGGTACGTGAAATCCTGCGCCCAGTGCCAACGGGTAGCACCCAAGCACTTGACACCCCCAGTACCTATGGGGCAAATGCCAATAGTAGGGACTCCATTTGAACGGGTTGCTGTCGACATTATTGGTCCTCTGGAAAAGACCAAAAGAAGGAACAGGTTCATCCTGACCTTAGTTGACACTTGCACTATGTGGGCCGAAGCCGTACCGCTACCATGCACTAATTCCAAGCATGTCGCAGAAGCCCTTGTGCAAATTTTTACACGGTTGGGATTCCCTCAACAAGTTTTGACGGACAATGGATCCCAATTCCGTAGCCTGTTAATGGAGGAGATCTTTAAGATCTTGAGGGCCAAACATATCCACACAAGTCCCTACCATCCGGCCGGAAATGGGCTCGTAGAACGTTTTAACGGTACCCTCACCATGATGTTACGTAAGCTGGGTCAGGAGAAACCGGAAGACTGGGACCAATATATATCGGCTGCCTTATTCGCCTACCGAGAGGTACCCCAAGCGTCTACGGGTTTTGCGCCAGCTACACTTTTATTTGGCAGACCTATTAAGGGGCCACTAGAAGCCTTACTTCGGTCCCTGACAGACCAGAAGGCTGACGAGACAGTCGTCTCTGCAAGCAAGTATGTATCTGAGCTTAAGGAAAGGCTAAAGCTAGGATGGGATCTAGCTACTACCAACCTTAAGAAAGCCCGCGCTAAAATTACTAAAAGATACAACAAAGCTGCAAAAGAGAGAGAACTACAACCAGGGGAGAAAGTCCTATTACTACTTCCAACCGGAAGCAATAAACTTCGCATCGGATGGAAAGGACCGTTTACCGTCCTTAAAAAGATCTCACGTACCAATTACAAGATCTCCATCAAAGGAAAGGAGAAGGTCTTCCACATAAATCTGCTAAAGAAATATTTGGAAAGACCGGTGCCATCCTCCGAGCATCTCCTGGCTGTCGCCATAGCAACGGAAGACGAGGAAGATGATGATGGTTGCATGGAGTATCCACTGCAACCCACAGAATCCTTTAAAGATGTCAAGTTCGGCGACAATCTCTCACCAGAACAACAAACAGAAACTAGGGCTCTACTAAAACAGTACAGTGCAGTTTTAACGGATGTACCTGGTCGAACAAATCTCATTGAATTTGATATGAAATTAACAAACGAGACCCCTGTTCAAACCATAGTTTACCCCATCCCGTACGCTAAAGCTGATGCACTTCACGGAGAAATAGACAAGCTGCGTCAGGCAGGAATTATCATTGAGTCTACATCTCCTTACAGCTCGAGTGTAGTGCTGTTGCAGAAGCCCAATAAGGAAGTTCGGCTGTGCATTGATTACAGGTTGCTAAACGCTGTAACGGAATTCCAGCCCGAACCTCTCCAAACTGTTTCTGAGTTGTTCACCAAGCTCAGCAAAGCTAAGATCTTCTCCAAGATTGACCTCAGCAAAGGTTATTATCAAATACCAGTCAAGGAGGAAATTAAACCTTTGTTAGCTTTCAGCACTAGTGAAGGACATTACACATTTAACGTGATGCCGTTCGGTTTGCATAACGCACCAGGAGTGTTCACCAGGATGATGAGGAAGCTTCTAGAACCTTTGCAAAGTCCCCATATCCATAATTTCATGGATGACATCTTAATTGCATCGGAAACCTATGAAGAACATATTGCTACGGTTGCTATGCTCCTCAGGAGACTACAGGAAACGGGTCTCACAGCCAGACCTAGCAAATGTCTCATCGGGTTTGAACAGTTAGACTTCCTGGGGCACACTATTTCTCACGGATGCAGTTGGCCTATTAAGAAGAACGTGGAGAAAATAGTGGCAGCAAAAAGACCCCGAACGAAGAAAGACGTACGTTCCTTCATATCGCTATGTGCATACTATCAGAAGTACATCCAGAACTTCAACGGACTGACGGCACCTCTGACTGACCTCACAAAGAAAGGTTGACCTGATAAGGTCATATGGGATCAAAAGTGCGAACACGCGTATAGCACTTTGAAAGGACAGTTGTCTGCATACCCCATTTTGAGGTTGCCTGACCTCAAGAAACCTTTTGTACTGAGAGTCGACGCGTCAGGTCAGGGCATCGGGTCAACACTGCTTCAAGCCGATGACAGTGACCTGAACATGCTATTTCCAGTTGCCTATGGCAGTCGGAAATTAAATAAAGCGGAACGGAACTACAGCGTAGTTGAAAGGGAATGTCTTGCTCTGATTGACGGTATCAGACGCCATCATGAGTTTCTTTATGGTACATCGTTCACGGTGCAAACAGACCACGCTCCGTTAGCATTTCTTGGTGCCAATAAAGAATTTAACGCAAGGATCATGCGTTGGGCGCTTCTTTTAAGCGTCTATTCTTTCAAAGTGGAATATATTCCGGGAAGACAGAATGTCGGGGCTGATTTTCTGAGTAGAAACTGGTCTACAGAGGAAGAAGAGCAAACTGAAGATACCACTCATCCTAAAATCACCAATCAGGTCACCTCCATTGTCAAAAATGAAAACATGAAAAATGGTTTCATGTCTAAAAGTGGGGACGATTGTGACGTACGTCTAGTTTGACTAGTGAATTTTCCCTGATATGATGGATGATTTAAAGGGACCTTTAGCTTTTCATAACATTAGAACCCCTGAACATTTGTTGTAACTTTTCGTTTGCCAGAACGCATTCCACCGGGACTCATGTAGGATACAGCGACGAGATCAAAGAGACAGACCGAGGGATCTTAGGGGAGACTATCGGCGCTATCAAAGACAGTAGTTTTCCCTGATACGAGACGCAGTTGCTTGCCGCTAATTTCGCGTCTCGGTGTCAATCGAGGAACCGAGCGAACGGGGGAAAGCGAAACGGGCAGCAGCGAGCGGATACGAAGACCAGGGGGCGGCTTCTTCTCTTGATTTGGCGGTCAGATCCCCAAAAGTTCGTGAGATCAAATAAGTTGTCAAGTTTATCATGTCCCACTCAACTTACATTTCATTTTAGCTAAATAGACCATGTAGAACTAGACACGTTATCACTCGCTGGCCAGACCTTTACAGAAGCACTAGCTTTATTGAAATCTTGTTATAGATTTTCCCCTGGATTTTATATATATTTGCAGTGATTTCTAATTCTGTGCAAAGCGGTAATATATTGTGTAAAGTGATCAGTGGTCTAGCTCAGTCATTCTATTTAAAGGGATTCTGTGTTAATTTAAATCTATTTAATTAAACCATCTCAAGAGTTCCAGTTTTAAATATAATGATCTATCTATTATATTATTTCAAAAGATAATAGATGCTTAAATTAACTTTTAAAGTCGCGAAGGAATTTATAATTAATAAATTCAGTTAGTCCTAGTTTTATAGATGTGGGTTTTTAACCACTAGAATTCGCGCAGTGTTTATTAAATACATAATTAAATACTCGAGTGTATTATAGGCTTAACGGGAAATTCATCGCGCTTTAGAAGGTTATTTGTTTTCGGTATATTACATGTCTTTTTTTTCTTTCATACAGAGTGATCGTAACCTGTGCGATCCCAGCATTAAGAAAGCAATAAAGAAATCAATCTAAGCAAAGCAAAGCATAAACAGTGTGTAGAGTTCCCCTGACGCAGAACTTGTTGAGACTGTGTAAATTTTTAATCTTTGAGGCGATTCTATGTTTGGAATTCCGCTATCTAACTTATAGCAAAGAAAGCACACCCAAAGACAAATTTAACGCACCATCAAACAACTTAAGTCGTAACGGGAAGAAGAACACTGGCCCGAGCTTTGTTAGTTTACTGACACAGAGAGATAATTCATAATTTCCTGAACAGTGATGTGACTAGTTTTCTCACTGGACTTAAACCATACCTCACGGATAAAGTGTACCAGCACGCGTAAGAATTTTATTATCCGCGGCATAGTCAAATAGACCACACCATCCTCACCCCGGTATCAGAGACCGTGCCCTCCCATAGAAACTGTTATTAAGAAAAGAGACACAACTACAGATTCATTTTCCAGCGATTACGGGACCCTTTTATGTGCTGACCGCCTACCCGATAATCTGGGGCTAGAACTTGAACAAACACTCATACATTTAGTTGAGGTGTAACTGCTGTTGTGTTATTCTATGGAGTGCAAGATTTTTTCACAATCGGTAAGTGAGAGCAAGATGAGTGAAGGCCTTTGCTAGCGCGTGTATGAATGACAGGAAATTAATTCTTTTGTGTGACCATTTTGTTAACTTGCTTACCTGGTAACATATATCTTTTCTGTATACCCTACATTGTTCCTTTAAGTGGGATAGTTGATAATTTGTTAACTCTGTTTAAAACCACCTCCTTTCCATTTGCTTAGTAAAGGGAAGAACAGCTGGGAAGAACAGGTTTTTTTTTTTCTATCACTTATACCTAACTTGGTAACACCTCTTTCAGAGTAATTAACTTTACTGTTAGGTTAACGTACCCGTGTTCCTGATATTATCTATCTCTGGACTGGGTTTGTCTTTGTCTAATAAGCGGGAAGGGCTTAGTCGATACCAATCTTCTTCACCCCTCCCAAATTTGTTATTTGCATTTGTGTACTTATGATAATTTATGTAATATCTGATATTTTAGTGATTGATGTTTAAAGTGAATAAAATCACATAAACTCATTTAGTTCTGTGTGTTGGATATACCCAAAGCCCAACTTTTCCCCTATTCGTTTAATATAGTTTGTATCAACGTCGTGTGTGTGTTTGAAAACACCGAATCGGTGTGCGCGCAGATGCGAGTCTGGAAAACTGGCAAATAATTGTTTGACCAGGAGAGTGAAAGAGAAGATTGAGAGACACGATTTGTCGTAAATAAGTCTGTCTTTACTCTCCTCCAGCACGCTGTGAAGCAACTATTAAATCTCTACATTTTCTATCACTGAGCTTTCCATCATCATTTTCCACTCTAAACCGGACCACTATTTCTACGACTCTTTTCTCTCAAAATAAATTTACGACAATGTGGAGGCGGTGGCTTCGCCACCGCGCCCGAATAAAGGTGGACACGAGAGATAATCAACATTCTCACTAATGTATTTGACAGTTTCCTGATAAACATTTAACAATGGCGTTAAACAAGGCTGCCTCCTGGCTCCGATCCTCTTCGGGATCTTCTTTGCCTTGCTCTTGAAACATGCATTCAGAGATGCAACTGAAGGAATATCCCTTCACACTAGGGCAGTTGGCCGATCGTTTAACCTCGCAAGGCTGAAGGCAAAAACAAAAATCAGAAGGGTCACTATAAGAGACATGTTTTTCGCTGAAAACGCTGCAATCGTCACTCAAGTCCACAGGAGCTTCAGAGCTTGATGAATCGCTTCACCCAAGCATGCAAGGACTTTGGCCTCACAATACGTCATGATGGGGATTTTAAACAAATTTTATTTCTGACGAGTACCTGAAACATACCTTTATGTGTGTAATATTTATTTATTAACAATATGTGGATGTTGCATCAGTTATTACTATTATGCTGTGCTCACCGATGACAGCGAATTTCGGGAG